>OY744481.1:284448952-284995204 GCA_963556165.1 Tipula helvola | reverse complement strand
TTCTGAATGGGCAAAATACGAAATAGCGAAATAAACTAATACATATTGAATTTTGGGAATCATTGATTTTTATTTTTCAGATTTCGTGGGCCTAAGTATAAAACATTTGAAAAGCACTGCTTTAGGAGACTTCAGAATAATAATATGTAATAATATAATTTGTCCACGACTAACGTATAATATGTTCATTATACGTTTGTTTCATCAAAATATAATGATATCCATTATTCACTGCTAATGTATCTAGTAGTCTCTGCTTTCATTATTCAATAATACCAAGTAAATTATTTAATTTTTGAAATTTTATCTAGTAGTCTCTTGCAATTTTCATTAAGTAGCATACACACTATCATTTTAAATGACATCATTTAAAATGATGAAAAATTACAATTTTTTTTTATATTCTGCATTTAGTACACCATTTAAATGATTCTTCATCATTTAAACCGACATACTATCATTTAAAATGTCGTTGTTGTTGTTGTTGTTGTATTTTTCTTTTATATATGACCTGCTGTTGTTTACATTGGCGATTGAATGTGATTAATTAAAATGGACTGAGTTAAAGATTATATTCAATTTCTTTGATAAAATTACACAAAATTTTGTAATTATTAATATTATTAGATTTCAAAATGTTAATTAGATTATTATTTAGTATTAAAGGATATTTGTTTCTTATGTTATTGTGTTTTAAACATTTGCTGATAATGTGTTTATTGTCTTCAATGATATTACATACATCACACAAATTATTATCGACTAAGCCCATCAGGTTTAGAAACTTCTTATTGTAGGCGTGGCCTGATCTTAATCTGTTAATCAATTTTATATCTTGAGCGTTTAGTTTTGCGTTTTTAAACCATGTTTTATTAGGGGGTGAATTAATTATTTTTTTATTATATTTGCCTTTTGAAGAAGTCTAGTTATTATATATGTAGTTCATTCCATTCCAGAGTAACTATGTTATCTATTAATTTAAATGAATCTTCCAAGGTTATTAAATTGTTTATAGGTTCACTATTATCTTCAATAGCTTGTTTTGCTAACAAATCTGCAATGTTATTTCCACTGATACCCGAGTGACCCGGGATCCATTGAATAATTACTTTAGTATTGTTATTGTTTCTTAGTGTGCTAATGATTTCATTTTCATAATATTTCGATTTGTTAGAATTTATAACATTGATTAGGGAGTCGCAGCTACTTTTAGAATCGGTGAAAATGATTATTTTATTAAAGTTCATATTAATAGATTTTTCTATGGCACTTTTAATGGCTATTATTTCAATGGTTTTTATAGAAGCTGTATTTTTTAATTTAATTTTAGTGTTTATGTTTAGATTTTTAAAGTGGATACCAATACCACTCTTGTTAGCTTTTAATGAGCCGTTAATTATTATTAAATTATTAATGTTTTTATTGATATAAATATTTTTATTTTTTGCAATATTAGACAGAAAACTAAATTCAGAGTATAAATCGGTAAATTTGGAAATTATATTATTATTGATAATTTTATCATAGAAATTATTATTATTATAGATATTTTTAGCTATGTACTTTAAAGTGTTTTTTCTGTTATCTAAAATAGCAGGAAGTGTGTTGGTTTCTGCTAAGATTATTGAAATGGGTGTAGATTTAGTATAACCGGAAATGATTCTTAGATTCTTATTTATTAACTGTTGTTTTATTTTTAAGGAATTTTTAAGGTTTACCGGGGTGATTATGTCAGCGAAACTAATTTTAGATTGAATTAATGATTTGAATAAATTAAGTACAATTTGAGGGTGAGCACCTCCTTATTTATTAGAAATAATCTTTAACAAATTTGTAGATTTTGATATTTCCTTATCCAAGTTTTTATTATGATTCAGTAAGGATAGCTAGTTATTAAAAGATATACCCAATAGTTTGGTAGATTTAACTTCGTTTAAAATGATATTATTAATTTTAATTTCATGATTTGAACTTTTGTTTTTAAACAGTCTAACATAAGAAGTTTTATCGAAGTTAATTTCGAGATTTAATTTATTTAATTCCAAAATATATTTACATGATTCAAAAGATAATGAATGATTCATTAGCATCCTTAACCAGAACCGCTAAATCGTCAGCAAATTGATAAATTGAGATATTGTTATTTTGTAAATTGTGAATATTAGAAGTATAAATGTTAAATAAAATGGGACTTAAGCAAGAACCCTGTGGAATGCCTTTATTAGTTGTCTGTTTAATAGAATTCATGCCATTATTAAATATAACTGTTCTATTGGTTAGATATTGGTGAATCCAATTTATTGATGAGTATATTTTCCCAACATTGTCAAAAGCTTTCTTAATGTCTAACGTTATTAGTATTAAGTTTTTCTTTTTCTTTTTTTCATAAAAAATTTCCGAGAACAAGTTTATGAAGTAATCCATAATACTGTAACCCTTACGAAAATCGTAGGAGTTTGGTGGCAAAATCTTATTCACATCCAAATGTAATTATAGGTCTTCCAGGATTGCTTTATCAAAAATCTTTGATATGGAGTTTTGAAGGTCTGTAACTATCGACGTTAAATTCATCTTTATTTGGGTTTTTGATGGAAATGACTTTGAAAATTTTCCATGCTTGAGGGCATATATGATTATTGTAGATGTTATTTAAGTAATTAATCAAAAGATATAAGATGTTAGGGTTATTGTCAATGATTTTTAGAAAAAATTTGAATGATAAGCCGTCATTACCTGGAGCTGTTCTAGATTTACGTTTTAATATATTTGTACAAAATTAAAAAACATGAAAAAAAAAAAAACATTTTATTTTAAATTCAATAATGGACTGTATTTTCTTTTTGTAAATTTTAAAATATTACATGAATGACTTATTGACTTGACTGTTCAAGAAAGGATACAAAACTAAAACTAAAACTCTCAAACTCATGCATGAAAGAGAGACAAAATTATTAAATGAAATGCTAAAGTATTTGTGCGCCTTACAAACACAAAATACAATATAATATAAGTTGTTAATGTATTGTAACAATCCAATGGTAAAAATTTACATAGTTTTAAATTTTATTTGTGAATGTGATATGTATTTTCAAACATACACCCGCACCTTTGAAAGACTCTAGGCTTTCAACAAAGCAAAAAATTTACATACAAAACTAATTTTAACACTTAAAATAATAACAAAATTCATTATGGCTTAATTATCATAATTATAATATAACATAAATATAATGACATATATTTTTTTTTTTATCGTGAATCAATCGATTATTATAATATATTCTCCTTTATCGATTTTGATCAAGATTGAATGACCCTATTCAGAATCATCCGCAAGAGGCAAAATACAAACTCGAGTTAACGCTCTTTTAAATAATCCCGTCGGAGTTTTAACAGTCACAACTCTGATTAATCCATTTTTACCGGGATGAACATCCGTAATTCGTCCCATTGTCCATTTTATGGGTGGAAGATTATCCTCTTTTAATATAACTAATGTTCCAATGTTGACAGACTTATTTTTAACGAACCACTTTTACCTAGTTTGAAGTTCGTTTAAATACTCCAGGGACCAACGTCTCCAAAAATCTTGCAGGCAAAATTGAACCCTTTGAAATCTATTTAAGCGATTAAAATCCAAGTGAGCTAGTGTTGGTTCTGGAAGAATATTCAAAGGTTCCCCAATTATAAAATGACCAGGTGTTAATGGTGATAAATCGGATGGATCTTCAGACATCGCCGACAAAGGCCGCGAATTGAGACAAGCCTCTACCTGCACAACTAATGTATTTAATTTTTCGGTTGTACAAATAAAATTTCCTAATGATCTTTTTAAGTGATACTTAGCACTTTTAATTGCTGACTCCCAGAGACCGCCAAAATGTGGTGATCTGGGAGGGATCGTGTTCCAAATTATGCCTTCATTTGTACAAAAATTGGTTATCTCTTTCTTATTAAATTCAGACTCAAATAATTTTTGCATTTCAATCAATTCTGTTCGACACCCTACAAAATTGGTCGCATTATCCGTGAAAATGTGTGAACATCGACCACGCCTAGAAATAAAACGGCGTAATGCTGCTAAAAATCCATTCGTTGACAAATCTGTGACAACCTCTAAATGAGATGCTTTGGTAGCAAAACATATAAACAAACAAATGTAAACTTTAGATACTACATTTGATCGGATTTTATAATGAACATTAAAAGGACCGCAGAAATCAATTCCTACAATCGAAAATGTACGTGATGGTCTAACACGGTCACCTGGCAATTGCCCCATATATTGTTCAATAGAGATAGGCCGAGTTCTAAAACACCTAATACAATCATGAACTACTTTTTTACACAAAGCACGTCCGTTTATAATCCAGAACCTTTGTCTAACATGGCTCAACAAAGCCTGAGGTCCTGCATGCAAATTACGATGATGTTCATAATGAACAATTAACTTAGAAAAATCATGATTTGATGGTAGCAAAATAGGATGAATTTGATTATATGTTAATAAAGAATTTTCCAACCGTCCACCAACACGCAACACTCCATGGTCATCAATGCATGGGCTTAATTTTCTAATCGAACTAATTTTATTTACGGCCCCAGTTGCCTTCAATTGACTAAGTTCATTTGCAAACGTCTCTTGTTGAACAAACTTACTTAATGCATTTTTCGCGTTGTCAATTTCTTGCGGTGTTATGCTTCCTAGTTCGCGCTTTTCTTTTGGCTTTCTCGTGTTACTCATGACACGTAAACACAATGCCGAAATGCGTAAAATTTTTTGAAATGATGAGTATTGTTCAATAAAACAATTTTGTAGATGTTGCTGCACTTTAACGACATTCTGGTATTTTGGAATTTCAGGATCTTCACAATTATCTTCTGAACTATGGACTAACTGTTTCGGCCAATTTTCATTATTATCAACAAGAAATGATGGACCATTCCACCATAATTTAGATGCCCTTAATTCGGATGGCATTAACCCGCGTGAAACTATATCTGCTGGGTTTTGTGTGCTGGGAATGTGATGCCAAATACTAGGAGAGCAGATGTCCTGAATTTTTGAAATTCGATTTGCTACGAAAGTACTATATTTTGATGGACATATGACTTAATTCTGAACAAAGCAATTGTTGAATCGGACCATAAGCAAATTCGTGTAAAATTTAATTTAATGGCCTTTTGAACCTTTCCGAATAATTGTGCCAAGAGCAATGCACTACAGAGTTCTAATCTCGGTATCGTATGTTTCTTCGATGGCGAAATTCTAGATTTAGCGCACAATAAAGTACAAAAATAATTGCCAGCTTCATCAGAATGTCTAATATATATACAACAACCAAAACCTTTTTCACTAGCATCCCCAAAACCATGCAGTTCCAATGCAACGGGAGATTTATGAAGAATACATCTCGGTACTCTGATGCTACCTAGACTATTTAATTCTTGTATGTATTGATACCATTGGGAATATAATGAATCGGGAATATTATCGTCCCAGGTTAAACCGGTTTCCGACCACAAATCGCGCATGATTGATTTGCCAGTAAACACAATTGGCGCGCACAGTCCCATACGATCAAAAAACTGTGTTAACTGAGACAATACCACACGTTTCGTTATAGTGGATTCTAATTTAAACTGACCTACAGAAATCACAAATTCATCTGTTTCCCACGGAATTCCTAAAACTGATAATTCTTCCTTTGGCAATTCATCTTCCAAAACTACTTGGGCATCATTAGATACCCATTTACGCAATTCAAAGCCACCTTTTGATAACAATTGAGTAAGCTCTTCTTTTAATATTTTGGCTTCATTAACATCGTTCGTACCGGACACAAGATCATCCACATAAAAGTCATTATTTAATATTTCCGATGCTCTTGGAAAATTATTATGCTCGTCCAATGCTAGTTGGCGTAATGTCCTTATTGCTGCAAATGGAGCACTGGCCATCCCATATGTAACCGTGTTTAATTGATAAATGCTAATTATTGGATCAGTCGATTTTCTCCAAAGAATTTGTTGAAGACATCTATCTATCATCTTGGTTATGTCTGCTACTAATGCTACAGAAAATTTTCTAAACCTCACTAAAATTGAGAACATGTCATTCTGGATTGTGGGACCAGTCATAAGTATATCATTCAATGACAAACCTGACGTAGTCTTAGATGAGGCATTAAAAACAACCCTTAATTTCGTGGTTAGGCTATTATCCTTGAATACCGCGTGATGCGGCAAAAAATACGAAATATACTCAGATGGAGTCCAAGAATCAACATGTCCTATACATGTCATATGATTAAGGGAAATATATTCTTCCATGAATGCGGTATATTGCATGTTTAATTCAGGGTTATGTTTCAATTTTCGTTCTATATACATATATTGTTTTTTGGCTGTACTTAAAGATTCACCGAGATTAAATAAATTTGTTTTTGTTGGTAGAGCTACGCTATATCGACCAGACATATCCCGTTTAACGTTATTTACATAATGTGATTCGCATGCCTTTTCTTCCAAAGAAGAATTGTTATAAGTTTCGATTTCTTCTATCTGAAAGAACCTTTGTACTTGTTTATGTAAATCCTCAAGATTGACGGACATGAACGATCTTTGTGCAGACTTGATTTTATGTCCTCCCTTTACTTTCCCACAGACCACATAGCCTAATGTTGTGTTTTGAAAGGGTGGTAATTCATTGTCTAAAGTAATAGATTCTCCCAAGCAGAAAATATCAAAAAATAATTCGGCGCCTATAATCATGTCTAGTTCTTGTGGAATATAAAATGTAGGATCAGCCAATTTTATTGATTTTGGTAAATTGACATTAACATTCACTGGATAAAGTGGGATTTGATTTGAGATTTTTGGTATAACCAAAAAATCTAACCTTGCGTTAAACTTAGACACTCTTGATTGAATTAATAAATTAACTTGCTGTTGCACTATTGACACTTTATCATTAATTCCAACAATAGGAACATTTACCTTTGATTTTGGTACTCGTAATTTTTGGCATAACTCTTCCGTGATAAAATTTGATTGAGCTCCCTGATCAAGGAGAACTCGGCATGGCACTAAAACCTTATTTCCTCCTTCAACTAAAATAACAGCTGTTGACAATAAAATTTGAGAATAAGTTGTAACTAAATTAACACTAGGACTTAAAGAACTCTCGAATGTATCACAAGACTCCTTGAGTGGGACGACAGAAATTAGATTAACCTTTGGTGTGCTTGCTACTTCAGATTTAGTTGAAATTGACATTGGTGAATTATTACTACGAACTTCTGAATGACCTTGGGTAGTTGAATCTGTTACATTTTTTAAATCTGAACTAATATGAAGTAAAGTGTTATGGTTTTTATGACATTTTCTACAACCTCTCGACCTGCATTTCGATATATGATGACCTCTAAAACAATTGACACATAATTTATTGTCTTTTACCCAATTATAACGCTGTTGCCATGATAAACTTTCAAATTTAGAACACTTATAAATTGAATGGTCTAGTTTACAGTAAAAACAAACTAAAACTATGGTAGAACTATCAGTGGACACAAAATTCTGAGAAAGTTGCGAAGGACGTTTGTTTGTGCTAGATTTGGGTTCAGAATATGAACACATTGCTTCCGATATTCGAGCACGTTCCTCAATAATATCCATAACTTCTTTAATGGTGAACAACCTATCTTTCGGTCTTTTCGTTTCAATTTCCTTTCGCATTGCAGCTGGCATGAGTTGACATATGTGAAACACTAAATACAAATCCCAATGTTGAACTGGAACTTTAAGGTTTTTTAAATAATTGTATGGTTTCCAAAAATTATCAACAAAAATACGGACTGATTTGGGATTTTGATCATCCTTAATTGGTTTCAAATTATAAATATCTCCCATATGAATCAACTTAACTCTACTTAATTAATTAATAATTTCTTCGGAATAAACTTAACTCTACTCTCATTTTCATAATGATTAAACAAGGCATCCCATGTTGTCTTATAATTATCAGCTGTGGCTGGAACCCCAGTAATAAACGAATATGCGGATCCATGTTCTAAACATGATTTTAAATAATGAAATTTAAATGTTGGTGCAATTTTATCATTGTTGTGTATTAAATCAGTATAAGTTTGCTTAAAATTACACCAGCTAGAAAATCTACCATCAAACTCAGGTATAGTTATGGTAGGTAACGGTAAAGGTACTGACACATCAAAATTTTTATTGTCAATCGCATTAATGTTTCCCGTTTTTAATTCAACAACATTACCTAATTTGGATTTTATTAATTCTTGTAATTCTACTTCTACCTCATAAACCCCATCGTCGAATACGTCTATCGAATATGCAATAGCCTCATCCATATTTAATATACTAAGTTCATCCAATAATTTTTGATATTTATCAGTTAACCCATTCAATCTTTTTGACAAAACTTCCAATTCCGAAATTGAACAATTTGTTTTTCGTTCCATTAATTTATTTTTAATTTTTGTCAAACTACCTTTCAAGGAGTTGAGCGAATTTTTATAATAATCGATCGACATCTTGATAATTTGATTATGTATCTAACGTTAATAAAGAAACACTATTTTAGACTTAATCTCTAAGTATGTTCTAAATGATACAAAAATAATATTTAATTTTAATTAACAACTATTAAAATATGTATACTTAAATAAAAATTTGTCAAATGACGTCGATTTTTTTTTTTTTTGTTTTCGAAATAAAACTTCTTACTTGTTGTTGCTGCCACCTCTTGGCGATGACAATAACAAAAAATAACAATTATTCGATGATGTCGAATCCAAAATCTCTTGATGATGACAAGAAATGAAATAATTAATTATTCGAAGATGTCGAATCCAAAATCTCTTGATGATGACAAGAAATGTATTATTATTCGAAGATGTCGAATCCAAAATATCTTGATGATAACAAGAAATGTATTATTATTCGAAGATGTCGAATCCAAAATCTGATTTTTCTCGATACAATTTTCACTTAATAAATTGGTTGATCGGTGATAGATAAAACCATGTGGTACAAAAATTTTTTTTTTTTTGTTTGCTGATTTTCAATATGGCGGCATGAAAAACTTCACAATGTTTTATTATTTGCGCATCATGCGTACATCACTTTATAATTTATAAAACTTGTAATACTTTAATTTTTTAATTATCCGGCTCGAACTGACCAAAAAATGTACAAAATTAAAAAAACAAAAACAAATTTACAATTTCTCCTCTTCTTATAAATATTTATCAATTTGGAATATACCAAAATAATTTAAAGTTTGAACATAGTAACCGCATGTATGCGTTAAATACAATAACATTGAAATTGTTAAAAGTTTAGAAAGGGGAATGTAAAAATTCGCTAATACTACAAGTGCACGGTTGATTCCTATATATAGGAAAAAATCAGTGTAATAAATTAGCAGTTCAGTCGCTATAGCCTGATGAGATGTACTGAAAGATTATTTATTTTTCACATGCTCGCAGATCGAAACTGAATTGCAAACTCTTAACAATTTCTCCTCTTCTTATAAAATTAAAAAACATGAAAAAAAAAAAAACATTTTATTTTAAATTCAATAATGGACTGTATTTTCTTTTTGTAAATTTTAAAATATTACATGAATGACTTATTGACTTGACTGTTCAAGAAAGGATACAAAACTAAAACTAAAATTCTCAAACTCATGCATGAAAGAGAGACAAAATTATTAAATGAAATGCTAAAGTATTTGTGCGCCTTACAAACACAAAATACAATATAATATAAGTTGTTAATGTATTGTAACAATCCAATGATAAAAATTTACATAGTTTTAAATTTTATTTGTGAATGTGATATGTATTTTCAAACAATATTAGATATAAGTGAAATATTAAATTTATTATTGTTATTGTTGGAAATAGCTACCGGAAGACTTTCATCTTCGATTGAATGAGGGAAATTGTCATTTAAATTTTTTTTTACCATATCATGGTTTTCTAATAAGTTAAAGGAAATTGATCTTTTGCATCTGAGTTTATTTATTTTGTTCCATAATTTTTTACTATCTATATCTGAATGTAGATCGTCAATAAATAATTTCCAACATTTTCTTTTAGCTTTGACAATTTCCCTTTTTAAGACAGCTGTAGATCTTAATAGTTCTATTGCCGAGAAAAGATTTTTAAGTTTATTGTAGATTTTTTGTTTGTTATTTTTAATTTTCCATAACCTATCTAATAAAGGATTCCACCAGGGTTTCGGCTTATTATGTATGTTAATGTTAATGGATTTAGTATTGTCATAAATTATTATTGATCAAACCTTTAATATTATTGTTTTTATCAATTGCAACAATTTTATTTGTATCGTTTATTACGCTATTCCAATTAATAAAATCTTTTTTAATGAATTTATTTAATTTAAACTCAATTAAAATCGGTAGATGATCGGAACCAATGAATTCATCAATACACGTCCATGACACTTTATCAAAGATATCAGCTGAGGATAATGAAATATCAATAGCTGATTTAGAGTTTCTTATATAATCGATTCTAGTGGGATTACCGTTATTGAGTATGTGGAAATTACTATTATTGATAATATTTGCAATATTGTTACCTTTTTTATTATTCTTTGTATTGGAGTCCCATAAATTATTATGAGCGTTAATATCACCTAAAATTAAAGTATTATTGTGACTCTTAAAGTGTTGAATAATATAATCGAAATCAATTACATCTGTATTGTTATAACTATTTGGGGGGTTATACAGTGGTAGACATTCGTATAAACGCACTATATTTTTTGAATATAGTTCTAACAGTAAAGTGTTTTGATTTTTTCAAGTGGTCTAAATTATGTCTATCATCTTAAATCTGTTGGTAAGATAAACCATTAGAAAAAATTTTAATGGTTTACTTTAATAAATTGAAAAATCTAAATTTCAGGTGGACATTCGTATAAACGCACTTCTGATAATGTACTAAAATAAAAACCAAAATTAGCAATTTTTCATATATTATTTTATTTAATATTTGGTCCAGGCCCAGACCTTTCTGAATAACTTCGAAAATTCGAGTAGGCATTGAATTTGTTAAAGTTTTGAGGGTTTTCGGATCAATTGTGGCCCAACATTCAAGTATGACACTTTTCAAATCTTTAATTGAATTATATTACTGTTCATTTCCATAAACTTTTCGGGGAAGGCCCTCTAAAGGTTTTCGATAGGATTGCAATCAGGACTGCAAGCTGGCCATTCAAGAAGGGGAATGTTTTTCTCGAGAAACCACGGTGTGGTCTCCTTCGAAGCATGGATCGAGGCATTGTCTTGTTGAAAATTATAATTTTTGTTGATGTTATTATCCAGATAATTTATCAAACGTCTTCCAAAAGATTCACGTACATACGGAAGTTCATTCGTGCCGTTATAAAGCAGACGGGAAGCTCCTCGTTATAAGAAAATGCTCCGCATACCATAACACACCGCCACAAAATTACGCTTCGACCTAACGACGCCATGTTCCTCCAAATTATGCCAGTAACAACTGTAGCAGTCGGGAAAATCCAGATTAATTTTTTTTTCCGTAAGAAAAAATCACACTCTGCCAATCCGTTATCGACGACATGTATTTACGAGCAAATTTGAGCGGATTATTCGTATGCATGGCCGTTAAAAGTGGTTTGATACAAAATTTTGTCCATTTTATGTTCGGTGAACTATTAAAAATACGGGCAATGTGTCGGGTCGTCATAGGAAGATCCAATGGCCTGCATGATAGACGGTTTCGTGTATAGCTTCTTTGCGGATTAGACCTTTCTGGCGAGCTGAGATCTTGGATAGGCAATAGTCCTGATTGCAATCCTATCGAAAATCTTTAGAGGGCCTTCCCCGAAAAGTTTATGGAAATGAACAGCAATACAATTCAATTAAAGATTTGAAAAGTGCCATCCGTGAATGTTGGGCCACAATTGATCCGAAAACCCTCAAAACTTTAACAAATTCAATGCCTACTCGAATTTTCGAAGTTATTCAGAAAGGTCTGG
Source organism: Tipula helvola (assembly GCA_963556165.1). Lineage (NCBI taxonomy): Eukaryota > Metazoa > Arthropoda > Insecta > Diptera > Tipulidae > Tipula > Tipula helvola. Next base: position 284,983,135 of record OY744481.1, on the reverse strand, counting down.
GCCTGGACCAAATATTAAATAAAATAATATATGAAAAATTGCTAATTTTGGTTTTTATTTTAGTACATTATCAGAAGTGCGTTTATACGAATGTCCACCTGAAATTTAAATTTTTCAATCTATTAAAGTAAACCATTAAAATTTTTACTAATGGTTTATCTTACCAACAGATTTAAGATGATAGACATAATTTAGACTACTTGAAAAAAATCAAAACACTTTACTCTTAGAACTATATTGAAAAAACATAGTGCGTTTATACGAATGTCTACCACTGTAGAAACTGATTAAGTTTAAAGCATAATTATTATATTTAATGGTTACGTATAGTAATTCAATGTGACTTAAGTTAATGTTAATGTCAATTTTTTTGCTTGCTATTTTGTTATGTATTAAGAATGCCAATCCACCATATCCATCGTCTCTGTTTCTAGAAAAAAATTTATAATTCTTAACAGAAATATAATTGTTATCATTCAACGTTTCACATAATACCGCGATATCAATATTGTGTTTATTCATAATGGAATCCAACAAGTTATAATTACTTCTAAAACTTCTTATGTTTAACTGTAAAATTTTTAAATTAATCAGTTAATTAAACTTAACATTTTTGATGGCATTTTGGATGTCCACCGTTAATAGATCTGTCATCTCATAAGACTTATTGCTAATTTTATAAATATTTTTGAGTAGTGCCTCGAAAAGTTCCAATTTAGCTTTTTGTTCTTTAATGATAAGGCCATAGTTCATGGCCTTGTTAATCCAAAAGTTTGGTAAATCATTATTGTTGTCATTTAATCTAGGAAATTCTGAAGTATTTAAGTTTAAATTTTTATTCCTAGGGAAAATATCATTTCTAGCTTGCACAAAGGATAATTTATTTTTAATAGCATGAATTTTAATTTTAATTTGAATTTTTTTTTCAGAACAATTTTTTGAATTAGTGTAATGTGCATTGTCCTCACAATATAAACATATTGGATCATTTACACATTCATGCGTATCTTTATCCGTAATATCCTTTGTGCATTTCATGCATTTGACGACTTTTGATTTACAAAACTTTTTTGTATGACCGTATTTGATACAATTACCGCAAAATCTAATCTTTGGAATAAAAATATTTACCTTAATCTTGACCTTATAAAAATCAACAAATCTGGGCAGTTCATCATTTCTAAATTCAATCTTTATAATTTTTGTATCTTTTAAGGTTTTAGTATTAAAATCCCAAAATTTTATTATTTCGAGATTTGTAATTTTAGCTTCACTACTCAAATTGTTCTTAATCTCATCAAAGTCGAAATCATCCAGAAGTCCTTTTATGGTACCCACTACACTACGTTAGTGTATGTTTTTGGGATGAAAGGTTTGTATTCTTTATTTGTTAAAATTTTATGTGACGGGTCGTCAGCTCTTATACATTTGTTTGCTAGATCATAAGAGCCGAGTTCAACCCTAACCAATTTTTTGTTAACTTCAATAATATTAATAAACTTGGTATTATTTTGGATGAATATTTTTGATACAATGACTGAAAGTAATCTATTAAGATTTTTGGAGCTAATTAGGACGTAGAAAGGCCCTTTATCTGATTTATTATATAGATTTGGTAGATGATTTTTTGTCGTATCGGAATTATTATTTGATAAATTTGCCACATTTATATCAGTGGTATTTTGATTATTAATGGTAATATTATTGTTATTAGGCATGTTAGAACTTGAAATATTAGGCGTAATTACACTTGAGGTATTAGGATTTTTATTAAGATTTTTAGAATTATTTTTATTAAATTTAGAAATTTTTGGATTTGTATCATCTGAAGAAAAATTATTGTTAGCATTCGCCATATTTGAATTTGGTTTATTAGGCATGTTTATAACAGATAGGTTAGAATTTAGGTTATTAGGAATATTAGAATTATTATTATTAGATTTATACACTTTTAGGTTATATTCATCAAATATTTCATTTGATTTCCTTTTTACGCTATTCAGTTTTTCACTAAAACCAAGGAAGCCATTAGGATTTTCATTGTCATTTTCTAGAATGTACGGAAGGCTAATGACGCCTTCCTTATTTAAGTTTTTGTCACTATCCACTTTTTGTATTAATATTTTTTATTATACACCAAATATAATTCTATTAATTATATAACAAAGTAAAATGAAATTAGGATTATTGAAATAATTTAAGATTTTAAATTCGACTCAAAATGCTTTGAAATCACTTTTGTTTTTTAGAACTTGACGTCAAATGTCGACGAAAATTATTTTACAACTATTTAAAGGATTTGATTATAAATTACAATGTTATTTGTCGGTCGTGGACAAAGTATCGTATTCTACTAGCATATAATGGCTGTTATTCAATCAGATGATTTACGACACTCGCCTATCGGCTCGTGTCGGTAAACTTCATCTTCATGAATAACAGCTATCATTTTATGCTCGTTGAATAATATACTATTAATGTTTTTGTTATTTTTATAATAACTAATATACAAATTATTCTGAGCATGAAAAGGAAACCAATTACCGTTTCCTTAAAACAAGGACTTTATTGATAAAAAATTAATAATTCGGTGGTCGGTGGTGAATTACTAGCAAAATTATGTGATCCATCCACCCTAACAAACAAGTTTGCTATCGGTCCCGATTATATTTATACGGCACGCGTAATTTCGGTGTATGTTGGTAGTATGTATAAGGTATAACAATGAATACTAACTATAAATAAGAACACAATATAATACAATATTTTAGTATGAAAATTAATTTAATCACGTGACTAGGATAAATAAATCAGTTTTATTGAATAAGCGCGAGTTATACTAAGAATTCTTCATGTAGTTGTTGTTGTTTCCTTTTTGTGTTATCAAGACAGTGCGAATTATATTAGTTTAACATTTTTTATGAATTAAAATTGGATTATTGCTATATTTACACCGTTGTAGTTTTTGTTTTATAAGAAAATTTGTAACGCCCTGAGCGTTATTTACAATTGAATACGTTATTGATCTGCTAGCTCTTTGTGACGCATTTCGATTTACGTGTGTTGATATTGAAATTTGGAATAGAAAATTATAGCTGCAATCATTGCAAAGTGTATAATAAAGTACTTTGTGGACGGGTATTTTTCTATTTAGGTACTTGAGTATTCTTTCCACTCGCCTGACAGTTTGAGAAAAATGAGTGTTTACAATTTTTGTTGTGCTTCTATTTCATTATTTAGGTATCACAGTTCTGCACTCTACGTGTACACTGTACATGTTACCCCACTGAGAAATAGCCATCATTCAATTTGCTTTTGTATTGTATACACATTCTAAGAAGCTGTTTTACGTTACGCTGTAACCGACTAGGGAAACTCACTGTGTAAAATGCAAAGTAGATTTTTCTGCTACAGTTGATCCAACAACAAACAGTTAATTGAATTTTTTAATTAAAAAAAAAAAAATTTATTCCTTTCAATTATTTTAACGTTTTAATTTTTCTTTATGAATTTATGAATGCAAATTTTAAAGTGGCGTCGATGTACGTTTCTCTATGCAAATGGAAAAACATACTTAATGTTAATTGTTTAGTGTGTATCGAGTTTAGACAACAAACAATTAAACACTTAACTATTTTATGCATTGCAGATGTTATGTATGAGAAACATTTTTTTTCTATCTAGATAAGTGCATAATCATTAATTTAATAAATTTGTGATGTAATACAATTGAACGCCTGAAGCAACATAATTAATATTACAAAAAAAAAAAAACTTATGCGAATTACGTAGCACAAAAAAACTGTAAAAACTGTCTTAAGCCAAATGATATTTGTAAAGAGTCGTGCAGAAACGATTAGACACGTTATATAATTATTCCTAATTAGCGATAGATACTTCATTTAAATGTAATTAGTAAAATTAAATTTGAAAAAGTAGTTTTGCTAAGATTATTAAAATGTTGTGAAAATGATCTATTAATAGCTTGATCGTAAAAAAGTGGAAAATTTATAGGTGTTACAGTAATTAATTCATAAACAATAATATTTGTATAGAAAATGTTTGGTGTTTTGAAATTAAATTCGATGTAAATGAAATTCAATAACTCACGATTCGTTGATCAGAATTTTTATTAAGTTTGAAAACAATTTAGGTAATTTAAATTCCAAATTGTTTTTTAACTCTTGGAAAAATAGTAAACAGTTCAAGAATCTCGATGATATGTCTTCGGAATTACAGCAGTTTGGTCTTGTAATGAGAGAATTCTGCCTAAACGTTGACTGTCGAACTGTAGCAACGCTGACTTATCTAGAATGAATTGTTTTTTTAAAGAGTTCTCATAGGAATGAAACAGTTCATTTCATCCAGTCCCTCTAAACTAAACCCAGAAAGTCAAGCAATTCTTGGCACAACTGTAAGCGCAAATGACGACCTATATCAAAGGAGCAGCTCTTCGAAAATATATGATAACACCCGAAAACCTGGTTTGAATTGCTAGAAATCATTTGACTGTCACTGTAATAAAAGCTAAAGTTTATATCAGTAAGATTAAATAAGAAATGTGTTCTTCTTGAATAGCAAAAAATCGAATCTTTCTCCTTAATAAACTTTCTTCCTGACCCTTATCTGGCACCATCTAATATTTCGCGGAATGTTTCATTAATGCGTCGCGTACGATTTAGGCCTGGAGTAGTTTTTAAAGTGCTTACATACATTGATGCCAACAAATTTACTGGTCTCGATGGAATTCCCCCAATTGTTTTTAAAGTCTGTTTGAAAATCTCTCTTAGATATTTGTTCCATGCCATTTTTCCCTTAGGAAAGTAGTAAACGTTCATTTGTGCCCAGGAAAGGCAGTAAATCTGATCTTTCGGATTATCACCCGATGGCCATTGTCTATGTCCTTATTCCAAGGTGCTAGAAACAATAATCAATTGCCTTCTGAAAAATACCTGGTAGAACATCATTTTATTTCTACCCATCAATAATGGTTTACTTTTACTAATCTGTCAACATTTGTAACAAATGTTTTATGTCCGCATGTTGCATCTTTGGTATTGTGATTACTGGTTACATAAGTATGTTTCCGCACATATGTAATTTTCGAAAATGAATTTTATCCATTTTGGCATGTTTCTACACAGAACAAAATCTCAGAAAATTAAGCAGAATTTTAACGAATTTTTCAATGTAGCAATTTTTCAAAGCGCTGCTTAGCGAGTGCGTGATCCATCGATGCAAATCGATGAATAATCTGAAGCAGCCAAGTCTGTTGAGTAAGCCCCATGGGCTAGCACTTCCTAGTAGTTTTGCCGTATGTGATGGATCATTGGTCTTGGAGAAAAATGGCCTTGTGCTGCCTTTTTTGATATTCTGGTTCAAATTGATAAATTGTTCTTGGTAGCGTTTGGTAATAACCGTTTTACTAGGCTTTAAGAGCCCATAATAAACCACACCATTATGGTCCCACTAAACTTAGAGCATCGCCTTCCTAAGGTCTAGAGTGACCTAGACTTGTGAGGTGACCGTTGAGTCAAAGTTGCTTCTCCAATGATCTTCACTAAATGTTTTTTCACTGCTTTGACTGCCGCCTCCCAAATTCTACCAAAATGTGTTGCAGCTGTGGGTATGAAATGCTATGGTGTTCCGTCGTTTACCAGTAGTTGGATAATTTCTTTAAATGATTTACGAAGCAGTTCAGCTAAATCTCGCTCAAGTTGATTTTTTGCGACAACAAAATTAGAGTCGTTGTCGCTGTACAGATCAGCGCATAATCCTCTTAGTGCAGTGAATCTTTTATAAGCTGCTCAATGTGTATGACTTTAGTTGTCCTTGTGACCTCTTGAATTTGTTGTATGAATTAGAAGCGGTCCCGCATATTCCACTGCGGTTCTCAAAAATTGTCTTCCAGGCGTGATACGAACTGCTGGTAAATTTCGAATGAGCGGTGTTCTAGTTATAGAATTGAACTGATAACACCTTATATATACACTTTGATTTAAAATTTCGACCATGTATAATCCAGTATCTGGTGCGGAGATGAGCCAAAGTTAATTGTGTTCGTCCATGCCACATTTGTTCATGGGCTTCTTGAATCAGTATAGCTTGGCGATTTGATGATCTTTTGGAGTGCTAACTGGATGTGTCTCATAGTAGGTCCAGGTTTTTGTGTTTTAAACTCGACCACCAACTCGTAAACTTTCATAATATATGGAGACAAGGATTTAATGTTACTTGTATTCGCTATTCCCTTCTGTTTTATAAGATCCCGAATTTCGTTTTTGTCGGGGGATGATCTCCAATAAATTTTCTGAATATGATATCTTGTATGTTCTCCATCGCAGTAGAATTGATATCAAATCCTTTTGTAATTTAGGACCCACGAGTTGTAAGCTGATATTGTTGCTCATTTTTGCTGATGCGTCACACGTAATATTCGTTGTTGTTATGTTCCTTACTATCAATGAAATGCCTCTAATTTTAATATTCTTCTATGCACTTCCGATAATCTTTAGAGAATTCGCTGGCCATTGCCAATCGCCGTTCAAGTTGAATGAATTTAGCCAAGGCTCTTTGCTTAGACGACTCGAGTGATGGTATGTTTTCTGTAAACGGAAGTCGTACTAAGTAGCGGCCGTCTGTCTCTCTCTCTCTAAACATTTCGTCAGTCGTGATGTCTCATTGTCTCTAGTTTTTTCATTTCATAATAATTGGAATTATGTATAATGTAATTCCAAGACACTGTAGGGGTGCCTAGGTTTTTGATGGCATGTATGCTTGCGGTTAATAAGACATGTACTGAACTGATCTTATTACTGTTGCTGATTCGGAGTGTATAACTGTTGCTTTCAACTGGTATACATCTTGCACCAATTTTTCAATCGGTGTCACTTATATCGTCATTTTCATGAATAATCCTTCTAAATAAATCATGGAAGTATGCCCATTTGAGAGGATCGCCAAATACGGAATTTCAATCCGTCTAGTTTGATCTCGTGTTCTGCTGAATCCCTTGATTTTGGTTTATTTAACACACTAGTGATTATGGATTTCAGCATCTCAAAATTGTTGACTAAAAGCGTGAAATAGTAATTCCCTGAAGTAGAGCATCATAGCTTCTTCTTCAGGAGTGGCATCCACTAATATTTCTTCATGAAGTTACTTAGTTTGCTGGCATCGAGTTGATGCAGCTTATGTTGGAGCTGATCGTTGTTGTCCTCAGCTACTAATAGATGTTTCGCATCGTCCATTAATCTATAACACAAACGCATGTTCACGTCTTGTACCTTATATTTCCATGCTTGTATAGCCGAATTGACTTGTTGATCAAAAATATCACGTTGGTTGTTGTGTAGATCCTCCATTTTTACTGTCTATGTTTTGCGGTGTTCACTTGGAGATCTTTAAATTGACTATTTTTATTGAGCCAAATTTTTGTTGGTATGCCATGGTTGCTTGCCGCGACACGAGACTCGAGAACTGTTTTTTGCTGTCCTTGTTTTTTGAAATCGGTTTTTTGGTTGACCACGTCAACGGTTGAAGTTCTGGATATCCACAAATCTGGATTGGAGACTAGTTTTCAATTCCGATTGACATATGTAGCCAGTGCAAGGCATATAATGTTTGTTGGTATTTGGATTATAATGAAATACCCCGAGTTGTTCCGAAAGATCCGGCTCGTAGGACCAATGTTAAGTCTCACACTAATTTGTACAGTAGACGAACTACTTCTGTTGATGTGAAGTAGTAGCTATTATAGAATTTAATTATATTATTCAATAATAATAATTATCTTGTATGTCTGAATGTTTGACTATAACGCATGAAGTTAGCTACAAAATATAGTGGTTTTAGGTTATAATTTGAATCAGAGTTTGTATGGATGTATGTATGTTGCTACATTTAGAATTGGAGTTGTCGTGGCAAAAACGAAATTTCAAAAATCAAGAATTTAAATTATTTGACGTTTGCCCAATTACATAGATTGGTGGTGATTTTGATGATGATCGTATCATGGTATGATGTTGTGATGGTATGATGGAATGATGGTGTGATGGTTTGATGATGTGATGGTATGATGGTATGATGATATGGTGGTATAATGGTATAACGAAATGGTGGTTTGATGGTGTGATGGTATGACGGTACGATGGTATGATGGTACAAAATGTTATGTATGATTGTATGTTGTTATGATGATATGTTGCTATGCTGATATAATGGTATGACGCTATCACGGTGTGATGGATTAATGTTATATAAGTATAATGGCATGATCTGATGGAATAATGGTATAATGTTGTGATGGTAAGACGTTATTGTGTATGATGGAATTATGGTATGTTGCTGTGAAGGTGTAATGTGATGGCTTGTTGGTTTGATGGTTTGATGGTAGCATGGTATAACGTTATTATAGCATGATGTTATGCTGCTACGATGGTAAAATGGAATGTTGGTATGATGGTATGATCGTATGATATCATGATGGTATGTAATAAAATATGTATTGTCCTCCCATAAAGTTTGAATTCCATTATGAAGAAAGGAATGTTTACCAAATTTGAGAGGTCTCAAATATATTAGTGTATATTGTATAATACATACAATTTTTTTATTGGTCATCGTTGAAGATGCCGGAAATGATTTTTTTTTTTCGGTTGGTAAGTTGTGGGTAAGTGATGATAACCTAGTCAGCCATTTTCCTTTTCATATTATTTCTCCTGTCCTATTTTTTTCCTTTGCGGTCTATCTGGATCCGTTCAGGTTCAAATAATCCACCAAAAACTCTGAGCTCGAGCAGGCCTGTGATGACCGCCTGAGCAACCCTGAACGTGATAATATTTCTGTTAAAATTTTCATACAAAATAATGAGATATGGGACAACTCATATCCATGACCTTACGGTCCTGTTACAGTGGTCTGATTTAAGGCTCCATCGCGCTAGTCTACCGGTCATATCTTTTTGGGACATAAGCCAGGTAAGACTAGCGTGATTGGTTATTATTATTACCATAAACCGCAGTCCCTCGACATAACCTCTACTATTAATGTCGAAAAAAGTAAATTTTTACTGAGAGAAATTGATTATCTTGGCCATGTGGTGGGTGACGGCACTCTGCGTCACATACCGGATAGGGTGAGGGCCATTGCTAAGTACTCAGTGGAAAAAACTGTACGACAAGTAAGGAGGTTTTTACGTATTTATGGTTGGTATAGGCGGTTCATTGATCAATGATCCACTTTATCGACGCCGTTGGCCAATCTGTTAAAAAAGAACCAAAAATTCGTTTGGTCCGAACAATCACAAAAAGCCTTCGAAAATTTGAAATTAGTTCTTACTACTACTCCAGTGTTGAACACGGCCGATTTTGATAGGAGATTTTTTATACAACGTGACGCCAGTTCCACTGGAGTAGGGTCTGTATTGTTCCAGAGAACAGACGATGGAGAAGACAAACCGATTGAATTCATGTCGCACAAACTAAATTCGGCTCAACGCCACTATAGTGTAACTGAATTAGAGTGCTTAGCAACAGTTTTGGCCATTACAGGGTTACGTCGAGGGACTGCCGTTGACGGTAAAAACCGATCACGCTAGTCTTACCTGGCTTATGTCCCAAAAAGATATGACCAGTAGACTAGCGCGATGGAACCGGATGCGTTGTGCCGTGTTTTCATGGATGAGCTTGACGGAAAGGCGATACGAGATAAAGCATTACTGAATGACAATGATTATCCCATTCGTATTGACTTGCAATTGGAGCATTTTCACAATCTCGAATATCTAAAGCAACGTGATCATATAGAATCTTTGCTTAGTAAAACTAACCTGAGGGTGTTTGTTGGAAAAATTTATATTAACCATAAGACCAATATTTGTGAGAATGTATCAGATACCCCCGATAGAAAGTTATTAGTTCCGGAACCTCTCCGATTCCGGTCAACATCCAATAATGCACGGGTCCATATACGAATTACTTTGTATGGTATATTCACACACAGGCAATCATATGCTTTCCGAGGATAAGCCCAACGAATTACTGCAGATATCCGAGAAGGTTCGTGCGAATTTGTTCAAAGCACAAACTAAGGCTCTTACTCAATACAATCTACGTAGCCGGCCACCTAAGTTTCACATTGGTCAAAGGGGTTTCGTCATAAATGTTTCTCCAAGTAACGTAGCAGCATCTTATTCCGCCAAATTGGCTCCGAAATACTTAAAAGCTAAAATTACTCGACTTTGTGGAAACGTCTCATGTAAAGTGATTGATGATCAGGATAATATTCTTGGAATATACCACTTTAAAGACGTAAAAGCCTAATTTTTTTATTTGTTTTACTAATCATGCGCGTTTCTTAACAAATATTACTAATTGTCCAGCATTATGAGACCTCAGGGATCGATGGGTGCGTCCAAACGAATGTAACGAAAATATGTATTGTCGTCGCATAAAGTTTGAATTTCATTATGAAGAGAGGAATGTTTACTAAATTGAAGAGGTTTGAAATGTAATAGTGTCTTAAAATTAATTCATTGTTTTATAAATGTTTCGTTCACCGTAATGAGATCATGTTACAGGTTTTTGGAAAAAGTCAAGTGGAGCAACGAACTGAAGTTTCGTTTGTTTAAGTCGGATGCAAGGTTTACCGGAGATGCCCGAGAAGTATAGAATCGAATACCACATACACTATTTAGACTATAACGCGAGGTGGGAATTGTTCCTGACCCATTTCTTAGCGCAACGTTGGGCAAACACTTAAACGAGTAAACAAATTAAACGCATAAATACAACAGATATACAGGATATCGTGGAAATGAGACTAATTCCTACGAAAACAAGCTGGTTCTATCCTAAACACACTATACAAAGTGAGTGAAGTATGTGTTGGTTTACGGATAAAAAAACTGATGTTTTGTGCGCAAAGCCCTTCTCCTCATCTCAATCGAGATAACATTTGGGCAGATGTTGAGCAAGGGTTAAAAAATGTTCCAGGAATTCAGACGAGCTGTTCCATCATATGAAGGAAATCTGAAAAAACTTCCAGTGTCGCATTGTTGAACTTTAGTAGTCAGTCTTCCGAGACGCTGTGTGGTAATGGATCAAGAAATTTACAGGCTCCAAAATGTAGACTCTACGCTCGCACCTAGTTTGCCCAGGCGTAAAGCTGCCCCTGCCTTAAAGACAAAAATTGTAAAGGTAACACTGCCTTAATTCAGAATTATACCATCTAAATTAAAAGGGTTAGAGTTTAGCGGCAACCCGTAAACCATAACGGTTAAGGGATTGTAAATTAAATGATTCTACTTTTATATTGGTAAAATCTATGGATATTGTGCTGTTAAGCAAAAATGTTGTACACTGCCTCGACTCGACGTAGTTCGAGTCATACATGTACCATATATGTAAGAATATATTTAAATTAGCATTTATATACCAAAAACAGAATGAAAAAATGAACACAAAAAATTGTGTACGTATACAGTAGCTATGTATACACATAATAAATTCTAAATTTAGATGAAAAGAAAATCTTAAACATTATGAGTTGTTTATGCGAAACATTTAAGAAGACATCAAACAGTAAACTAAATAAAAACCGTAATACGAGAGCAAGTGGTTTTGTTTTGTTTGGGAAATTATCGTATCATGATTTTAATGCTTCAATTGTGATAAAATGTGTGTACACAAATATGAACGAGCCACATTTTATAGTTTTCGGAAATATGTACATAATATCCATATCTGTATTTTGGTAAAGAAATAGTCAATGAAAATCAAGATTTATGGTAATTATGACCTTCTATAGTATTATAGTACAGTCTAACAACTCAAATTTGTATAGTTTAATTTGGTTTCATTTAAATTTATTTTACAATTTTGTTATTATTTTATATTCGAAACGTGTGTAACACTATAGTATACATAGATAAGCACTAAATTTAGAGTAATTTTGTGAAGATAATTTCATTTAATCATTTAATTTGTAATTAGTCTCGTTTATGTTTATTTTTAAAATGTATTCATTTACAATATACAATATCCATCCATATATGGTGAATCAATAATTTTCTAAAAATCCTGGGATTTAAATTTATCAGAGCTTCCTGTGAACAATTTCAAGTATATCGTAACTGTTTTATATGTAGATAGTTTTATAAATTTGAGTTTTGTTACAATTATTGACAATATGATTTAATTTGGTCGAATCAGTAAAAACCACTTTTTGGGTAATTCACCAGTACTCTATAAAATACCCATTTCAATCATGCAATTTAGATAAATCAAACGGGATGTTGATAAAAATCAAAACAAAAATTACTGTCTTACAAGAAAACAAGTGCTACAAGTTGCGGTTTTTTTACGTTACTTTGGTTTTTGGGGTTAAAAATTATTCTGAAATATTTGCAAAATGCTGATTATTTCTATAAAATTCCCATACTTTGCTTTTCTTTAATTTGAATTAATTAAAATTAATTAATATTTTTCGAAAATTATGTTAATATTTTGCAATTATTTTTAAATTCTGAATTCTGAGTAAAAGCTACTGAATCTGTTTTACTAACTTTTAGTATTTACATAGGAGTTGGCTTTGACTTTCACGTCGGTCGGAGGATTTTTTTTCCTTTGTAATTTAATTTTTTAAATATTTTTTATTTCTAAATTATTATACATTGAGCCCAGATATTATGAGGAAAATTGATTCTCAGCAAGTGGCACAATTGGAAAAATAAAAATTCATATTTACAATGTTTGGGTGGCACAATGGTTGGACACGTACATATTAAGGAATATCCAGACGATGTTGCGGCTTTAGTGTTGATTCCGGCTGTAATGATTATTATTACGAAGAATTTGACGAAAGCAATACCAAGAAAAACAGAGCTTAAAGGATTTAAAAAAGTTCTAATTTTGCAATAAGTTTAGCGTGCTCTTGGATAGCACGTAGGTACTAGCGTGCTCGGCGATAGTACAATAATACAATTGGGCTGCTTCTAGCATGGACACACAATTTCAAAAATTATTTTATACAGTCTTACAATTGTATCATAAATATTTTTTTTCTAAGTTCGCAGTATTGTAATATAGACATCTGTGACAAATTTTATGTCAAAACATTCATCAGTTTTTGTTTTACGCTTGGTTTTGAATGACGCTAAAAGTGCATTCGGCGATTTTTTACAATGCCTAATTATATTGAGCAAAGAAGTTGTATTAAATTTTATTTGCGGAATGAAATTTCGGGTGCAGAAACGTGCAGTAAGCCTTCGGGGACCATTTCGAAGAAGGACCAGTTAAAAGAAGGTCGTGCAAGTGTTATAGGTCTTGTTGACAGCCAAACCGTAAACAAATATGTGCGTTATGCATCGTTTGTGTGAAGTTTTTCGCAAGAATAGGCCAGAATTGTGGGTAGACAAACTCTACCTTATTTAGTGGTAGTACCTGTACCTACTCGGTTGAGAATGATGCGAAGGATCGAGATTAAAAGTCACTTTGTTCGTAACCCTTTGTATTGGAGGGTAAGTTATAGCGATTTTCTCCACAGCTATTTCCTTGTTAACCGCTGAATCCTTCTTGCCCCAGAGAGCTCAGGCCCGGGCATTACCGGGAGGGGATCTGTATAAAGTGGATGTATTGCCTTACGCAAGGAATCCGTTCATAAGAAAACGTGTGTACAAGACTTCAATTCCTGGCTGATAAAAATCTTTTCTTGATCATGTCGTGAAGCTGAACTTGGAGAGATTTCTGCGAAATGGTCTTTAAATGCTTTAACGAACTCACTTTGAGGAATTAAATGTTTGCCCCGGAATGCGCAGCGAAATATCATAAACCAACTCCGCCGAGGTAGTCTCGACGTCATCGCGGTATGAAGTTCGTAGCCCCAGAAGAATTGACGGAAGTATATGAATGTCCAATCAGGCCGATTGTAACTCATGATGGCCGCCTTTAAGGTCCGATGCCACGTTCAATCATCCCATTATATTTAGGATTATAACTGTTGGTTCGTTTCCTTTCAAACCTTAACAGTGCTGCCAATTCTGAGAAAAGTTGGGACTCAAACTGTGGTCCCTGCTTCGTAACTATAAATGAAGGTATATGAACGTGTATATCGGTCAATAAGCGTAACGCAATATCGTTGATTATTAGGGATTGGTAATGGGCCCACAATATCCAAATGGATCTCAGCAAAACGGCTAAGTGTAGCGTTGAACGTACCCGTCGGTGCCATGGTAAATCCAACAATTTTCGCCTTTTGACAAGAGTTGCAGTTTTGATCCATGTTTCTTATATCCTTATTAATATTCGGCCAGAAGACATTTTCTGTTAAACTTTTTATTGGTGCTTTAACTCCCGGGTGTGGCAAGTTATGGAGAGATCTGAAAACCATTTTTCTAAAATTTACAGGAATAAAAGGAGGAGGTTTCTTTGTCGAAAAGTTAGAATACAGTAACTTGTTTGATTCGAACGAAACTGGCATTCCTTGAAGTTTTAGCGATGTATTCCCATTTCGTAGAAGTTCTAATAATTCTTTATCTGATACTTGTGCGTCGGCAACAGCATCGTAATCAATACTTCCTGTAATTGTAATCTGACCAATCATAGAAAGAGCATCCGCCACCATATTGTCAAACCCGGAAACATCTTGAATGTCTGTTGTAAACTGGCTAATTTATTCCAAGTGTCTACATTGACGGGGCGACGCTCTCTCTAAGTTCTGTCTGAAAGCAAAAATGAGGGACTTTTGATCAGTGAACAGGATAAGGTTACGACCCCCCAAAAGAGAAAAAGCTAAGAGGTTGCCAAAACTGGTCGCTCATCTGTTGTACCACGGCTCCTATGGCTGAATCAGGTGCGTCGACCCTAATTGATAGTCCTGCCGAGATTGATGGATATGCTAGAATTGTAGGTTGACATAATTTTGTTTTGCAATCATTGAAGGCCTTAATTGATTGCTCCGACCATTGAATAAAGACTTTATTATTCTTCTTATATCCCTTCAGGAAGTCGTTTAATAGCATTTGATCTTGAGATGCCCTTGGTATAAATTGCCTGTAGAAATTGATCATTCCGAGAAATATCTTCAATGTTGAACGTTTTACGCCTCTACATCTGCTCAATGACTTGCACTCGTTCAGAAGAAGGTAAAATTCTTTTAGCATTAATGGCATGACCCAAGAAATTTATTTGCCGAGAATAATTATCAGTCCCTGATCGGACAATCTTTGAAACACTGATTTTAAATGATTCAAATGTTCTTCAAATGTTTTGGAGGCAATCAAGATATCGTCCAAATACACAAAGCAGAAGTCCAAGCCAAAACCGAATGCATCAATCGCTGAAAGGACTGTGCGGCATTCTTGAGGCCGAAAGTCATCCGCGTGAACTCAAACAACTCGAAAGCTGTAGAGATTGCAGTCTTTGGAACATCACAAGGTTCAACAGGAACCTGGTGGTATGCGCGCACCAGATCATTAGTAGAAAACAAATTACATCCCTCCAGGGGTACGGGGTACCGGTCTGGAATTGTGCAACTATTCAGAGCCCGATAGTCACCACAAGGCGGCCTGACCAGGAACTTTTGCTCAGTAGACATATCTCTGACCAACATTTTTTCGAAATGCGATTTGGCTATAAGTAATTTGTCTGGTGCCAATTCACGAGTTTTGCATGTAACCGGTGGTCCGCGCGCCTCTAAACAATGAGTTACGTTGTGCCTGACGATCGTTAAACCCAAATCTTCCCTGATAATTTCATCAAACTTGGCAATTAGTTCGATTACACTCGGATGTAGAAGTGACCTATTTATGTGTGATAAAGAAGGGTCTCGGTTTACTGATAACGATCCGACCGTAAACAAGGTAGTTAAAGGGTCGATTATGCGCTGTTTTTGTATGTCGACCACTATACTCGTGCTTTTTGCACCAAAAATGCCCATAATGGGCATATAGGCCTCGGCGACTATGAATTTCCATGTGAAATTTCTTTGCAAGCCGAGATTCAAATTAATCACCTTGGAACCGTATGCTTTAACGCGCTTTCCGTTTGCCGCAAACAATGTAAATTCGGTCGAAATGTCCGAAGACTGTTTTGTTGAATCCGGAGGAATCACTGATACATCCGCTTCCGTATCTATTAAAAGTTTTTGTTTTGTATTTAGTTCAGTGATTACTAAGCGACTTGAATACCTAACCTCGTCACATGTCACTAAATGCGAGAGGGGAATTAATTTTTTGACTGGAAAACAATGCCTTGCTTGATAAACTCTGCGTGTCGTTTACAGGACGAGACATATTTTACTGCCTTCTCCCCAAATCATCTATAGTAGTAAATAGTAACACTCTTGGTCCTCTGAGAAAGGCTGACGAGATTGGGATCGCAGGCGACTGTCATTAGATGATGATCTGAATGCACTACGACTTTTGTGGGTGTTATTGAACAATGCAGGTATTTGCGACATGACTCGCGTCTCAAAACTCGTCAATCTTTCCTCTAAATTAAGACTTTGTTGCGTTACGGTCTAAAAAATAGAAGAAGAGGATAATGAATTAATATGCAGTTGCAACATCGTCTCAACTATATTATCTGCCCGTTCCGCAAGCACTGAAAAGGACACATCATTTTCAAACGGTGTCAATACCATTTGTGCTTAATGGGGTAATCGTTTCATCCATATAGCTGACGAATAGAACCGTGGGCCGTAATTTGTAATTTCGTTGGATCAATCGCAGGTATTTTTGTTTCTGAAAATTTCTATATTTTTCTGACATTTTGCTGATCACCGACTTTTTTCAGCAATAATGTCATACTTATCATGAAATTTTCTATGATGACAGCAAGGTGGGGTTTTCGACAAGTCTATGGGCGGGGCTTATATGAATATTTTTGGCAACGGAATTTCGCTTTTGAATAGGTGGATAAAGCAGGAATACTATATTATTTTCATTTGGATCGTTTTATGGGTATTTGGCGTGGTTTATACAGAGGTTGCGTTTACAAGTTTTCCGATCACTATGATTTTCTTCGTTTGCTTCCTATACCTTACAAAATTGCATTGTATGTAATGAAATCATCTCGTATACACTCTTTCAAGCCAATGCTGTATGAATCCTGATGATTGAGGGATTTATCTGTTGCATGATTTAGGTGGGTGGGTGTGTCGCAGACAGGATTTTTTCGCCTTTAGAAAAATATAAAAAAAATATGAGCATGTATGTTGGCCGAATTTTGCCTGATTCAACTTTTAAAAAATATTCATAATAGCCGAAGTCCAACCCTACAGCACAAGGAATCGTCAAGAGCGTAATGTACTTTTAGTTTGCCATTATTTTAGTATGTATGTTACATGGTGCGGGAAAATGTGACAACAGCCGCAATGGCATCTCCCATAGAAGTTAAGAAAAATGTGTTTACACTCGAACGCTCTATGTGTTGGGTGTTGGTTATTAGAGTTGAATTTAATTGGGAATTGCTTGAATTTGTGTGACGTATCGTCGCGTAATATTTCTCGAATTCTGCATCATTGGATTGAGCATCTGCTATTTGAGCATAATCTATACTTTTGGAGATAGAAATTAGATTAATGCGGGATAAAGTGTCGGCCACGACATTATTAATGCCTGAAATATGTTGGATATCGGTAGTGAATTGTCCGATAAAATCCAAATGACGAAATTGACGTGGAGATGCGTTTTCCGGTTTCTGGTAAAATGCGTATATGAGTTGTTTATGGTCAGTGAACAATGTGAACTCTCTTCCTTCAAGAAGATATTTAATCTGCCAGCAACTCTCTGTCATAAGTACTATAATTTTGCTGAGTTTCATTGAGACGAACAGAGCAAAATCTAAGCGGCTGCCATGCGTCCGCAACATACTGTTGGACCACTGCCCCAATCGCAGAATCCGAAGCGTCCACCATAATTGCTATTCGCGCAGTAGAAGATGGATGTGCAAAGTTTCTTCTTACAATTGTCGAAGACTTTGATGGCTGCTGTTCACCATTCTATAGGAGTTTTACTATTCTTCTTGTAACCTTTCAAGAATTCGTTAAGTAACATTTGATCCGATGCAGCGTTTGGAATGAAACGTCTATAAAAGTTAATCATACCCAAAAATCGCTTGAGATGATTGACCGTTAAGGGACGTTCAAAATGTTTAATAACGTCGACTCTACTTTGAACGGGTAAAATGCCTTGTGTACTAACTGTATATCCCAGAAATTTGATTTCGTGTGAGGCGAATACACTTTTACTCGGATTGATAATTAAACCGTTGTCTGATAGTTTTCCAAGTACTATTTCTAGATGTTCCTTATAAGATTTAGACCCAATTAGAATATCGTCTAAGTAAACGAAAGCAAAATTTAGTCCCAATAAAACGGAATGCATTAATCTCTGGAAAGTTTGGGCCGCGGAGGGATATCAGATGGTTCAATTGGAATTTGATGATAAGCTGAGACTAAATCTAAACTAGAGAAAATGTTGCACCCTTCGAGTTGGTACGAAAAATCTTGAAGGTGCGGAATTGGGTAACGATCTGGAATAGTAATTCGATTTAAACTTCTTTAATCCCCACATGGTCTCCAATCACCATTCCTCTTTAAAACCAAGTGCAAAGGGCCCGACCATGGACTGAGACATGAGATGTTCGAATTCTAGCTTTGCGATTTTAAATTTATCCGGCGCCAAACGCCTTGTCTTACATGACACTGGATATCCCTTTGTTTCTAAACGATGTGTAATTTGATGTTTAGTAACTTTATCACTCAGCGCACTATTTAAAATTTTCGGAAATTTAGAAAATAAATGTTGAATTTGGGGGTCCATTTGCGACTTATCCAACTGTGATAATGCCAAATTTTCTGAAACTGAAATAGCGCCGACTGAATATAACGAGGTTACAGGATCGCAAATTCTATGCTTTTGTAAATCCACGACCAGACCAGTACTTTTCAAAAAATCTACACCAATAATTGGTAATGATACATCCGCAACAATGAATTCCCATTTGAAATTTCGACGTAATCCAATATCTGCAGTTGAAGCTACCGAGGCAAATGATATTTGTAATCTGTTTGCCGATCATTTTGAGTCCATTTATGTTGATGAGTTTTTCGTTGAATCATCAAATTTTCATATTAATTATCATTCTTCAGATTTAGTTTCGGAAGAAGATGTTTTAAAAGTAATATCTTCACTTGATATCAAAAAAGGTGCTGGTTCTGATAACTTGTCCAATTATTTCATTTTTAAATTGAAATCTCAGCTAAGCAAACCTTTAGCATTACTTTTTAATTTATCGTTAAGAATGGGCGTATTTCCATCGCGTTGGAAGAAGGCTTACTTGGTGCCAATATATAAGAAATCTGATGCTAGTAATGTAATAAATTATAGACCTATATCTATATTAAACAGTTTCAACAAAATTTTTGAGAAAATTGTTTATTGTATCATCTTTGATGATGTTAAGCATTTAATTAACCCTTTGCAACATGGTTTTTTTCCTGGTCGTTCTACTACTACTAATTTAATTGATATGTCTAATTTTATTTTTACTAACGTTGATAAGGGCGGACAAGTGGACTGTGTTTATACTGATTTTGAAAAAGCGTTTGACACAGTATCCCACCGAATTTTAATTAGGAAATGTGCTGATATGGGTCTCTACGGGCAAATTCTGAGCTGGTTACAATCATATCTTTTGGGACGTACACAACAGGTCAAATTCAATGGATTTTTGTCACGGACTATTGTTGCTAAGTCGGGAGTGCCTCAGGGTTCCACCCTTGGCCCCCTTTTATTTCTTATTTTTATCAACGATTTACCAACCGTTTTGTCTACACGATACTTACTTTACGCTGATGATCTGAAAATTTTTACCAATGTTAATGACGCCGCTGACTGTTCTAGACTTCAGTCTGATTTGCAAAATCTTTCATTGTGGTCGAAGGCTAATAAGCTAAAACTTAATATCAGTAAATGTGTTGTAATTTCATGTACGCGCAAACTTAACTACATTAATTTTCCATACAACATTAATGATACTGTTTTAGTTAGGGTGTCCAAAATCACTGATCTGGGTGTAATATTTGATTCTAAACTCAAATTTGATCTCCATATAGCAGCCGTCTGTGCTAAAGCACATAGATTACTTGGGTTTATTTTCAGACGTGGTAAAGAGTTTCGTGATCCCAATGTTTTTATTACGTTATTTAAAAGCTTAGTGCGTAGTTGTTTAGAGTATTGTAGTCAAATTTGGAGCCCTTACTACGAATCTTATAAGGCTCAAATTGAGAGGGTACAGCAGAAATTTACCATTTTTTTAATGTATAAGTGTATGCCTTTCAGTAGTCGTCCTAGCTACGAAGTTAGGCTTAAAATATTTGAACTTCAATCGCTTGAGACCAGAAGGCTTCTGCTTGATGAAACATTCCTTTATAAATTAATTAACGACTTGTGCGAAGCGTCCTCGTTATCATGTTTCTATGCACCCTTTCATAGAGTTAGAAGCGCAATGTTATTTATTCCGACCTTTTCAAGAACGAATCTTGGTTTTGCGAACCCTCTATCAAGATTACAGTCAAAACATAATGAGTTTTTCCTTGATTGTGATTTATTTTTGCTTTCACTAAGTCAGTTTAGATCTGCGATCCTCAGCACTGCTTCGACTTTCGGTTCCTAGTCGCGGGTTTGGTGGATGTCCAATAAATGTGCATGTGTGTGTTCTACATGGGTTAGATATACTGTTTCTTATTGAGGGTTGACTGGCTTTATGTGGAGGCATATACATGCACTTTTGTTATTTTCTGTTTTATTTGATTATTATTAATATTGTAATTGTATTTAATTAAGTTTTGATTTTCTAAATGATTTATTATAAAACTTTTTTGTGCTATGTAGTGGCTGCGCATAATTGGACTTTTGTCTGTCCGCAGCCCAATTTTTGGAATAATAAAAAATAAAAATAAAATAAAATAAAATAAAATCTAAAATTAACATTTTGGTACCATACGCCTGAATTGGTGTTCCGTTCACCGCAAATAGCTTACAATTTGAAACAGCTTTAGAAATGTTTGATAATTTTAAAGGTATAACCGAAACATCAGCTCCCGTGTCTATCAGAAATTTAGTTGCCGTATTTAAATCCAAAATTAAAAGACGACTATTAGTGTGCTCGTCAACAAGTGCCGTCGAATTTTGATGAGTATTTAAAAATTTGACTTATCGTTCTTTTTGGAAAATTCCTCAAAAAATATACATCCAGGAAAACAATGTCGAGCTTTATTTAGAAATTTATAATGATAAAAACACTGATCATATTTTGGGTTGAAACGACTTCTCGATCGCGATCGAGATGATTCTCTTGGTACTTGAAGATGATCTAGCTTCTGGTCGACAAACTTCTGAGACTTCAGATAAGATTTGGGTCCTAAATTGATCAAATCTAATTTCCAACATAGTTAAACATTGTGAATTTGAATACGCAGGATTTGACTTGATAGAATTGAAAACAGAATTGGTACCTCCAACATTTTATCGGCTCGTTTCGCTAAAACGGTCAATGAAATATCGTTAGCAAAAATGGACAAAATAATTTGGACTTGTTGTGGTAATAGCTTTAACCATAATTGTTGTAACGCTTTTTCCGAGAATGTACTACCCGCGTTTAATCTGAATTCGTTTAATAGTTGTGATGGTTTTTTATCACTCAGGCTCAAACCATGCAAAACGTTATTTACTCTAACGCTCCCCGATTCACCGAGTACTCTAATAACTTCAGTTCTAAACGTTGTTTAAGGAAGTTGGCCTTTATCACGTAGAATTACGTCAGCAAAGGTATTGTGATGCCTTGAATCGAGTGCATTTACTGCATGTGAATATTTAGTATTCTCCGATTTAATACCTTATAGAGAAAACTGTTGTTTTTAAAATTTGAAACCATACGTTAGGATTTTGATTAAAAAGGGATTGAGGTGCTTTAAATGCAATCGATCCAATATTACCTTCTGCCCTAACTAAATTAGATTCCGAATCAACATTATTTGTTGTTGTCGGACAATTATTTTTATTTAATAGAAAGCGATTTTGCAAATTATTCGCCTTATCCTGAGAAGAAGCAGAAAGAATCCCCTCATCGACGATTACCGTCCCTCGTGAACCACCAATTTGTAAAATTTTTTCAAATAATTTGTCCAAATCGGAATAAGAGATTAAAAGCGGTCTTTCTGATGATGGTGGATCATCGTTGGTTTCGCCGCCTGAAGAAGTATTGTGCGACATATTTATAAATTATATGAACTAATCTCATACACAAAATAAAATATGAGTAAATATTTAATATAAAAGTTTATCATAACTCAAGAACGAACACTGAATCAGAATAATTAAAGAAAAACACTTGCCGAATTTAAAAATGTTGACCGTTACAATGATGTCGATGTATTGTTGTATATTGAAAACAAGTTGCCCGCACTATTTCGATATTTCAATAAAAATATTTGAATTAATTCCGCTTAATTCTCCCGGCCGCAGTTTGTAGATTTAAATCGAATATAATCGCTTGATGAAGGATTTTTAACCACGGAACAGATCACGTCGGGGTCACCACTTTAGTGTGGCTATAGATGGATGGGTGGCGTTTCCTCGATCTCAATTGCTATTCTTAATTGTGTAATCCGACTCCATAGAATATTGTATTTTTGGTTCACCATACTATTCGCTTTATTATTTATTTATTACTGAATAATAATCAGCGAACTTTATTCGCAACGATTCGATTAAAAACACATTAAATTATTTTAATTATAATTTTTTTTTTTTTTTAGTTTCTTAATTAAAACCATCTATCTTTTATCTTTTTTTTCCAAAACCAAAAACTTTGCCTACTTTATATAATACTAAAACTAATCTCAGTTTGTTTATTTAATCATTTAAGGTTCAGTGTTTTCAACAGAGAGTGTAGACATGACGCGTCAACACAATGCTAGCTATGCCATGTCCCCACAGGCATTCAAACAAGTTACCTAATGCAATCATCGGACATGTTGCTAAAGATAAACCCAAAATATGTTATCAATGAGGAACACAAGACATGTTAACATTAACGACCACCAAACATTTCTTTGGAGACATTTTGCCCCAAATACATTGTGTTTCCTTTTAACTATCTTGGGCTTGTTATTATACCAAGTCTTGAGTTTGTCTTGCATGTGCTTTTTGGGTAATCAATTAACCAAAAACAACCCTCCACTTTGACATACATGCACAACTTTTTCACTAATTTCCACGCAAAATTTAATTAATTTAAGAACAGATCTAAGGAAAAGTTCTTTCTACAGTACCTACCTACATAATACCTACATTTAAAATAATGTGTTAATTAGGTGGGGTCATCTAGCAGTGGAGAGCGCTACTAAAATTTTCGGCCATTAAAATTTTATTTCTTTGTACTAGTGGCATCTTGTAGGGAATAGCGTAATAATTAATTTGGAGACTTTACTGAAAATTTTTTAGTTCAGCAAAAACAAAACCAAAACCATGTACTAAATTAACCTTTTTTAGTAGTCACACAGATGTGTACTAAAGTTGACTTTTCAAGTAATTGAATCTTTTTCGATGTTTTGAAAACTCATCGAAATTGTGAATTTCGACACCATTTTTGATGCAGGTAATATCGATTTCTTTCTTATTTTTTTGGACCAATATGAACATTAATTTTTACTTCATGTTTGAGCCGATATAAGGGAAATAATTGTATTCAAGAATTATTTTGAAAGATCTCAAACATCTAGAGAAGTTTGTTTGGTATCTAATTAGTGATAAAAGCAAACAGTTGTGATATCACGCACATGAACATTGAAACTAAAAATATTAACAGACGGTTTGTTATCCGTAACGTCTGATAAGGTGCTAGTCTTAAATTTAGTTGATTCGAATAGGGTTACAACAATTAACAAAAATTGGATTCCGAATTCTAGTTAAATTACAAAATTCAATGAATTGAATATATATAATTTAGAGTTGCTTGCAGGCTTCCAAGATATTGTTACCAAATTTAGAAAGTTTTTGAAGATTATTTGAAAAATAATTACGGGTTGCTTTGCGATAGGTTGCTGGTATTGTGACAATTATATTGCAGAATGGCGCTGTTCTATATGTAGAGTATGCGAGTTTTAAAAATTGCGCGAGATTCCGAGTTGCTTTGGCATTAAGATTATTCGAGAATTTGTAAATTATTCGAGAATGTCGTTCCTCGTACATTAGAGGTTTTAAGAAATTATTTTTCGGAACAATTAAGAAACCACCGGAGACGATTAATTTTCAATTGAAACTAATGCGAAAATTTTACCTTATCTGTTTCGAATCACTTATACCACAAATATTTTAGTTGTTATCATTTAAACTCAAATTTATTAAGCCGAATTTATCTAATTTGTTTTCCTTCAAAATACTGACCGTGCTCCCTAAATCAACTAAATCAATATACATTTATTTCATCTCTCTCGTCCATAAAATCATTGCCATTGGATTTTTGCTTTATTGATGCCAATTCTTGTGAACTCGTAATATAAGCTCGCTTATAATTACGGCCACCTATAAGCTCCAATCCAAATCCCACATCTTAACTTTAAACTTGAAAAATATAAAAGAATTAAGCAATTAACCTCAAAATTTAAACAAATTGTAATAAATTAGCTATCTTTTACATTGAGATTAGATCCGCCTTTTTGAATTTATTTTGTGCTCCGATTGCGGTTCTTGATACCTCTAACGATTGGTTTCAGAACCTGTAACTGTTGTAGAAAGGCACATTCAGATTGCTTGATTAATTCCACACATTTTATAGAAAATTCGATTTTTTTAAAAATCGTCTTAGTAATCATCAAATTATGAGCCAACAAATAATCCAAAATCTGCAATTGTGCTCCAATTGTAGTTCATAATATCTCCAAAGATATATGTTTCGTTTCGAGAAATATAATTAATGCTACAACGCGTATTTCCATACATTTCATAGAAAATTCGAGTTTTGAAAATCATTTCACTATATGCATCGACAAATTTTGAGCTAGAAAAATGCAAAATCTGTAATTGTGTTCCGATTGCGGTTCTTAATATACCTAAAGATAAGTTTTCATTGAATTCGGGAAAGGTTTCTTTCAATTCAGAAAAACGTATAGTATTGTAAATGTTTCACTTAATTCGGAAACGGGTTCGTTTAGTCTGAAAACCCTATAAGTAAGGTTCGATTTGGAAAGTTCATGCTCACTGTAATATAAATAGTAGATTGTTCTACAAGTAAAGAAAAGTGATAGTTTTTCAGCGAGTAAAATTGTTTAATTTACGAGCGAGCGCTAGTGAGCGAGTGGATTAACAATTTTACGAGCATGGAAAACCACGTTTCTTACGTGTCGGACATGCTATTTTTTTCGTGTATTTGACGACAAATCAGGTAAAAATAAAAAAGGTAGACCCAGTTTGGATCAAAGTATTTATGCATAGCGTGTACATAACAATCGCAGTAAGCAAATAAATAAAAGTCAAAAATTCAAAAATCATTTGGAAAAAAGGCGTTTCTATGAAGAAAAGTGTTTATAGTGAAGAAATGTGTTGCTAAGGAGAAAAGTAGCAGTTTTCTTTACTGTTTTCAGCTAAGAAATGACACTCTTTGCCATTAAGTACACGAAAAATAATTGTTCGTTCCTACATGCAATTATAACAAAACTAGTTTAACCAAAGGAAAATTTAAAATGAAACGTACCTAACTTTCGGGCTGAGATTTCGGGCTAACACTTCACTGACTTATCATTTTACGGGATTTTATGAGCCAATTGAGTGCCCATTGACCAAAAGAAATCAATCATAATCGTAAGGAAATCAAATATTTGTGTTACGTGCAGTAAATTGATCTACTCTCTATATCATTAAGATAAAAACACGCACACTTCACTACGGTATGTTTATAATAATTATATCATATTAATAGTATACTGATACGTCAGTCAAGTGTAACTATAACTACATGGATTTAGAAATTTACAACTTAAAAAATATTTAGATGCGAATCTAACAGTATACAAAACATCCGCTTTTCAAAATATTAAACAGTTAGTTCAAAGTGATTATACGAGCAGCTTAAACTTACAATTTCGCTAAAAATGTTTTAGTTTACAATACATACTTTATCGGGTCTTTCGAAATTAATTTTGACCGATTTGTTCCTCTGGCACCATGGCCAGAGTATCTAAATAATTTTACGGGCCAGGTTTCTAAATTTAATCGATCCACTTACATGCTAAATGCTGATGTTGATATATATAAACGGGTCGATAACCGTTTTTCAGCTCGTTTTGATGTATTTGCGAGACAGGGTAATGAATATCGTAAAATGTTCACTAAAATTTTTAAAGATATGTGTTACTTTGTAGAAAATGATGAATTCTTTTATAAGGATTTGCTTCAACATTCAAATTTACCAAAAGCCTGTCCCTTTGAGCCTGTAAGTTTTATTCTTATTTTAGTTTTCGTCAAACATTTTAATAATTATTTCATTTATAACATTTAATTACAGAAACATTACGCTGTCAAGCATTACGTATTGAGTATATCAGATAATTTACCAGGACTATTTTTCACAGCTGAACATTGGAAAATGTATGTTGCGGTCGAATTAAATGGGCGTGCTATAATTGCGTTTGAAGCGTATTTTAATGTAAAGCGATTTTAAGGCGATTTTACATGTAATTGGCAATTTTAATCAACATGTAAATCGATAATAGTTATTTGTGTATCAAGAGCGCAAAGTACTAAGTACTCTATCACGCGAGAAACACTTAATAAATTTATCAAAAACAGTAATTTTGCCTTTTAATTACAAATCATAACGATTATATTCTATACAACAGACTTTTTTTAATCATGCAGTCGATGCGTTCCTAACCTCAATACAGTTCTTTTTTACTTGTGGCCAAAGAAGAAATACCAAGATTGCTCACCCCAGGTCTCCTCCACTATATAAATCAACCAATTGGACGTACATTAATTGGGTTCAGTATTGTTTAGGAGACTGTTAATCTATGTCCGTCATGGTATCGTTCTGTGCGATTTTATGAGTCATTTGAGTGCCCAATAGCCAAAAGAAATCAATCATAAGGAAATAAAATGGTTACGTTACGTTCATTAAATTGTTATTCATAGCATTTACCAATATGATAAAACACCCACACTTCACTGTTTTATTTATTGTTAGGTACATATTTTACTGATACTTTGGTCTAGTGTAACTATAACTATGCAGATTTTGTAATTTATAATTTAAAACATAATTTAGATTCAAATCTAACAGTATAAATCATCCGCTTTTGAAAATATTACAGATTTACTACAAAGTGATTATAAGAATTGCGTAACACCACAAATCAATATATACAGATCATTCATATTGAACAAAAAAATGAAACCTGATGGGGTGCTGCAACAGAATAGAAACAAACCTTTCAAAAATAAAAATATTTTAGAAACAAACCAATTTAAAATCAGAAATACGCGCCTACTTGGATAAATAGCATTAATACATTGTTGAATGTATACGTACATATAAAGAATGTGTGTACAGTTTGTTCTTTCTCTCTCAGCAAGTGTAATTTAAAAAAATTATAAAACTGAAGGCCTAACCATACTTGGAATAAAAAAAATAAAAAAAATAAGAAACTGAACGAAACCTAATTTTTTTTATTTCATTTTGACAGTTCGACCATAGTTTGCTTAAGTTCTTAAGTTTACAGCGATTTTATTTTTGTGATTTTTTGTTTATTTTTGTGGAAAATTAATTAGATTAATTAAAAGTTTAGATTTTATTAATAACGATAGATAGGATACTTAGTAAAAATATCATATATGTATATAATTTTTTCAAATCCAGTTATTTTTAGCTAAAGTTTAATTCTTATATTCAATTTTTTATAGGTTATGTTTGGGTTTTTGGATAAATAGTTAATAAGTTAATTTATAAATTAAAATACTAGAATTACTTAGGATTATTAATTTAAAGATAGGATCAGATAGTTTGGTAGATTAATTTAATTTTTTTACGAGTTTAATTTATAATATTTGCGGTATTTTAGTGTTAGATTTGTGTACATACATAATATATGAATTAGTAAATTTAGTTAACAGTTTAGTAATTTTAGATAGTGTAGACATATAATTAGATTATTAAATATTAAAGCTTAACTATAATAGACATATATTAGGCATTTTTACAAAAAAAAATAAAAATGAGCAAGGAAGTAAAGTTGGCAAAACTTCAGAAGTTAACTAAATTCTTGACGAATTGAAAACTTTAAAAGAGTTAAAAGAAAGCCGCCGATCAAAGCGGTCGTGTAGTGTTCGGCCAATAAACCGCACCAGAAATGTGAACGGTTATTATAAGGTAACCTTTCTAAAAATTAAGGAGCTGGACCCTGGCCAATTTTTTATTCATACGAGGATGAATCAAAATACTTTTAGTTTGCTGCTAAATTTAGTAAAGTCTGAAATGGAGACATCGCATAAAAATCACAGAAATGTATAACAATTTACACACTTTTATTCTTATATGATCTATTTGATTAATTTATAAATTGTATTTTTGATTTATTTTTATTTAAAACTTATTAAATTAAGAAAAAAAATTATTACAAGCAGAAGCTTCTGTTCACGTGAAAAATTATTTTTTTGTTTGTTGTTGCTTTTTGTCTTTTTTTTTATTTTTCTTAAGTTTACACGAAAAATTTCGCTCGTTTTAAGTTTTTCAAGTGACGGCTAAAATTTAACGAACCCATCGAAACAATTTTTAAGTTTTTTATTTCAAGTATGGTCGAATGCACATAAATCCCCTTTCTCGCTCTCTTAAGTTATTTTTTTTATTTTTCTTATTCTAACTATGGTTCTCGCTTTAGTAAGCAGAAAAAGCGAAGCAATTCAATTTTGGCTAAAAAATAGTACAAATGTACATACATTCAACAATGTAATAATGCTATTTATCCAAGTAGGCGCGTATTTCTGATTTTAAATTGGTTTGTTTCTAAAATATTTTTATTTTTGAAAGGTTTGTTTCTGTTCTGTTGCAGCACCCCATCAGGTTTCATTTTTTTGTTCAATATGAATGATCTGTATATATTAATTTGTGGTAACACATTGCGTGCCAAGCTGATTTTGACATAAATACCGCGTTGCTACGCTACCAACTAAAATAAATTTGAAGGAAAGACATTATACAAATATTCAATTCATTTTGAGTCATTTTATTGATTTTGTTCATTTCGAAAAAATTGTGACATTGCAGCGTTTCGTTTCAATTCGATATTTATTGAAGTGCTGTGGGATACACAATATTTCTTGTTTTTCCATCTGGTGCGTAAACGAATAAATCAGAAGGTTTTCCGACGCGTGAGCAGGCCACATAGAGCTGCCCATGTGAGAAGCATGGATTCTCCAAATTTAATCCACACACTTGCAACGATTGTCCTTGTGCTTTGTTGATAGTTTTGCGAGAGCGAGTCGCACCCGGAACTGAAAACGTTTGAATTCGAATGGCATATCTGTCAGGATCATTATGATACGTGGCAACAGTACGTCTTCACCTTTGAATTTTCTAGTCAAAATTGTTGCCCCGATAACATTGTTCATCATTTTCTTGACTGAGGATTTATGTTTCGAAGAAGAATGATGGGAACGCCAATTTTCAATGTAAGAACGTGCGGTGGATTGCCTGGCAAATCAAGCGAATTCAAGAATGCAGTTGGATAGTTGACAACTTCGTCTTGATTCACCACAGTATCGATGGACTTATATGTTGTCGTTTCACCGGGTATTCCATTCTGAATAGTGAAGTTGATGGTATTGACCTCGATGTTTTTGGCCGCTAATGTAGCACGCGTACTGAGCCACTGATGATATTTGTAGTTCTGTGCAATGTTTGATTCATCAATTTGCATTCGCCCATTTCCAATATCCATCAATTGTTTTGCAAAATTTCCAGCCTATGCATCCCGTTGTAGTTGTACACGCATGTTGGTTTTCAAAGTCAATTTCTGTAAATGACGCCATAAAACTGATGATTTGAGACATGCATTAAGTTCATCAGCGGATGTTGAACGTGATATAACCGGCAGTGTTTGTCGAAAATCACCAGACAATAAAATGAGTTTCCTCTCAAATCTCGCAGTGTACGATCAAGCGCTCTTCCAATACTTTCTTGTGAAACATTGTACATTCGTCCCATATGATAATTTGATACGTTTGGAGTACTTTGCCCATTCCAGAGTTTTTGCTGATGTTGCATGTTGGTGCCTCAGTGTTTTGTAAATTCAATGGCAGTTTCAATGCTGAATGCGCTGTTCGGTCACCATCCAAAAGAGTTGCCGCAATTCCAGATGATGCAATGGCCAGTGCAATATTATTGTGTGATCGTATGGTTGCCAAAATGAGTGAAAGAAGAAAAGTCTTGCCTGTACTACCGAGCGCATCTATGAAAAACAGAGTCCACTGCTTTGTTCTGTGATTGCACGCATAATTTTGTCATACGCAATGCGTTGTTCTGGAACCAACTGCGGAAGATTTGTCTGAACAAATGTCTTCAGTTCGCCAGAATCAAAGTGTTCGTGTTTCTCGTTGCAAATCACGCTCGAAAAGGTCGTTCGCTGGTCGGTTCGAAGCAGGCATTCCCAGTTGCACCAGTGCCTTGTTAGCGATTGCCAAACATATGTCTTCAATCAAAGTCAATGCCTCATTATACACGTTTGGTGTGAATTGAATGTCCGGATTTTGATTCGCAGCGCGCAAACGATGTAGAATATCTTCACTCATGTAGTCGTATTTTTCCCAAAGATCTTTTGGATTAGATGGGAAGCAGGTTGTCAATATTATGGAAAATAACGTGCGTATTTGCTGTGGTCGAGCAGTATTCGATGCATCATCGAGTGCAGTGTCCCAATGTGTGTGTTCATTGTTCTTAAATCTTGGAAAGATGTCGGTCCACGTACATTGATTAACAGCAATCGCAGATAGAAGCATACTGTATTGTTCGGGTGAACAGTGTACAGACGACCAAATGCGTCACTGGAACACAAATTGGGATGTCCTTCAACTGCGCTTTACCTGGTTTGCGACGTTGAAAATTTTTAGCCGATGCATTCCATGTGTAGAATTACGGTAGAGAAGTAGAGTGTTTGCAAAAATATCATCTTGGCACAATGAGTAAAATGCAGTTAAAGTTGTTGCCGGTGGAACCAATGCTCTTGCACGTACGTTATTTGCTGTGAAGTACACGCGCTGTCCATTCTCGGGATGCACCGCCAAGTGTACTACTGTTGGATGTCGTTCATGCGTTGGAAATGATAAGATGCGCCATACTGCTTCATTGCTGCTAATGTAGCGTCCAAGTTGGTATTGGTTGATTTCATCGAGCGATCCGGCCACATTCCCTACTCCGAAGACTGCCACGTCGCTTCCTTTGTTGACATATTTGCAATTGTATTTGATCGAAGTTTCATCATTTTTCGATATTTTGTACCAATAATCGGAAAACTGATTGAAATTTTCGGCTTTATTATACTTGGGATTTGATTAATATTAGTATATTCTTAATTAAATCGTCAGTACAATTAATTTATCTTGTTATTTAATTTAATTTCTTTTATTTTGTTTATGATTTAATGTTGTTGTGTATGTAGATGATTTAAAATAAACCAAACCATGAGGATTTCAGAGTTTATTAATTTTTAGTTTATTTTAAAGTAGTACCTAGTGATAATTAACAAATTTGATCTGGATTTTCAGAATATCGGAGGAACCTAATGCAGATTTCCAGAAAATTTAAGCACCCCGCGAACAGGTAGTTTAGAAATTGGAACTTCATGTTGGACTTCTCTATTTAGAAACTAGTTAGTTTTTGGGTTAGTAGTTAGTCACTGGTGGCGTTAATTGTAATTCATTACTAGGCAGCATCCTTCATTTATGCTTTTTTTCAGAAGAATAAAAAACTGAATAAATTAAGTTTGTTCGGCCATAGAAAGTATTGTAACGGATATTATTATGTGAAATAAGGGTAACAAATATGTACTTTTCTACAGTTAGAAGGCTCTCACAATATGTGCGCAAGCGTATTATGATGTTAAATGATTAAAAATGTCGCTTTCATCAAAAATGGCAGTTAGCAGGCATTGTTAGATCGTCGGTGAAATAGCAAAATTAAAAATTTTTAACAATAGGCAACAACTACGAAGATTTTTTCTAAAATTTTAAAATTTCATACGGTTAATTTTTTTAAACAACGAAACAAATCCAAATGATAAAATTAAAAAATTTTAAAATAGACCTGCATAGTCCAAATATTTCTTCACTAACGACACACATCACTGCTGCAGAAGGAACATCCTTGTCCAGGGCTATGGAATACAAATGC
The DNA here is from genome assembly GCA_963556165.1 of Tipula helvola. NCBI lineage: Eukaryota > Metazoa > Arthropoda > Insecta > Diptera > Tipulidae > Tipula > Tipula helvola. Next base: position 284,950,694 of record OY744481.1, on the reverse strand, counting down.
AGAGAAATGAAGAAAGATTTTACTCCGTATCCTAGAAGAGTAGCTGATTTACAGAGTGACATTTCTAAATTAGACGACATAATACAGATAAGCGTCAGGAGTAGATTTATAAAAATGTTCAAAATTTTTAAATTTAACGATAAGTTAGGTCAGTAATTGACCTTGTTAACTTAATTGTGATTCTTGGTTTCTAGTTCTACCGCCATATAAAAACAATTCTCTATTTTCATTAGCTGAAAGAAATTTTAAATTATCAGATGAATGCTTTCATTCGTGAAATTTTATAATTAACAAGTGTACTGATAAAAACAGTTATCCAAAAATGCAATATCCACAAACTCGATAATAATATAATTCAATTGCATAATATAAAATTCCGTGTGGTTCACGGTTTAGTGTGGTTCAAAATTATGATATACAAATTGTTACACAAGTTTTTGTTTGCAAACATCTTGAAATATTCTTGTGAAAGAGGATAGTGTAGGCCAGACGAAAAATTTTTTTTTTTTTAAACGAATGTACCTCATGTTCAAGATTCCATTTTTAACTTTTCAAAATTCGCTCAGTGCCATTACAAATCATTGATCTTTAAAGGATGCTACAGTTTTAAGACACAGAAGAATATCTTGGTAAACGGTTAATTTAAGAACATATTTTTATAAAAAAAAATCAGATTTAAAACGCAAATTTGTGTGATTGGTAAATTTAAAAAAAATAAGATTTCTAGCTGTCAAAAATTTTAACTTAAAGTACATTCCAAACTACTAAATTTTATAATGTGCCTCATCTCAGACGATTCAGCTTGTATACAAAAGTTGAAAGGCTTTCTACTTTACTTGAAACATGAAGTCAAGTAAAATTAACTTGAATTCAAGCAAAATAACACGTTCATATTGGTCAAGTAGGTTCAAGTTACTTGAATTCAAGCGGGGTAGGAATGCCCCCTCTGGTTTTGTCGATTCATCGGTATTTATATTTATAATTTTATAAATTAATAAAAAAGTGTCCATCCAGAACATTTGCCAAGTTTCTATGTCAAGGGCAAATTTACATGTTTGTATTTGCTTGTTGTTTATCTACATGCAAAACCAACACAAATTATGTAGACATTTGTGTTGGTTTTGCTACATGAGGCAAGTGTAGTCTTACTTTGGAAATTTTACAACAATAGTGCCGTGATTTTTCGTTCCGGAATGAATAGTCTCATATCAAATTTTTTTATTATAGAATTATTCTTGGGGTTTTATATTTTCTCTTTTATGAATATTTATATTTATAGAATTTCTTCAGCTGATCGGAACATTAAAAAAGACCGGATATTTATCTGCTGATCTCTTTTTCTGAGCGTAATATGGGCGATTTATTTATAGGGCTGGTGTAGGTCCATACAACATCGAAAAATATTCCATTAACAAAAATGGAGCAAAGCCGACGATCTCAAACACGAAAATGTAATAAACAATTAGCTGATACCTCGATTAAACATGTTTCATCCAATCGAGACCTTATACTGGAGCAAGAATGCAATTCGTTGAGCCAAGACATTATCATGGATCAGGAACTACCTCAATTAGACGGACATTCTAATTATTTTGACTCTTCAGACCAGTTATTAATTAATAATTCCACTAGTGAGCAAGTTAACATGGACTTGAATCAATCTTTGCCATACAGCAATTATCGCCAATTTAAACGAGCTCATCAGGAGTTTAAAATAAAATTCTTGGACAATCCGTTTGAATATAATTGCTCATCATGTGACCGGTTGTGGTTCCAAAACGATTAGAAAAAGCCATTTATTGAACATAAGGATATTTTAACAACAATCATTATCCTTAATATACTAGTGAAAAATATTAAGCTTTGTAATACATGTGTAGAAGCTTTAAACAAAAACAATATTCCTTTGATGTCAACATATAATGGCTTCAAATATTCAAATGTACCTGAACATCTACCACCTTTAGATCTAGTTTCTGAGAGACTATCACGATGAACTTCTACAAGAAGTGAACAGGCCTTACGGCTCAACAGCAGACATTATTATGGAATGAAGAACAATATCTACGTATCCTGAAAGTTTATTATTTGATGAACATGCAAAGGAACTTTCTTTTCCAGATATTTACTTAGGTCAATTCCGTAATTTTAGAGCAGATGTTAAAGTAACTCATTTCATGATGGCATCTAGTGAACTAAGAAGATCAGACCGTCGTGCAGTTCCACCTTACCATTTATTATATGTGACCATGAAATTGATGAGGTTGCGAGTTCCGAACTCTCTCACCATAGCGTTCAAACAAGTTGGCAAAAATACCATTATTACCAGAAAACAAATGGAAGACGAACAGTACATTCACAATTGCACGGAAAAAAATCAACTGGTTCTCAGCTAAGAAAACGGACTTTTAATTCAAGAAAATGTACTTTTTCTTGATTTAAAAGCTAATTTTCTTATTTCTTTCGAGTTTTTCTTCATTTAAGAATTGTGTTTCTTGAAATAAAGAAAAAATCGAAAGAAATAAGAAAATTTGCTTTTAAATCAAGAAATAGTACATTTTCTTGAATTAAAAGTCTGTTTTCCTAGCTTTTTTCCGTGTGTATTGAAACAAATCTTGCGTTTTTAAGAGCAATACCAAATTCAACATGGTATCGGATATATTTCTTACTGTTAGTGCCAACGAAATTGGATGGAACAATCTACTCCAAATGCTCTACAAATTTAAACATAATGGTGAAACTATTTCGGAAGAATTCGCTGAACTTTTAGGATATCTCAAAAATACAACACTTGTCAACAATGACGCAATTACGTGTGGTATGTATTTTAACTTTAACAAATTAGTCAATGCCTTGATAAATATTTTACAATCAACAAAATTCAATCCATTTGGAAAATATTGTTATTCATTATTTTAAATGTATTGAGTTCTACCATCGTGGTACTCCAAATGCACATATACTATTGTGGCTGGCTAATTCTTCTTTGCATACACTTGATAAGAATGATTAGATGATATTAAATTAATTGATTAGTTTATATCTGTTTTATCACAAGAAGCATCAGGTAATATTAAATTACAAAAGTATAAGCACACATTTACATGCTATTAAACAATACTGGCGAATTAACCTCAGCGTTGCAGATATGGGTTACAAATTCACTAAAGTTGGAAATTATACATAAAATGGAAAGAAAAAGTAACGAAAAATTGAAAATCAAAAAAAAATGTAGAGAATAGAAACTGGTCTAGTAATAGATAAACCACAACATTTTAGCAATAGCAATGATGGGAACACTGCAAGGAGATTTTTTAATGATCCAGAAATAACGGCAAATATTACCAGCATTAATCGTCATTTAATAACTACATTCTTTCTCCACCAGTTTTTACAAGCAGGGTTTTGTTAGCAACAGGCGACATTCATAAATATATCTACATACTATACACCAACTTGTGTCATAGGTTTTGTTCTGTGACAATTCATATTTTTGTAATTAGCAATTCTAAATTTAAAAAATGCATATTTTCATACATTATCATTAAATCTTTAAATGTTCTTCCACGCATAATTTTTTAAAATAGCTTTTCTCGTTGAATAACAATTAAGTAGAGTTTCGTTTCGGAGGAATGTAATTTGAAATTAACTCATGTATGAATTATAATTGTTTAACTAATTATTGAATCAATTTTTGGGCAATTTATATTACATATAATAAGTATACATTTAATCGGTTTATTAAGCACGTGCAAACATTATCTCCTAGCCATAATATAAATAATTGTTATTGTTTACCTTAATGTGACTGAGTATTGTATAATACAAAAAGAGGCAAACACAAAGTAAATGACACCTCAATTATGTAGTTACGAGTAATTTTTGGAATAGATTAACAAAGAAAATTAACCGGTTTTATTGACTTCAAAATAATTTATATTTATATCACTAAAGTATATGCATACTTACATAGCTAATTGTTTTATTTTGATAAAAATTAAAAAAAATTAGCATACCTGCAAAGAGAAGTAGTCAGAAAATACTTAAAGAGAAATGTATGTAGTCGCGTGCGTTAAATCAAACAAATCAAACCGACGTAATCGTCGAGAACAAAGCGGAAGTAAATAGTCAAAGACGATTAAGCCAAACTATAAATTAAAATACTAGTAGTTAACAATTTAGACAGCATATTGTGTGTGAAAGCACCTTACAGCGCTAGACATCACATCAGAGGCAACAATAAGCAACAAGTTATTCGAATAAATTGAAAGTTAGGGAAAATAGTAAGTTGTACTCGAAGATTAACAACAACATATTCTTAAAATATCTCAAATAGTGGATTCTCTCATCAGGCAGAATATCGGGCAAGCATTAAGCAGGTGCGTAAAAAGAGCTGTAGAGACGAAGGAATTTGGTCAGCTATTACCAAATTTATTAAAATCCTGTCAAAAATGATTTTGGAATCTGTACGTCAAGAGGATCAGGTGCCGTACGAATTTACCCAATACCAACCCTAACTAATTTTTTATATATTGTACATTATGTATGTTAGTTGGAAGATTGAGTTGGGTGTTGAGCTTGGGGTTGAGTTAAGAATTTAGTTGTGTTCCATTTGCGGATGGATTTAGTTACAGTTGAGTTGGGGTTGGATTAGATTTTAGTATGCAGTTGATCAATTTTTTATAAATGCTGGTTTGAGGATTGAACTTAGGTATTGAGTTTGCGGTTGGGTTGAAGTAAAGTTAGCTTGAGTTCATGTACGCATACAGTTTATCAGACCAAGTGGTTTCGGAGTTGAGTTGAGTATTGGAGTTTGAGGTTGATTTAAAGGCTGGGTTGCAAGTAGAGTTGAGGTTGAGCTGAGGTTGTGATTGCGTTGAGATTGAGTCAGCGGTACAGTTGGGATTTTATTTGGAGTTTCGTTGAGGATTTAGTTGGAAGTTAGCTTGAGTTGTGTTTAGTTGAGCTCATATTAGAATATAGTTTTCCGAACCGCGTTGATTTGAGGATTGAGTTGGACATTGAAATCAAAGTTAAGTTGAAGGTTGAAATGGAGTCGAATTAGAGTTTGAGTTAGGATTGAGTTGAGTTCATGGACGCATGCACCTCGTAAATTTCATGCTCCATTAGATGCGTAGCTTTTGTTTTTCAGAACAGCCTCACAGTGTCAAGGAAGCTTATGGCTACTAATGTTCGAAAATACGACACAGGCTTGGTTTTTCAGATTTCTTTCTTATGATGAAATAGTTAGCCTGGATTCTTGTCCCTTGCCTTTTTTAATCCTTGCTAAACTTCTTTCCTTAAGTCCCCTAAAAAATAATTTTTTGGAAACCGTCATGTTTTCGAATAAATAAGGCTCCTCCACATTTTCCATGACATCTTAACTCAACACGTTGTGGGCCCAGTATAACGTCGAATTATTGAATTAATAAATCGAATTAATATTAAATAAAAATATAAATTTTGGGGAGTTCCCTGATTTCGAGGCTAAGTTTATCCAGCCAGTGTGTGCAAAGCGAAATAAAAACAATATCCAAGAAAAATAAAAGATGGAAAGTGAACTCGTGCGAATCTCGAAATTAACAAACAGAGAAAATTGGTCAAGATTACAACAAACAACTTGCGCAATGGACGAAAGCTGACAATTTTGGTCAGAAAATAATTGCAACAACTATAGCAGATCAACAACTGCTTCATCTCATAAATTGCAGCACCGCCAAAGAAATGTGGGATAAGCTTCTATCCATTCACGAACAAAAGCAGATGCGAGCGTGCAGATGCTGTACCAACAGTGGTATTCAATGAAAAAAAAAACTAAAGATGACATAGCCACGCATATATCGAAACTGGAAGATCTAGTTCAACGACTAAGAAATCTAGGGGAATTCATTAATCATCACAAAAATGTTGATGACTTTGCCTACTCAGTACAATCATTTTATTAGTGCCTGGGAATCGACTCAACTTGATGCAAGAAACTTACCAAACCTAATTTCGAGACTTTCGATTGAAGAAACTTCAATAAATTCCTAAAATAAATCAGAAGGGAACGCTTTTACCGTTCAGATAAACAATTCCAAGGATTTTGTTAATAAAGGAAGTCAACGCCAGGACAACAAAAGAAGGTGTTTCAATTGCAATAAGCCCGGCCATTGGGCAAGAAATTGTAGAAACAAGAAAAACATACCAGACAAACATAAAAATAGGAAACGAGATGACGCGTTGATGATTGAAACACTAACGTCAAAAACATCAATTGAGACTGATGTTGGAGCATGCATTTACATTCCGGTGCTAGCGATCAAATGTCAAACCAACATGAGTGTTTATAAATTATATCGGGTTTGAACAACACTTACCAGTGAGCTTGGCCAATGGTAATCACATTCCTGCATACGGCAAGGGCGATATAAATATTACAGCGTTTAACGGAAACAAATGGGTGGAAAGACATCTGTCAGATGTATTGTATATACCGGAGATAAAATACAACCTCTTCTCAGTGGGAGTCGCTTTACATAAAGGTCTAAAACTCGAGTGAGACGATACGAACTGTAAATTGTGACGGAATGAAAATATTTTTGCAGTGGAAGAACGACGGAAAAAATTATATCGGATGAAATTTGAAATGACAATACCAAGAAAGGAAAAAAGAAGCTCACGTAGTCACGAAGGAACCAATCCAAATTTGGAACCAGAAATGAGCTCATAAAAACCTTCCACATGTACGAAATTTTTTAAAGGAAAAGACATCAACTTTGAACATCTCTGTTGCGATGCCTGTATTTTTGGGAAAATGCATCGACTTCCGTCTCCGAGTTCAGACACGAAGATTACAGAAATAGGACACCTCATACAAGCCGACCTCTGTGGTTCTATGCAAGAAAATTCAATTGGTGGATCGCAATATTTCTTTCCTGTTACTGAAATACGATTTATTACACTGGAAAAATGTATATTTTTTGAAAGAAAAATCAGAGGTAGCAGGATACCTTGAAGATTTTTTTACGAAGGTGAACAAACATTTGGAGAAAGGCCTGAAGATTTTACGAACAGACAACTGGCTCGAATGCAAACACGGCAGTATGGAATTATTCACCAAAAGACGGTCGCCTATAGTCCACAGCACAACGGAGCAGCTGAACGCGAGAATAGAACAACAGTTGAGGCCGCGAGGATTTTAATAAATGTGCATGGAATCCCAATAAAGTTAAGGAGTGAGGCTGTGTGTAGTATACATACTAACCAGAATCGGAACGAGTAAAGAGAAAGGCATGACACCGTAAAAACTATGGATGGGCAAGGATGCTAACATAACCGAACTAAGAATATTCGGTCACGAAGTGTTCAACAATATTCTGAAGGAAAAAAGGCATAAATGGGACCAAAAGCGGAAAAGGGTTATTTTGTGGGATATGATGACCACACATAAGGTTACCAAATATGGCTGCCAAGCGAAAACCGAATTGGTCGAGATGTGAGATTTACTCACCGATTTTATAATTCCGTTGACAGAGTTAAAACAAACAGGACTTCGACAGTGCTGTACTATCGCGAGGAACCAGACTCAGTGGTGCAGGAGGATAATAATGCGGAGAGTGATGCGATCGCAAATAATGATGTTGAAGAACTGAAGGTTCAGGTTCAATCTGAAGAACGACATATCCCCAACGATACTGAAATAAGTGAGAATACGATAGGATTACCTAATCTGCGAAATCGAGCTAGATTGAGGCAGCCAGTGAAGTTCGCAGATTTAGCCGAATGCTCAGCATTCGTAACTGGCTATTTTCACCCTATCACGTACGAAGTAGCACTCAATTGCAAGAATTCGACTGAATGGAGAAAGGCAATGGATGAGGAAATTGAATCGCTTAAACAAAATCAAACATGGCGTTTAGCCGATCTGCCAAAAGGTGATTCAATTATTGACAATAAATGGACGTTTAAAATTAAACCTCTTCGTGATCGAAGCATCGATCGCTACAAGGGTCGACTTGTGAGTTGGGAGATTTCTTTGACACATTTAAAAATATTTGACTCCAGAATAACTGCTACAAAGTAAACTATTTTTACATGTACGAAAGCGATTAAAGAATTTTAAATCGCTGTACATATTGTCGGTGTCCATTAGAGAAAAGTATGGTAAAAATTGCACCAATCCGTTTAATTTTAGAAAACAACAGCCGCTGCTCAGATTAGGCAGCACAAAAACAAAACGGAAAAGTAAACAAAATGCAAAAAATGTCGGCTGCAGTTTTATACGACCGACAGTGTGACTGCAAAGTGATAAAACATTTGTCTCTTTAATGTGGCTGCGTACACTGGCCAGCCTAACTTTATTTGTTGCATTTTAATCCATTTGAATGCAATGCTTAGGCTACAAAACTAAATTTTTGACTGATTTGAAACGGCGCAGCGGCTGAATTTTTGACCGCTGCCTTAAAGTAGATACATTGCAGCAATAGCTGACCGCTATACTGAACCCACCAATTGTTTGTAATTTTACGCCCACTACATACACCACATTCAATAAAACCAATATTTTTTACTGTTTTATGATATTTTTTGTTTAAATTTAGTTTTTGTGTAAATAAATAATTCTTGTGTATCAAGAACGCAAACGGTTTTTTTTTATCAGCAAGCTTTTAAGTGCGACAAAGTACTTTGTTGACATGTCGGTAGATGCACGGATTATTTTCCCTACAATTACGTAATAAATTTAACAAAATTCTTTTGTTTTTGTGGGAAACAGATGTTTTGCTTCGAGCAACGAAAGCTTGCTTAGGACCCGGAGTTTTCTAAATCCGTTACTGACCATGTTGATTCAGGAAATGTGCTGAGGGAGTTGGTGTTAATTCAATCGTTCAGTTGGAGATTTATTTGGGGATTGAATTGAGATTTAAGTTGGAAGTTAGTTTATGTTGTTCTGAGTTAAGTTAATGGGCTTGTAGCTTTTCCAACTGTGTTGATTTGAGGGTTGAGTTGGGTGTTTGTTTAAGGGTTGCGTTGAATGTTGAGTTGTGGTTGGGTAGAGTGATGAGTTGGGGTCGACCGATGAAGTTTATTTGTGGATTCATATTAGATTAAGTTTAGTTCACGTATGCATGCAATTTTCGAAACGTGTTGATTTCGGAGTTGTGTTGAACGTTGAGTTTGGGACTAAGATGATGGTTGAGTTGGCGGTTTTGCTGAACGTTGAGTTGGGGTTGAGCTTAGGGTTGGATTGAGGGGTCGGATTGTGGTTTAATATGGTTTGACTTGAAGTTAAGTTGGATGAGTGAAGGGTTCAGTTGGGGATTAATTTGGGACGGTTGAGTTGATTTGAGTTGAGTTCATATACACAATCGATTTGGTTTCGGGATTGAGTTTTTTGTTTAGTTTGGATTTCAGTTAAGGTTGAGTTAAAGTTGAGTTGGGGTTGAGTTAACTTTCATTGGAGTTGAGTCGGGGTTCAATTGGGGAAATATTTGTAGGTTGATTCGTGGTTTGAGTTATTCGTTGAGTTTGGGGTTAAGTTAAAGGTTAAAAGTTGAATTGGTAATGAAGTAGAGATTTGGTTTGAGGGTGGTTTTAGTGATTGCGTTGCGATTGCTCCACCTGCCACTAACATCAAGTTATACCATTAAAATTCGAACAGTTGCTAGTGAGGACACCACATAATTACGACTTGCTATATGCCATAAAATCATTTTCTGCCAATATGATAATACTTGAGATTTGTGTAGTCATAATTATTTATTTAACTAATCAAAAGAAGAAATATTCCAATTTTACAAAGAAAATTTTAGTTTTAGTTTTTAATTTTTTTTATACAAAGAAAATCGACATTGCAGGTTACGATACGCCCGACGCCATATTTGATATTTTCCTTGCTCGATGTGTTAAAATTAATGGTAGAAAATGCTGGGTAAGAAATTAAGGAGTTCAGGGGTTAAATTGGAGGTTAGATTGAGTTGACTTGAGATGACTTCAAGTATGCACGTAATTTTCCTCGTAATTTCCCAGCCCTTTATATTTTTTAATTGTAACTCACAATAAAATCAACAAAATAAAGGGCCATGTTCCGAAATACTTGCGTATTCACTATCAATATAATATGGAGTAAGTACAACATACTAAACACTAAATTTGTGCAGCTAATGACTTTTGTAAAATGACAAAAAAAATTAGAATTAAGTTTTGGGCCAGTATGTACTAACTAATACAGGGGTAGACATTCGTATAAGCGCACTATGTTTTTTGAATATAGTTCTAAGAGTAAAGTGTTTTGATTTTTTTCAAGTAGTCTAAATTATGTCTATCATCTTAAATCTGTTGATAAGATAAACCATTAGTAAAAATTTTAAGGTTTACTTTAATAAATTGAAAACTCTAAATTTCAGGTGGACATTCGTATAAACGCACTTCTGATAACGTACTAAAATAAAAACCAAAATTAGCAATTTTTCATATATTATTTTATTTAATATTTGGTCTGGCCCCGACCTTTCTGAATAACTTCGAAAATTCGAGTAGGCATTGAATTTGTTAAATTTTTGAGGGTTTTCGGATCAATTGTGGCCGAACATTCACGGATGGCACTTTTCAAATCTTTAATTGAATTATATTGCTGTTCATTTCCATAAACTTTTCGAGGAAGGCCCTCTAAACATTTCCGATAGGATTGTAATCAGAACTATTGCCTATCCAAGATCTCAGCTCACCAGAAAGGTCTAATCCGCAAAGAAGCTATACACGAAACCGTCTATCATGCATGCCATTGGATCTTCCTGTGACGACCCGACACATTGCCCGTATTTTTAATAGTTCACCGAACATAAAATGAACAAAATTTTGGATCAAACCACTTTTAACGGCCATGCATACGAATAATCCGCTCCAATTTGCTCGTAAATACATGTCGTCGATAACGGATTGGCAGAGTGTGATTTTTTCTTACGGAAAAAAAAATTAATCTGGATTTTCCCGACTGCTACAGTTGCTACTGGCATAATTTAGAGGAACATGGCGTCGTTAGGTTGAAGCGTAATTTTGTGGCGGTGTGTTATGGTATGCGGAGCATTTTCTTATAACGAGGAGCTTCCCATTTGCTTTATAACGACACGAATGAACTTTCGTATGCACGTGAAACTTTTGGAAGACGTTTTGATAAATTAGCTGGATAATAACATCAACTCGATCCATGCTTCGAAGGAGACCACACCGTGGTTTCTCGAGAAAAACATTCCCCTTCTTAAATGGCCAGCTTGCAGTTCTGATTGCAATCCTATCGAAAACCTTTAGAGGGCCTTCCCCGAAAAGTTTATGGAAATGAACAGCAATATAATTCAATTAAAGATTTGAAAAGTGCCATCCGTGAATGTTGGGCCACAATTGATCTGAAAGCCCTCAAAAATTTAACAAATTCAATGCCTTCTCGAATTTTCGAAGTTATTCAGAAAGGTCGGGGCCAGACCAAATATTAAATAAAATAATATATGAAAAATTGCTAATTTTGGTTTTTATTTTAGTACGTTATCAGAAGTGCGTTTATACGAATGTCCACCTGAAATTTAGAGTTTTCAATTTATTAAAGTAAACCATTAAAATTTTTACTAATGGTTTATCTTAGCAATTTAAGATGATAGTCGCAATTTATACCACTTGAAAAAAATCAAAACACTTTACTGTTAGAACTATATTCAAAAAACATAGTGCGTTTAAACGAATGTCTACCACTGTAATCTGACTAAACTATATCAGTGGACTAAATTCCAAAATTGGTTAAAGGAAGTGATCCACTAAGAAAAGCCGTTTATGTTGATCAAGAGTAGGGCTTAATCAGTTAAAAGAAAGGTTAATAAGCTTTGACTTGTGACCAGTTATGAGCATACTTCGTGCGCATACAAAACTGATTATGCTACTGCTGCTGATTTTAGAACAATTTTGCTTCATAGCTTCATTGAAACTGAATTCTAACAGTAGAGACTACTGCTACTAGATTAAGTAAGTGCTTAACACAACTTTCAGTCAAAGAGAAAGCAATCAAACAACGGATTAATACATATTTTTAATGAATTCAATAACATTTCCATTTCAATGGATTTACTGGCAATATTCTTCACCAACGAAATTCAGATATTTTCTCTAACTGAATCACTGACGGGAAAATTAGTTGGATTTATTGGTGATGGAAAAACATAATTCTTGAAACAATTAATCGTAATTCACATTAAATAATTAAAAACACGTTACGGCACTTTAATATATAATTTATTAATTTAATTAATTTTAAATTTATAATTTTATATAATACAAATTGTGTTCATTATTTTAGATTTAATTCCATCTTGTGAAATGGTATGACTGATGAAATCTAATGACCGCACGCCAATTATGCATTTGGTTGGCTTAATTGTGAGACCAAATTTGTCTAATCTCTCAAAAAGCAATCTCAAATATTATAACCCGAATGACGCGGTTATTGCTGGTTTGTGAATGTCTTCTTCCGCGATGGGTATTTGGTGGTAAGCCATAAAAAGTCTATTTTTGAAAATATCTTACATCCTGACAAATTCATCGCGCAATCGTGTAAATGCGGCATAGGGTATCTGTCTGGCACAGTAATTGAATTTAACCGGCGATAATCACCGCAAGGACGCCAATTTGTTGTATCTTTTTTGCAACTAAGTGTAGAGGCGACGAAACAGGCGATGAAGATGGACGGCGGATCTCTAATTCTACCATATGATTAAATTCTAGTCAAACTGCTTTATGTTTTAAGTGATCTAATCATCTAGGCTTACTAAATGGTAGTGGTCCTTTTGTTATGATAGTATATGGTGGACTACACTATGCTTTGACGGATGTTTAAAATTAGGAGGTGCGATCAATGATGGAAATTGCTTTAATATTTTTTCAAAATTATTGTCTATAGAAAAGTTTAATGGTGTCGGTGTGTCAACATTCGCGGTAACAGAGTTTATGGTAATATCAATTATAGAACCTATCAGACGTTTCTGGCCCAAATCAACTAATAATTTGAATTTAGACAAGAAATCAGCGCCTATTATCGATGTAACTCTAAATCTATTTCGAGTGATTTCGTGCCGAAAGTATTGATTGCTGTACCATTTGCGGCTGGCAAACAAAAATCTGGATCTTTATTCGGTAAGCTAGAAAATACACTATGTGGAACGACAAATAAATCTGCACTTGTGTCAATTAAAAAATTAAGTTTATTTCGCACATCTTTAACGAATAGTCGGCGATTATCTATTGGCATCCCGTTATTCGCCGCTTCCATAACGGGGCGTTTTAATTTAGCATATTTGAAGCTGATTGCGAATTTCCAGAATTATTCGACTGGTTGGTACCAGCAAAGAGATCCATTAGCATTGAAACTTCTTCGTCTACTATTGGATCTATCGCATCGAAAATTATTTCCCGAATAACTTGACCTTGAATTCCTGTTGTTTTGATCAAGTCGAGCGATCATGGTTTTTAATTCGGAAATTTCATTCTCTAGCTTAACAAATTTATCGTTACTATTACTTTTATTATTGTTTAAACTAGCTGTAGATGAATTTGGTTGTTGGATTGCCGATACGCTGCCTGATGCTTAGCATGGCTTCCCATTCTTTATCAGCAGTATCCAAATATTTTTTTTGATTCATTATCAAGATGAGAAATTACTGCGATGTTGATAACATCCGGAAAATGTACAGTACCAGATGTTCGAACTAATTGTTTCATTTTTCGGTAAAATGTAGAGAGTTTTTTGTCGCCCATCTCTTCATCGGAAACTAAATGTCTTATACGCTTTTCGATACTAAGAGAAGCCCTACTAATAATTATTCCTTTTAGTTTATTATAAAGATCGTTTTCCGGAGGTGTTCCTAAAATGTCTTCTAAAGACTCTGCGACATCTTGAGGTAATGCTACCACTAAATAATTGTACTTTGAAATGTCACTAGTTATTCGGCTAATAGAAAAATTTGATTCTACTTGAATAAACCAAGTACTTAAATTATTTGGCGAAAAAGGTGGCAATCTAACTTGTATAGGATTTATTTCGCTGGTATATATGCAAGATCAAATTAAATCCAATTCAGAGTAATTTTGGAAACATTTTAGAACTTGAATTCAAACTGAATAAGGGATACCCGACAAATATGTCTTATAATAATACCAGTACCATTGACGCCAAGGATTTATTTATTTATTTATTTATTTATTTAATTCAAGTTAACATATTTAAGTTAATTATAACTTTTATAATTATATGTTATTAGAGCACATATACATAGATACAAATTTGACAGAAGCAAAAATTACGAAAAAATACTAATAACAATAACAAATGCTCCGGTTTTCTATGAGTGTATTTAATCTATCCTTTGATGTTTTGGTGGTGGAAGTGGACCTGACAAAATACCCGCTTCTATTTTAAAAATATCAGCAAATACCTTGATAAACCCATTGCGGCTCGTCTTGAACAAAACCGATTTGGTCGTTATAATCTTCTAGGTTACTGTGTGTTTCCCGAGAGATGGAAGATATCAAAAATAGCACTAATATTTAAATCACGTAAACGAGAAGACTTAAGGTCATATTAGATTATAGGGGATATCAATTATATCGTCTATTCCAAAATTATTTGAATTTATCAACAAGATGATCGAGAAATTAGAAAAACACCATGAAGTTAACTTTACGGATTTCAAATACAATTTAAAGAATTTGGTTCTATCTGTCATCTTAGAACCTTTGAAAGTCTTTCTACATTTGGATTTTCGTTTAAATTTGTTAACATCCCTAAATGACGAAGTATAAACCCTTGAAAATAGGCTACTTCTGTATTCTGTTGAATGTGGCGTTTACCGGTAATGTCTTTCTTGAACATATTGACGCACCCTTCATCTTGGAAAACACCTCTATTCTCCGAGCAGGAATCAAATGGACAAATTTAGAAGAAACTTGAAGGCCTATTTGTAAATATTTAAAATATTTCTGATTTTGTAAATTTGTTATCTTTTTGCTTTTAGTAGGTACCCAATGCTGTTCTTAAGATTATTTTTTCTGATGCTCTATTTTGCATTCTGATGTACTGTTGCAAGTCTTCAAATAAATAAACAAATTGCACGCCTATCAACAATACATATTGAACATAAAGGACAAAAGGCTACATTTCTCTAGATTTACGCAGCTAAAACAAGGAGTAATTTACTGATGGGAAAATGACATTTTATCTATCATGTTGTTATCAAATCTACGATAAATCGGTTGCATTCGGAAACCAACTAGTTTTTTTTACTCAACATAATGCTAATAAATGACGGACCTGGAAGCGCCCAATTCAATCGATTGTTCAAAGGATTTTATGAAATAATTCAAAGGTACATATAAATGAAATCCTGAAGCTAACCAAGGTTTCATTTGAAGTTTCGTTGAAATTGTATAGTAATGTGTAGAGAGTACAAATATTGTTAAATTCCACGATTTCATGGAGTATCTACTTGGAAAAGTATCGGCTGGCACCAATCTATACCAATATTGAAAGTGCGTTCGTTACATAACAGCAACCAAAACGGGACCAGAATACAATATATGCATGAAAAATGGTTTAAATAACTGGAAGCTAAATTCATACTTGAACGTATTAAATTAGGCTACCGAAGACTGCTAGAAAATACAAGCAGAGTTATAAAGCTGATGAGGTGTTAACATAGCTAAAATGTGGTTGACAAATTTATCGAGTTATGTGATCATCGTAATAAATTAGCATAAACGACTTCAACTAAATTATTTTGTTTCAATTTGTTGATAGCAGCATAGGCGTTAATTACTTAATGGGTGACGGAACATATTTCTCAAATGTTCTTCACAGCACAATATCAAGATATAAGGTTGCCTCACGCCAACCGTTGACTCTCGTCTTTTCTCGATCAAGACAACCTTAATTTTTCACATAAACACATATAATAGCGGTAGCACGGTTTTTGCTCTTGAAGTTACTTAGTGGCTGACAGAGTGACAGATGCATATTCAATACCGTTTTGATAAGCCGAAACAAATGCTGTTTGCGTTTTATGAGTTTATAGAGTAGGTACAGGTACAGGCTTTTTGGTCTAATGGGAATAATAAACCAAGGATCCAATTTGAGTAAAATGAATACCAACGTATTTTGGCTCAGTAGTTATGTTGAAAAATTCAAGAGTATGAGGGGAAGGGGCATCTATTTTAATCAATAGCTGAGGCTGCCCACAAAACTAAAGTTAACTTACGAAAAAATCATTGTTCACAATGAAAATAAGTAATGTAGCGATCGTGTAAGTGAATGCTTATCTGTACATATCTTAAATTGTATATCTTGTTAAACAAAAACAAAACAAAAACATGGAAAATCTTTATCATGTTGATAATATGTAAGGAACAAAACGAAGTATGATGAATTCTGCTTGCCTACACTCCATTAAACTGACGGATGTTTTTTTATGCTTGGGATTAAAATTCACGAATAAATTAAGATTAAAGTGATTTTTATACTCGCAACCACAATAAATTTGGGTTTTGTGCTGATGAACCTGTAATTTGTGACATCACGGTTATTTATCTAATTAAATATCTTAATTGACAAGATCATAAAAAAAAATTGTACCTACCAATTATAATATTTTACCGTCATATTTAGCGACATTTATTATTGTTATTTTTACACTATGTAGGTAAATAGTGCGAGTGCGGGGCTAGTTTACTATTTAATTTTGTCTGTATCGATTGTATAAATTTAGAATTGTTAAGATAAAATTATCATATTTAATTTTAATACTTAGAAAAAAACGGAAGTAAACTCAATAAAATAAAGACATTTACACATCTTTACTTATCTGTAATAACAAACTTCATGAGTGTTAATTTCAATATTTTGTCACGGTGACTGGCATTATAGTTGATAAAAAGTGAAATGTGTTGATTCTTTCGAGTTGAAAAGATCCCTTTTTTCAAACCACACATCAAATTCAAATAAAAAATAAAAGGCAAACTTAAAATTTCTTATTAATATTTGTTTTATTTAAATGCCCCGTGGAAGCTGCGAATCTCCTATCTGAACGTCCCCAGATGGCCGATAGAATGATGCCCCCACCGGTTCACCGAAGGGTAAGTGGGAAATAAAATACCACTCGCGGACCAAAACTTGCGAGAAGCGGCTGTTCACCAGGGAGTGCGGCTTCAGACAGCGTCTGTTCCTCTTAAAATAGTCGGCTGATTTCTTACCTAGCAGTAAAGGTATAAAATGCTAAAGGAAGGATACTTTGATTAAAATACCAACATGAACAGTGGTTCAGAAAAATTAACGGTGCAGAGATTCGTACACCCAGTATCGGCGACCTTCGGGAGTGAGCAAGTGGATCCCAGTCGTCGAAATACAATGACCAAAATATCTCCGCAATGGTGTACTTAGCAGCTAGGACAAATAACACTACAAGCAAGAAAATGAGAACCTTTCCAAAAGGGAAACCGAATCTTGAGATTGCGCTTATAATCACAAAAACGAGTTTTATGGGAGATATTAATTCGATGTTTTCTGCTCCTAGAACTAAATCAACTGGTGAAAGCGAAAACCGCAGACTTCATGCGCAGTTAAGAAGAAGCAGTTTAGCTTGAAGAAGTAGCTTATAACTGAGTAACGAAATTATCTTAATAAAGAGAGAGAATGAAGACCTGCAACGGAACATCCAATCAGGCTGTGAAAATAATAAAGCCTGTAGTGAATATCACACAGACGAACGAAGAAGAACTCGAAAGAGAAACAGGATCTGATCGCCAGTGGCCACTAGCGGTAAGGAACTCAAGAAAGACTGTCACATTAAACATGGAAGCTATACTGAAGCAGAGGAAATTCCAAGAGAATCTGACTAGATCGTGAAGAAAAAGAATCCCAAAAAGAAAAGGAAAGCAGAATAATACGCAAAATATGTTGAGCAAGCGAACTCAGCTTCAACATCGAGTAACTAACCATCTCATTAACAGGGAAAATCAAACTAAAAAGAAAAAATACTGCCTCCACCTATTAACATATTTAATATCAAAGACTATCCGACTGTCAAAGCTCTGATGACATCAATCACGGGCAAAGACACGAATAAGCACGAAAGACCAATTAAGGTTATGGCTAGAGGCTTACACCCAACATGCTAGAGTAACGACATAATTGCAGAGTAAAGGTCTAGGCATTAAGGATACTCTAAATATCACCAATAAAGAGAGAACTGTAAATAATAAAGGCATCAGCGTCATCATAAAAGAAGGGTACCGCTTTTCATGCATCTGCTCCATGCGTTTGGCAATGGGGAAATATACTAAAAATCCATGACTTTCGATCATTCAGAATATGAAAGTCAGAATTGTATCAGTAAAAATCGTGCAAGAAAAACTGACCTAAACCGTAGAGATAAAGACCCTGTTGCGATCAATCGACAGATAAATCAGGGATCTTATAACCTGCGAAGGAAAGAACCTTGTGCACAAGTACTTCAAGATCAGGAGGCAGAAACAAAACATAATAACGACGGCCAAATTTTAAGAGATGCCCCGAAATACATAGAGGCTCTAAATAAAAAATTTGATGAGCAACCAGAGACAAATAAATTTTTTTTTTCGATCAATCACCTGGCATGACATCGTTACCTAAAGCGGCTAGAAAATAAAATAAATTTATAAACACTTAAAATAGTAATTTGGAAGGCGAATGGGCTGATATTATAGATCTCGAGAGAGGTGTTCATGACAGGAAAAATATTTAAATGCAACATTTTGGTGAACAAAACTTACTGGTCAACAGATTTGATCAAAACACCAGACCTAATAGATTTTTATGTATCTGATAACTGTATTCGCATGAAAAACAATGAAGAGCTTACTTCGGATCACTTTTCTGTGATTATGACGATCAGTGAAACAATAATTAAAATATAAAGGGCTGGAACCCATTAGGAGGTCAGAACTTCGGTCGTAAAAATTAAGTCTACTCCCAAATCAATCCCAAACTGAATCCCTTATGTCAGTCTTCAGCTCAACCTTCAAAACAATATTTGTGTAAAGTTTGGTTCAAATTAGTCAAGGCGACTGGATTTGTTTAAATATCTTGTACATATACAGGTTTTAAAATGGCCAATAAAAGATAAAACTTATCTATTTCATAACGGATTTTAGTGAAACTTGACATCCGCGAAATGGGATTCTAAAATGGTTTTTGGATAAAGGTCTGGAATATGGCCAAGTATGATGGAACTTGCCTATTTCTCAACCGATTATTATGAAATATGGCATGTGCGTTGGAAAAGGGATTCTAAAATGGTTTTGAGAGGAAGTTCTGGAATATGGCCAAGTATGATGGAACTTGCATCCGATTATGATGAAATTCGACATGTGTGTTGGAACTAGGATTCTAAAATGGTTTTTGGGTGAAATTCTGGAAAAGCTAAAGCGAAGGATTGGCGAGAAAAGTTTGTAGGCGAACTTGAGTATTATTTCGAAGATAATCTAGATCGCCGCCTCAAAGAAACTTCAATAGCTAAATGAATTACAGAAACCTCATCAGACAACAATCTAAAAGCAATGTTGACGTATTCCTCACAGCCTCATCCAAAAATAATTTGTGTGTCACATTTCCTTCTATTAGTTGGAAACGTCAAAATACATCATAATCGGTTAAAAATAACTAAGCTATATTCTAATTACCCACATTCCAGAATTTAATTTTAAAATCATTTAAGAATCCTATTTCTAACCCATTTGTCGAATTTCCTCCAAATCGGTTGAAAAATAGGCAAGTTCCATCATACATGGCCATATTCCAGAACTTCAACCAAAAGTCATTTTAGAATCCCATTTCTAACACACATGTCAAATTCATAATAATCAGTTGATAAATAGGCAAGTTCCATCATATAAAAAATTTGTTAACTACTCACTACATCCTAATCCAACCCCAAATAAACTCCAACTCAACTTCAACTCAACACGCAAATTGGCCCCTAACTTAACCTTTAAATCAATTCCAAATTCAATGCCCAATCCAATAATCTAACCAGCATATATATACAAAAATCGTAACCAATTGTTTTGGGTCAATTCGTATGGCAGGTACCCCTCCCTCTTGACGTACAGTCTCCAGAAACTTTTCAAATCTCCGTATTATTGATTGAAACAGATTGGCGAAAAAAATTCAAAATCGGACAAGCCGTTCTCAAGACACCATGGGTACAGACATCCAGATATCTAGACAGACGAACGAACATTTTTTTTTCAAAACGTCGCGAAAGCTGGTTTTGAACCAACAAAATTTTTCGTCATTTTCAATATGTACTTTGGTCTTTTTAGGCCGAAGTAAAAAGAAATTCCTGCAAGAATTTGGTCTTTTGTAAATAGCAGCCTTTATTGGTCAAAGCAAAATGTGGCTTTTGGTGATGATTTCAGCACAATGTTTGCCTTGAGCTCGCCAATGGTCTGAGGCTTACTGGCTTACACTTTGCTTTTCAAATAACCCCACAAAAAGAAATTCGGAGTAGTCAAATCTGGAGATCTGGGTGGCCAGTCAATGTCACCTCTTTTTAACATCAGACGTCTAGGGAATTTTCGTTGCAGAAACTGAATTGTTTGATTTGCGGTGTGGCTTGGCGCACCGTTTTGTTGAAACTATAGTAACCATCAAGACCTTTTTCATGCATTTGCGGGCAGACAAAATGAGCCAACATCCATTGATATCGATTTCCATTGACAGTTTCAAACGCTGGCCGAAACGGTCACTTTCTGGTCATGCAATGGCGTTTCATGGATCTCGGGTGGATTCTCCGTTCCCGGCCTCGGTCGGTCATCAAAATTTGCTTTCAAAAATCAGGTTCAGTGTCAACCATTCTCGAGACTGTTTGGCCGCATTTCAAGCGACTTTGTGTTAATTGCAGTTTATACGGAAACAAATGCAAATCATCATTCAAAATGGGCCGCAAAGTGGTTCCTCTTACGCCAAAATGCTGAGCACGGCGACGATACGACACTTTTGGGTTCTGCGCAACGCTCTCTCTGACCACTTCAACCAGTTCATTGGAACGTCTTTGTCGTTGATGAACGGCATTTTGAGGATCTCTAACTATCCCGTGCTCAACAAAATTCGATACCAAACGAGGAATAGTGCTGTCAGACGGTGCCTGTTGGCGTCGATATTTTCGATGATAGGAACGCTGAGAACAACTGAACGTGAAGCGATTCATGGTTAAAGTTGTACTGAATTGACGTTTCAAAAACATGATTACTCAAGTCAATCGATTGACAAATGTCAAAGTTATTCAATGTTTACATACTGTCATAAAAGATGGCGCACCCTATACTATAATGGAACCTTCTTCGTGAACATAGAGCAAGATATCCATTTTCAAGTACCAATAAGAAACACCATACACGTCGAAGAGGAAGTAAAAAGACTAATAGGAAATATACAACAAGCTACATCTCAAAGTAATCCATTCAGTTATGTAAATAGCATCGGTAGTAAAAATTATCCACTTGAAGTAAGAGAGCTCGTGGCAAAGAGATGATTTATATTAAGTCAGTTGTAATATGGAATAAATAGTCAAACAAATAAAAATGTTAAATACACGTTTTCAGTCACTGCGTGATCCTCTTCAGATTTCATCTAGATAAATTAAATTGAGATTATTGGAGTGTAGCATGGAAATGGGATGCGTGATGTCAGAGCCTTCTAGAGTATAGAGCCATAATCATTATGACGTATTTTTTAGAAGCTTTTTTAGTGGTATAACTTTTCCCTGATTTCCATAGGAATCCATAGTAAAAATGGTGTTTTTTAGCTTCAAGTTTTGCAATGAAAAAAGCAAAAATATTACAAAATTTTTATACAAAAGTGTTCTACATATCTTTAGCAGCAATATACAAGAAGTGTATATTGGTACTAAGTAAATATTAATTGCAGAAATATTGAAATTAAATTATTTCTAAAATATATTTTTCGAACTTTCATTTTGAAAAATACATCAAAGTTGGCTCTGACGAATTAAAATAATACTTGCCAAATTTATCTTTAGTTTTACTAGTGTACGTTAGATGTCTATAATTGTTGGCAGAGAAATACGAAAAAAATTATTTAATCACACAATTATGACACGTTCCTAATATTTTCTGAATTTGTTTTGCTTTTCCTACAATTTTTGAACTCAAATTTCCCCAGGTGGCAATTTTTGGTACAATTTTTCAAAATGTTTACTGGCCACTGCCATCTATGTATATTGACTAAATGCACACGATTTGTAGTAAGCTTTTCTTTTCAATTTGACCAGAATGCTGTTGTTAGGAACTTTTTTTTTATATTTTGGCTTAAATAAATCAATTATTATAATAAAGTGAAAACAATTTACTTAAACGAGATTTATATATGTTGAAATTCAAACATTTATGAAAATATTTCAGAAATCATAATTAAGAATTTGCAACGTTTTCATTTACAAATTTGTCTTAGGAAAAAAAGTGATTTCCCATTATGTTTTATTTGTTTTACTATGGGATTTTTGGTTTTTTCCTCGTTTCTAATTCCCTTATAAAAGCTTCGTTTTTTAGATTATGGCTTGTATAATCAAGGTTGCTTTGGTGATGTTCGAGATTTCAAGGCTTTCCGATGTTCGATGTTCGGGGCTTTCCGAAATTATTCATTAATATTCAGATTTTTCGGTATATTGGAATTGTTTGAGACCAATCGAAATTGACATAATTTAGAGATCATTCGAATTTGTCTGAAAGAGAGATTTCTTTAGTTTTTCGAAATTCCTAAGATTATTCCAAATTTTTAAATATTTTCAAATTTATTTCTGGAAACTTGCAGGGTTACACATATAAATGTGAATCGTGGTATTTAGTTTGTAGATTTTTCGAGATTATAACATTTCGATATTTCTCAGTTCGTAGGTTATTCGAAATTAATCAAGAATCACCAAATAATTTATGATTTACTTGGTGCTGATTAGCAAGTGTAGCAATTCCTTTGGTTTTACATAATTACGGATAATTCGATATTTGAAAACTTATAGAATATTCAAGATACTTCGAAATTTCGCCATTTTTGAGATTTTTTTGAAATTCTTAATATTTTTCAAATTAGGTATATTCAAAATTTGTTAAGCTGTATTGATATATTGACATAGAATAAGCCTTACTTGTTCATAGGTACACAGGGCCCAAGAAAAATTTTGCGGGAGGGCCCTAAATTTGTAGTTACGCCACTGACTGAAAAATACAATAAAAGTATAAGGGACATAATTACAAAATCAAAACATTTATTAAACGGCAGATTGTCGTTTATACGATTGTGTAAAATGATTAAACCAAGAGCACCTATAATACGAGGAATGCCAAAAATACATAAATCTGCCATGCCTTTAGTCATGAATTTTACATCGGCTCCGACGTATAAAAATGGATGTTTAATAATATCAAAATCGATAGCGAGCACTCAGCAAAAAATAATGTAGAACTGGTGAATAAAATATAAGGAATACAATTACCAACCAACGCCAAATTTGCTTTCTTTGATATTACGAATATACACTCCAATATATCAATTAGTGAAACTTCGGATCATAGGAAAATTAATCAATTTATTAGAAGAAATTACCAGTCAAAATTATTTCAAATTCCAAAATAAATTCTACATACAAACTGTTGGTCTCCCTATGGGTAGTCCTTTATCAGGTATATTGGCCAATATTTATCTAAACCATTTCGAAAATACAGTTAGCCACAAAATTGATCACAAATTCCAATCATCCATATTCTCACTAAATTGCAGCTTACAACCACTTAATTCAAAGATTGAATAATCTTAAGATGTCCGAACAGGATTATAAAGATGAACTGAAGGTTATCAAATTGATCACAAGCCAGAACGGTTATCAACCAGATAAAATTGATTGCATGAATACGGCATATCGTAGCAAAATTGAATACCAACAGTTCACCACATTGAATTTCGGCGATGGTAGACAAGATACGAGATTATATAGTATCAGCGTAGAATACGAATCAAAATTCCAGTAAACATTTATAAAGTTATGGTTATAAAATCGCGTTTAAAAATCAAAATTCTTTAGAACAAAAAATTCAACACAATTTTCGATACCGGTATTTATAAATTAACATGTTCTGATTGCCCATTATTCTGTATTGATCAAACTGGTAGGTCGTTCAAACAAAGATTCAAAGAGCATTTAACAGATATAGGAAAAATCAGAACTGATTCGAATTTCTCACAACACATAGTAAATGAAACACAACACAAGTACATACATTTGGATTCAAATATGGAAATATTATTTAGATTGAAAAAAGGGGATGTTATATGGATCGTTTAGAAGAAATTAAAATTTACAAAAACAACAAATATTTATTGAATACCAAAATTAACACCACCACCAACAAGTTATACGATTTGATTCTACAAAAAAATATAAAGGGCTGAAACCTCACGAGGTGATCAGAACTTCGGTCTTTGGTATCTTCAATAAAGTCATAAAGTTGGTGTGACAGTTTTGACATTATTGATTTCTATTTTAACCAAATTATATTTACTTATACAACAACAGACAAACAGGTCAAAAGCTTCAATAACATGGGTACAGGCATCCAATTTAAAACGAAAAATCGTATTCTAGAACTTTATACCGAAAATAGTATAACAAACTATACTGATACTTCTAACCGTTTAACTGACTCTATTCCAGGAACTTATCCAAAAACTCATTTTAGAATCCCATTTACAAATTGCATGTCAAATTTCATAACAAACGGGTAAGGAATAACTAAGTTCCATCCTACAAAGCCATATTCCAAAGCTTTATCCAAAAATCATTTTATAATCCCATTTCCAACACACATATCAAATTTCATCATAATCGGTTAAGAAATAGCAAAGTTCCATCATACTTGGCCATATTCCTGAACTTCGTCCAAAACTCATTTCAGATTCCCAATTTGAATACACATGTCGAATTTTATCATAATCGGTCGAGAAATGGGCAAGTTCCATCATATTTAGCCATATTCCAGAACCTGATACAAAACTAATTTTAGAATCCCATTTCCATTACACATGTCGAATTTCATCATAATCGGTTGAGAAATAGCCAAGTTCCAACATACTTGGCCATATTCCAGAACTTCATCCAAAACTCATTTTAGAATCCCATTTCTAACATACAAATTAAATTTCATAATAATCGGTTGTGACATAGACAAGTTCCATCATACTGGGCCATATTCCAGAACTTCATCCAGAAATCGTTTTAAAATTCCAGAACTTCATCCAAAAAACATTTTAGAATCCCATTTCAAATACAAATGTCGAATTTCATCGTAATCGGTTGAGAAATGGGCAAGTTCCATCATACTTGGCCATATTCCAGAACTTCATCCAAAACTCATTTTGGAATCCCATTTGTAATATACACATTGAATTTCATAATAATCGGTTGATAAATAGGCAAGTTCCATCATATAAATAGTTTGTTAACTATTCACTACATCCAAATCCAACCCCAACTCAACTCCAACTCAACTCCAACTTAACTTCAACTCAACGCGCAAATTGACCCCTAATTTAACCTTCAAATCAATTCCCAATTCAATGCCCAATTCAATAATCAAATAAGCATGTATAAAAAAATCGTAAATATTTATAAAAGCAGGTATTTTGGGTCAATTCGTATGGCAGGTACCCCACCCCTTTGACGTACAGTCTCTAAAAGCTTTTCAAATCTCCGCCTTGACCATAGAAACAGATTGGCGTAAAAAAAATCCAAATCGGACAAGCCGTTCTCGAGATACCATGGGTCCAGACACACAGACACACAGACACACAGACAGACGGACGGACATTTTTTTTTTTTTGCATTTTCAGACTCAGGGACTTTCAAAACGTCGAGAAAAGTGGTTTTGGACCAACCAAATTTTTCGTCATTTTTGACAGGATTTCAATACTTTGGTCTTTTTAGACCGAAGTAATTCGTAAATCATGGTACGTATACGTAAACACGAAGTATGAATGTTTTACTTCGGTCTAAAAAGACCAAAGTATTGAAATCCTGTCAAAAATGACGAAAAATTTGGTTGGTCCAAAACCACTTTTCTCGACGTTTTGAAAGCCCCTGAGTCTGAAAATGCAAAAAAAAAAAAAATGTCCGATTTGGATTTTTTTTTCACCAATCTGTTTCTATGGTCAAGGCGGAGATTTGAAAAGCTTTTGGAGACTGTACGTCAAAGGGGTCGGGTACCTGCCATACGAATTGACCCAAAATACCTGGTTTTACAAATATTTACGATTTTTTTATATATGTTTATTTGATTATTGGATTGGGCATTGAATTGGGAATTGATTTGAAGGTTAAATTATGGGTCAATTTGCGCGTTGAGTTGAAGTTGAGTTGGAGTTGAGTTGGGGTTGGATTTGGATGCAGTGAATAGTTAACACATTTTTTATATGATGGAACTTCCCTATTTATCAACCGATTATTATGAAATTTGACATGTGTGTTGGAAATGGGATTCTAAAATGTTTTTTGGATGAAGTTCTGGGATTTTAAAATGATCTCTGGATAAATTTCTGGAATATGACCAAGTATGATGGAACTTGTCTATTTCTTAACCGATTATTATGAAATGTAGTATGTGTATTAGAAATGGGATTCTAAAATGAGTTTTGAATGAAGTTCTGGAATATGGCCAAGTAGGATGGAACTTGCCCATTTCTCAACCGATTACGTTGAAATTCGACATTTGTATTGGACATGGGATTCTAAAATGTTTTTTGGATGAAGTTCTGGGATTTTGAAACGATTTCTGGATGAAGTTCTAGAATATGGCCAAGAATGATGGAACTTGACTATTTCGCATCACATGTGCGTTGAAAATGGGATTCTAAAACTGTTTTGGATGAAGTTCTGCAATATGGCCAAGTATGATGGAACTTTTCTATTTCTCAACCGATTATTATGAAATTTAGTATGTGTGTTAGAAATGGGATTCTAAAATGAGTTTTGGATGAGGTTCTGGAATATGGCCAAGTAGGATGGAACTTGCCTATTTCTCAACCGATTACGTTTAAATTCGACATTTGTATTGGAAATGGGATTCTAAAATGTTTTTTGGATGAAGTTCTGGGATTTTGAAACGATTTCTGGATGAAGTTCTGGAATATGGCCAAGTATGATGGAACTTGTCTATTTCTCAACCGATTATTATGAAATTTAGTATGTGTGTTCGAAATGGGATTCTAAAATGAGTTTTGGATGAAGTTCTGGAATATGGCCAAGTAGGATGGAACTTGCCTATTTCTCAACCGATTACGTTTAAATTCGACATTTGTATTGGAAATGGGATTCTAAAATGTTTTTTGGATGAAGTTCTGGGATTTTGAAACGATTTCTGGATGAAGTTCTAGAATATGGCCAAGAATGATGGAACTTGACTATTTCTCATCACATGTGCGTTGAAAATGGGATTCTAAAACTGTTTTGGATGAAGTTCTGCAATATGGCCAAGTATGATGGAACTTTTCTATTTCTCAACAGATTATTATGAAATTTAGTATGTGTGTTAGAAATGGGATTCTAAAATGAGTTTTGGATGAGGTTCTGGAATATGGCCAAGTAGGATGGAACTTGCCTATTTCTCAACCGATTACGTTTAAATTCGACGTTTGTATTGGAAATGGGATTCTAAAATGTTTTTTGGATGAAGTTCTGGGATTTTGAAACGATTTCTGGATGAAGTTCTGCAATATGGCCAAGTATGATGGAACTTGTCTATTTCTCAACCGATTATTATGAAATTTGATTTGTGTGTTAGAAATGGGAATCTAAAATGAGTTTTGGATGAGGTTCTGGAATATGGCCAAGTATGATGGAACTTGCCCATTTCTCAACCAATTATGATGAAATTCGATATGTGTATTGAAAATGGGATTCTAAAATGATTTTTGGACGAAGTTAACGAATATGGCCAATTATGATGGAACTTGGCTATTTCTTAACCGATTACAATGAAATTTGATATGTGTATGGAAATGGGATTCTAAAATGAGTTTTTGGATAAATTTCTGGAACATGGTCAGTTAAACGATTAGAAGTATCAGTATAATTTGTTATACTACTTTCGGTATAAAGTTCTAGAATACGATTTTTCGTTTTAAATTGGATGCCTGTGTCCATATTACTGAAGCTTTTGACCTGTTTGGCTGTTGTTGTATAAGTAAATATATGTTGGTTAAAATAGAAATCAATAATGTCAAAACTGTCACACCAACTTTATGACATTATTGAAGATACCAAAGACCGAAGTTCTGATCCCCTCGTGAGGTTTCAGCCCTTTATATTTTTTCTGATGTATAATGACGAAAAATAGTCGTTATATTTGAAGTATAAAAAAATAATTACCAGCTGATGACGATATTTTAATATCGAAATCACAATCAATATAAACATTTTTTAATATGAATATCAACATAAAGATGGTCTGTTGTAATGTAACGGAGCAAAGTTTACAAGTTTTAAAATGGTTGGTAAAATTAAATGAATAAGCTGGTTCAGTCGAGTAGTGGCCGAAATTAATTGGCAATTGAAATGCATTGGGTTCTCTACCCTGAATTTCCATCTATCCGAACATAATAATTTCCTTCAACTGATGATACTATCGGCTGTTGTAAGGTTCGCGCGCATCGATTGATCGTGCAATCCTAAAATGTATTGCACACCTACACAAACGTAAGAAAGAATTAATAAAAGGTGGTGCAAAACAAAAACGGGGCTCTTTTTCATGCGGTCAACCAAGCTGAGCAAACAGGCAGATAACAACGGACGAGGATATAAAAAAAAAAAAAATAAATTACACGGAAAAAAGGAACGAATGGGCGGACAAGCAACAAACAAAGGAAAAAACAAGGTAAAATATCTGCTTTAATAAAGTGATTAAAGACATTAAAAAGTGCGTGTTGCTCTTAAAAGAAATAAACAAATAAAAAAAAAAACATACACAAGAAAGTGAATTGTGGCAAATTGTGACACAGTAATATTAACTGTATATTGATACGACATATATTTTGTATTTCTGTGTGATCTCCGTGTTGTAATTAAAGTTGTGTTGTTGTTGCGCATTCGTACCTACGCATACGGTGAGGTACAAAAGAAAGAAATAAAAAGAG
This sequence comes from Tipula helvola, assembly GCA_963556165.1. Classification (NCBI taxonomy): domain Eukaryota; kingdom Metazoa; phylum Arthropoda; class Insecta; order Diptera; family Tipulidae; genus Tipula; species Tipula helvola. The sequence goes on along the minus strand of OY744481.1, from coordinate 284,921,452 downwards.
AACACAGGCGATTTCGGTGAAGAATCAGAAAGCGAAGCAGAAATTAAATTCGAATTAGCCAGTGAGGCTCCAGTGAGGAGGGATAAAACCAACCCGGAACATTTGGATCAGCGAGACCGTATTGCCGGTGTAAGAACCGTTAAAAGGAGAGGGTAAACAGCGGTGAGTATCATCTAATCTCCCCACATTTTTTCCAGTTGAAAACCGAATTCCGTGCACACGTGGCATATTTCCCATTCAACCCGCGCCGAGTGGACTGCTCGACTGAGCGAAGCAAGGCAACCATAACGCGTTTGTACAGGCATCCTCTTTGAGGTGGCGCCCAATTTTACAGAATTACTCATTGCCTGTTGGGAAATCCACGAGCTAAGCGGACAGAATATCGTTCGGTTTTTCGAGCCTCAGTTGCCGGTATTTATATTTTCTTTTGTTTTTTTTTTATTTTTATTTTCGAACAGCGCGCAATTTAGCGTCATCAGCTCAGCCAAGCCAATCGAGAGGACCATCAAACCATTTCGTCATAAAAACCAAATTGTAGTCGGCGGTTTAAAATAAACAAATAAAATTTTTTTTGCTTTCTCAATATTAAATCTCGGTTTTTATATTTATCATTTCTTGAGAAATTCAACGGTCAGCCTAATCTTATATTCTCAAGGTAAGTAAGCGCGTTACATTTTGGCGCCCAACGTGGGGCCTTTGTTGGATTTAGTTGATAATTTTGGCTACTTGAGAATATAAGAGGCATATATCAATTTGGCTTGGTGAAATGGTTTTGGCTGAGATGGTTGTGTCAAGATATTGATTTAGTGCTGATACGGATATCATTTGCTATTGGTTGTATCATAATTTCAGTAAAGAAATTTAAAAGGCATATATTACGGTTGCCATAGTGGAGTGCTATTTTAAGTGTAGCTTTGTCGCGGTCGCTGAAATAAAAATTTGTTGTTTTTTAAAGGTTATACACTCTTAATAATTTAATTTGGCTGATATTAATTGGACGTGGCTATTTATTATTGTGGAATCAGCAGGTTAATTAAATGAGAATTTAGTTTTGATTATAGGTCTATAATTTTGAATATTTATTATTTATGTATGGTAGGAACGAGGTAAAGGCTTGGATATATTTCTGATAAAGATCGCCCGGGTGTATACATATATAAATATAAAAAAAAAAAAAAAATTATATAAATTCATAAGTTGATTCATCAGAGAATCTAACTAGGTTGTGTAAAGTTAAAGTTTCTATTAAGTTTTGTGTTTCAAGTTTTTTTTTGTGTGTTTTTCATATTGGTCACTAGGTCAAATACCTCTTTTAGTACGTTTTTTATTTTATTTATACTATATTTTTGTTTTTCAAGTTTCCGGTTTAATATAAGAATTGATCTTAAGACGATTACGGTCTTAGTATTTATTTGGATTTGGTTGAAGATTGTTTGTATTGGTGAGATAAGAACCAAAGATGAGCAGCACGGAATTACGGAATACCATAATACAGCCGGAGCATTTAGATGATGATGAATTAGAGTATGAACTAGATATACGTGGAATTGAAGGAGATTACTCCGCGCGACAAAAATCGGATATGCTGCGAAGAAGATTGGCTGAGGAGGCGACGGGGGCTATTGAGAAGCCAAACGTAACCACGGTGGGAGACGAGGATTACGATTTTTGCCTAATCCGACTCACCCAACTGAGGCAACAGGTTAAATTTCAAATTATGAAGAAACTTCATGACGGTCTCCAAATAACAATGTCGCGGCTGAAGCATTATATTGATCGGGCTTATCGAGCTTCTGACGATGATTTGAAACGAAGTACAATGGATAATTTAATACACCGCATCGAAAAAACGATCGAAGATCCATACGCGGCTTCATCGACTAATGAAGGATCGGTGCGCGGAGACGGTCCAGGGGAACCAGGAAAAAATATGCCAGGACCCAGTCATCAGCAAGAAGTTGGAGGCGTAAAAGGACCAAAGGAGGGTTCCGATAAAATTGAGGGACAGTCTGCCAAAGAACAAAGAGCGGAAAATCCAAAAATAAAACATAGATTTCCAGATATGGGCAACATAGCACAAGCACTGCCCCAAGCAAATAACGGAATGGAAGTGAGCAGTAACGAAGCTAATGCCTCTAGAAATTTCAGTGTAGTACCGTCCGCAAAAGGTGTGGCCATAAGCAAATGGAAGATTGGGTTTAGCGGAGAAGAAGGATTGTCTTTGACTGATTTTTTATCGCAGGTCGAGTTATATGCACGAGCGGAAGGAGTTACTGCGGGACACCTATTCAATTCGTTGTTCCAGTTGCTGACTGGACGCGCACTCACGTGGTATCGAGCTAATTATCAATCCTATAATAATTATGACGAACTTATTGCAGGCATGAAGGAAGAGTTCCTGCCCTTGAAATACGATTACTTAATTCGAGAGGAGATACATTCACGTTTGCAGGGTCAGCAGGAATCATTTGCCACATATATGACGAATATGGATATGCTGTTTCAATGTGTTTATCCACCAATGAGCGCCCAAGAAAAATTATATATAGTGCAGAGAAATATGTTGCCACATTACGGCGTTCCGTTGGCCATAGTAACCATAACAACTTTAAGTCAACTAAAGAATTTATGCAAGCAGATAGATGAGGCCAAGGTTATGGAAGCACGAAGGGCCACCACGCAGGTCATATCCAATCCATTCGAACCATCTTTTAGCACACCGAAGGAATCGAAAAAGACGTGTTTCGAAATCAAAAGGGTACAATTTCAATCCCAACCAGTCACTCAGATACCACAGAGAGGTCCGGAAAGAAGCAATACCAATCCACGTCGGCAACAGCGAGGTTTGCTCTGTTGGAATTGTAACCGCTACGGTCATAAATATTTTGACTGTGATAAACCGAGAGAGAAAGTGTTTTGTTGGTGTTGCGGTAAGCCTGGTGTAAAAGCAGATGAGTGCCCGCGCAAGCACAGATCCGTCTTTCCAGAAGGATCAAGTGAAAAGCAAAAGAGACCTGAAGATGTAGTCAGATCGGGAAACGGGACGGCGGAAACCGAGGGAGTCTAAGTTTCTCCGCAGTCGAGATGGAGGCTCAAACTTTGCATCAAGGAAAAAATATCAATAAAAATCTGAAAACCAAATCCAAATATTTGTCTATTAGAAGTGGTCCCAGTAATAACGAGTTTTTGCCATTGGTTATAGAATCTGTGATAAGTTTGGAAGGTGATCCAAGACCTTACCTCGAAGTAGACGTGTTGGGATACAAAATTGTAGGATTACTAGATTCAGGCGCGTGTTGTACAATTATGGGGGGTGAAATGTGCCAGACAATGTTAAACAAGCTCGGAATAGATTTACGTCCAATACACACTTCAATAAAGACGGCAGATGGAGCGACACATCTAATTAAGTATTGTGTTGACATCCCATATTTTTATAACAAACAATGTCAAGTAGTGTCTACGCTGGTAGCCCCGACTTTTCCGCGAGAGTTGATTTTAGGAATTGACTTTTGGGACGCGTTTCAAATTAAAACGAGTCTTGAGGTTTCTGAGATAGCGGAGTGTTTCTTCGTTGAAGACGCCGAATCAAGTGACGTGGAGGAGACCCCCAGCACATCTCCCGCTCATATGTTGGATGAAAATCAGATAGCTCGTCTGGACGAAGTCAAATCACATTTCTTCATGACTAAAACTGACAAATTGGGATGTACTAATTTGATAAAACACAGAATAGACACAGGTGATGCTACAGGGACTAAGACTAGGGCTCGTCCTATCTCCCCGTACGTACAAAACGAGATGGACGTCGAGATTGACCGAATGTTGACACTTGGGGTAATAGAGGAGGCACAGCCAACCGATTGGGCTCACCCAGTGGTATGTGTAAGGAAGCCCTCGGGGAAGCTGCGTTTTTGTCTTGACGCACGCAAACTAAACGCCGTAACTATAAAAGACACCTATCCTCTGCCTTATATTAATCGCATACTAGGACGGCTCAACGGAACAAAATACTTATCCAGCATAGACTTGAGCGACGCCTTTTGGCAAATTGAACTTGAACCAGACTCAAGACCTAAAACAGCGTTTATTGTTCCCGGGAGAGGACTGTACCAGTACCGAAGAATGCCTTTTGGCTTATGTAATGCCTCACAGACACTAGCTAGATTGATGGATAAGGTACTCGGTTATGACTTGGAACCTCAGGTATTCGTGTATCTGGACGACATCATAGTAATGTCACAAACATTTGAGGAACACCTAAGTCTGCTGGACAAGGTTGCTCGACGATTGAGTAGAGCTGGATTATCAGTCAACCTCAGCAAGTCGCAATTTTGTCTAAGGGAAATAAAATATCTGGGCTACATATTGGATGAGTACGGCTTGAGAGTAGACCCAGATAAAATCAATGGCATTCTAAACCTTAAGACACCCCAGACGGTTAAAGACATTCGACGACTGATTGGACTAGCTGGGTGGTACAGGCGATTTATACCAGACTTTTCGACAATAACGGCACCAATCACAAACCTCCTAAAAAAGGAACGGCAGAAACATTTTAACTGGACGGCAGAGGCGCAGGCTGCGTTTGTTTTATTGAAGTCCAAATTAGTGGAATCACCAATTTTGTCAAATCCGAATTTCAACCAGGAATTTGTAATTCAGACTGATGCTTCGGATGTAGGATTGGGAGCAGTACTAACGCAGGGTGAAGGAAGCAATGAGCGGGTCATTGCTTTTATGAGCCAAAAATTATCATCTACTCAGCGAAAATATCCAGCAACGGAACGGGAATGTCTGGCGGTAGTTCTAGCAATAGAAAAATTTAGACCATATATTGAGGGCGCTTCATTTAAGGTAATAACGGATTGTGCGTCTTTGTTGTGGTTAAGGAATTTGAAGGATCCGGCTTCGAGATTGGCAAGATGGGCTATGCGACTACAGCAATATGATTTCAAATTGTATCACAGGAAGGGGAAACTAAACGTGGTTCCTGACGCTTTATCGAGAGCGGTACAGCTGATTGACACGGTACAAGATGACAAATCGGACACAGTCTACAATAAAATATTAAATGGAATTAACGAGCATCCTGAAAAGTTTCCCAATTTCCAGCTGAAGGATGGAAAACTATACAAATATGTGCAGATCAAAAATGGATTCGGCGTTTATGAGAATGTTTGGCGTTTATTTGTTCCGGCTGGTTCTCGACAAGAGGTTCTGAGGAGATGTCATGATGACCCCCTGGCATCCCACATGGGTATGGCGAAGACACTCCGTCGGGTCAAGGAACATTATTATTGGCCGCGAATGGCATATGACACGGAGAAATATGTAAGAACATGCGAAAGTTGCCAGCTTAACAAGTACAGAAATGAAACATCCCGAGCGCCAATGGGTCTGCCAAAATCACCATCTCGTCCATGGCAAATGATCGCCATTGACTACATGGGACCCTATCCTCGTTCAAAGCGGGGAAATCAATACTTATTAGTGGTTATTGACATATTTTCAAAATTTACAATGCTAAAACCAATGCGTAGAGCCGAAACGGGTTCACTCTTGAACTACATGGAGGACAATATTTTCCTAGTATTTGGAGTTCCCGAGGTGATTATAACAGACAACGCAAAACAATTCACGGCCCGAAATATGAAATCTTTTTTTGATGAGTACGGTGTTACTCATTGGACGAACGCTTATTATCATCCTCAAAATAATCCGGCTGAGCGGGTAAATAGAAGTATTCTTTCCGCCATCAGATGCTATTTGAAGGATGACCAAAGAGAATGGGACGAGAATATTGGTAAAATAGCTTGCGCTTTAAGAACGACGGTTCATGAATCTTCCAAATTCTCGCCGTATTTTGTAAATTTCGGTCGTGAAATGAACTTGAATCGAGGACCAAGTAATCAGATGGAAGATGATAAATCAGAGGAAGAGGCCATTAGTGAGCGAGGCGAACGCATGGAGAACATTTTCGAAAAGGTGCAAGAGAACCTTAGGAAAGCATACGAAAGGTATTCCCACAGGTACAATTTGCGATCGAAGCCTAAAAATTTTGAAGTAGGTGACGTTGTACTCAGGAAAAATTTTAGGCAGTCCAAAGCAGTGGATAATTACAATGCCAAATTAGACACAATATTCTCAAAATGTAAGGTTTCTAGGAAATTGGGTACAAACACGTATGAATTGGTCGATATGGGGGGAAAATTTATTGGTAAATTTCATGCTAACGACATGTTGTCATTTCTAGAATGACAAACTGGTCGTTTTCTAGAAAATAAGCAGTTTCTTTCAGCGACTGTGATATGGGCGCAGACGTTGGGTTAATTTTTCTTTAATTAATATATTCTTCTCAATTGGTCGGTGAGACCATTTATAGAATAAAGCGTAATTAGAATGAGGGTTTTTTTGTCTGTAATAGGTTGTATAGTAAGCGTTATTTCTAACTATTTTTGATACAATCAATGCAAGAGGTAGAAATTGACGGAATAGTTGGTATCTGACTAATTTTTACTTTCTAGTAGCATACATAATCCAGGATATATTTCCTCGCGTTTGTTCACGAAAATTTTTCGAAATTTGATCACTTTCGAAAAATTTTCGTTCGGTAACTGAGGGGGTGAATGTAACGGAGCAAAGTTTACAAGTTTTAAAATGGTTGGTAAAATTAAATGAATAAGCTGGTTCAGTCGAGTAGTGGCCGAAATTAATTGGCAATTGAAATGCATTGGGTTCTCTACCCTGAATTTCCATCTATCCGAACATAATAATTTCCTTCAACTGATGATACTATCGGCTGTTGTAAGGTTCGCGCGCATCGATTGATCGTGCAATCCTAAAATGTATTGCACACCTACACAAACGTAAGAAAGAATTAATAAAAGGTGGTGCAAAACAAAAACGGGGCTCTTTTTCATGCGGTCAACCAAGCTGAGCAAACAGGCAGATAACAACGGACGAGGATATAAAAAAAAAAAAAATAAATTACACGGAAAAAAGGAACGAATGGGCGGACAAGCAACAAACAAAGGAAAAAACAAGGTAAAATATCTGCTTTAATAAAGTGATTAAAGACATTAAAAAGTGCGTGTTGCTCTTAAAAGAAATAAACAAATAAAAAAAAAAACATACACAAGAAAGTGAATTGTGGCAAATTGTGACACAGTAATATTAACTGTATATTGATACGACATATATTTTGTATTTCTGTGTGATCTCCGTGTTGTAATTAAAGTTGTGTTGTTGTTGCGCATTCGTACCTACGCATACGGTGAGGTACAAAAGAAAGAAATAAAAAGAGAACACAGGCGATTTCGGTGAAGAATCAGAAAGCGAAGCAGAAATTAAATTCGAATTAGCCAGTGAGGCTCCAGTGAGGAGGGATAAAACCAACCCGGAACATTTGGATCAGCGAGACCGTATTGCCGGTGTAAGAACCGTTAAAAGGAGAGGGTAAACAGCGGTGAGTATCATCTAATCTCCCCACATTTTTTCCAGTTGAAAACCGAATTCCGTGCACACGTGGCATATTTCCCATTCAACCCGCGCCGAGTGGACTGCTCGACTGAGCGAAGCAAGGCAACCATAACGCGTTTGTACAGGCATCCTCTTTGAGGTGGCGCCCAATTTTACAGAATTACTCATTGCCTGTTGGGAAATCCACGAGCTAAGCGGACAGAATATCGTTCGGTTTTTCGAGCCTCAGTTGCCGGTATTTATATTTTCTTTTGTTTTTTTTTTATTTTTATTTTCGAACAGCGCGCAATTTAGCGTCATCAGCTCAGCCAAGCCAATCGAGAGGACCATCAAACCATTTCGTCATAAAAACCAAATTGTAGTCGGCGGTTTAAAATAAACAAATAAAATTTTTTTTGCTTTCTCAATATTAAATCTCGGTTTTTATATTTATCATTTCTTGAGAAATTCAACGGTCAGCCTAATCTTATATTCTCAAGGTAAGTAAGCGCGTTACAGTAATAGAAGAGTTGAACTTATTCGGGATATGGAAAATTTTTCTAATAATCGCACTCAGCTGATGAGCCCCTCAGTTTGACTCAAAACATTACATTTAGGGCCGCAAACTCACTTCTTGAAGTTATGCGTGTTATAGACATCTATTCAAAAGGAAATTTTTTTGCTACAAGTTATACGTCTGAATGTCGATAACGAATGCATTAACTATTAGAATAATGAAAATTGTTAAAGAATTTTGTTCAACAAAATTCCCACACGCACAATAACACTCAAATGATTGTTATTTATTGAATTAACGTGTCATCAACGTGCATACTACCCGTGAGACTTTTCATTTTTGTTGAACTATTTTATCCATTATGTAGCTTCTGTTCTATTAGATAAAAATCGCTTATACTTACTATGTTTTCATTTACTCTCCCATCTACATTTTTTGTTAGCGTTTGGGAGAAAATTATACTTCGGTAGTTATCTAAGTTTTGACTTTCGAGCCGTGAAGTTTGGAAAGACCAAATAATACTGCCAAATAAAAAGAAGAAAATGTCAAAATTTGAGATAATCAAGGTTTTGTTCTAAAGTTGGAAGTTTTGAATTTCGTTCATAATTGCTAAAATACCATTCCAAACTTAATGGTAAAAACACTTACTAATTAAAATTTGAATACCCTGTCAAGTTATGATGCATACAATGTGACACAATTTTCTGTTTTGGTTTTCCAATAAAAGTATCAATTTGCAAATAGAAAATCCACCATATTTAGTAAATCGCATTTTATCTTATCATTTTCGTAAAGCTTGGAAAATTTACTAGATTTACTAATCTTTATAAATCAATTAAATATTTTTCGAATAATTGTAAACACAAAATTACAGACACAAAAAAATGTGTGCGTCGAAATAATATATTCATGGAACATTAAATGAATAACAATTTTTCCCTATCAATTCCAGAAAGGCCATCGAAATCAACCTATGTTCTTCTATAGGCTAAGAATTTGTAATGGTTCTACAAAACAGAATAAATGAGAGACCGGCTATTAACGACTAATGCTTTTTAGTTTACATGCAGTGTATTTTTGGAGGAAATGGGTATTTTAAGGTCATCTTGGTTTTTGAACCACTAAGTTGGCGCCTTGGACCAAGTGTTATAGGCCCAAGAATAATAAACTAATTTGCATTTTTTCATGTGTTCAATTATTCCCAGTTTTGCATAAGTTTTAAGAAATTGTACGTAGAATTATTAGTTTATATAGGCTCAAAGACTGAAACCCCTCTTTGAGCGAAAAAAGCGTTATCAATGTGTAACGGGCACTTGTCATTCCCCGTTATCAAATATACCCAATCTATAATAATAATACATGGACCAATCTTGAAGATATTTTTGTTCACAAAAAAAGATTCTTTAATGACACTGTCCGGATGCAATTATAATTAAATTTGCGTTATTCGGTTCTTATCAAATTTGTCTGTGTATTACACAAGCATGTATCTAAACAAGTTTCACGAACACTAAATGAATTAACGTAAATCATCTTACTAATTTCATTTACGATTATTGTCAAATCTAGTTGTACACAATAAAATCGTACACTCAGGTTTCCGTAAATAACCCAATTCCCAAACTATGAAGGTGAATAACATAAGTAATTGAATAAAAGTAAAAAATGTTTTTTCGTAATTTGCGTTTATTTAATTGGGAACATTTTTAACGGGGTGAATGCCTTAATTTTAACGGGGTGAATACCTTTTTTTGTTTGATTTACGGATGAATCCGTAAATCATTTGACTTCTCTTCAGTGATTTCTGCCCGGTAAGCTACACCCCAACTCTGTGGTTGGTCCGGATTCGAATTTTCCTTTGTTTTTTTTTTTGGTTGTTGGCAAACCAAATTTCTTTAAACTACTTCTTCAAGATCCTAAGAGGAGCTATCAAACCTCACGGCCCACTTAACTTTTACCTGACTTTGCACCGGGATTAAGTCGTTGTAGTATCATCCCTCTTACGATAAAATTTTGTAATGGTGAGATTCAGGCCTAACCTGAGTGTCGGTTATTAACTATTACATACGCTCCCTTAGTTTCAAAATTAAATTTGAATTTACACATGACCGTGCGAAAAACGGAAAATATATTTAGAAAAAATCAGAATGCATTTAGGTAAGTTTATCCCTTTTGTACAATTTACCCACGAGCTGGATTTACAATCAAACCGCATATCAGGCCGCCCACCCTACATCACAAACACTAACGCCCCTTCTTGATTGACATACTGAGAAATCATTGATCTGGTTCATTGCCAGGTATTTCGCTATTTCTGCTCAACGCATCCACGTGTTGCATCACTTTTTCGGCCTTATGGACCACCACAAAATCAAACTCCGCGCTATCAGATCCTTTTACGAAGCACACGTCGTTAAGGAAGCATAATCGGTTAATAGTTTAAACCGGTGTTATAATAAACAACATAACCAAGGAACCGTTCCAACGTGTTCACGACTGCCAGAGCTTCTAACTCATACTTATGAAACATTGTTTCATTTGGAGTCGTTTCTCACTGAAATACAAAACAAATTTTACTTTCATGTTTTATGTATTCTTTGCATCCGTAAAAACCTAGTGTTCTTCCTCCGCGCTGCAATATGGGCAAAATTTCATAAAACTCGTTACTAAACCGACCAATGAAATCTACTGGATATATCATTACGTTGATGGTATGTTAAGGACCCGTACATTTTGATTTTCATTTTGATGTCTTCACATAATTCATCACAATACTGTAGCCGCCTACCTCAATTTTATTGACTCCAACAACCCTTAATTGTCCCCGTTCGCTGCGAACGATTTCAGCATTCGATGTTTGATGATTAGGTTAACCTCACTAAATTTGCTATATCGCCTCTAACCACCCTTTCCAGCTAATTTAATATTTGGTTAGTCTATAAGGTTTTGTCCCTTATTAACACTTCTATCAGCATTTCGTCGTTTATTACATACATTTCGATTTCTGCCACTATTTCGTCTATAACGATCTCGATTTAACTTTCTCCCGGAATCATTCACCACAGAAAGAATTAATTTCCATACTGCACGAAATAAACTAATTTCAAATAAACCGCAATGGATTTTCGTATCACTCCGGAATCGACAAAAGCTGATTTAACCCCTTTAACTAAACCCCTGAAACTTTTATTTTTACGTTCCGATTTCAATTCCGTTTTTAAATTTGATTTTTCACTCGAGTTAACAAAATGGCTAGCAGGTATGCCAAAATTTTAGTTTGGCATGTACTATTCTAGACATTCCCTCAATTCATCGATCGTATCGATCCTCTGCGTTTTCAATGAGACCGCTAACAAATGATCGTTAATCCCAATAATGGATAACCTAATTATGCCCTTTTCTGATCAGGCCGTAGGGCCAGCATTTCATAAAAATATTCAATATAACTTTGTTCCGGTGTTCGAAATTTCGAAAGAAGAAATTTTCGTGAAGCCTCTTTTAACGCTTGAATTTTGATCAATATGAAAAGTTTACAATTTTGATACATTTGGGGATTCCCTTATCCCGGTTCATATGTTCGTCATATTTATTTAATCGCCTCATCGCACTTGATCGATCTACATGTTAGATGTCCGTATCGGTTGAGGTCTTACTGTACACAATACTTCAACCGCACAGGAGGAGTGTGGCGTGTGGGTCTAATGCAAAAATATTGTTAAGCCGAGATTTCATCTTTGTTCTATAAAATAGCGAAATTGTGCGGTTATATTGTAAGAATGGGAGCTGTCACAACATATCACAACATGAGATAACATGTTTAACCCAGTTTTGACCAGCTAATTTTTGTGGTAAATAAAATATCAAAATTTGTAGATTTTTATGCGGTTTGACACACAACACTATATGAGAGTTCTTCCAAATTATAACGTTACTATCAACATCAACATTTTGTTTAATCTCATATTGGAACACATATTTCATAAAAGTGGAACAGCTCAGAACATATTTTATGTGGATGATAAACTATCATAAATCGTCTGTACCACATTTGAGTGTAATTGTTGGCACGCAAAATCGTAAATTTTTCAAATCCGCTGCAAGTAGTTTTGAGGTTTATCAATATCGGGAAGGGACATCGTCATTCGCACTCTGCCATCAATTTTTTTCTTCCTAAGACAATGACTACAATTGTCTTGAATGGAGAATTGAGCAATTAGTAAGTACCATTCATTATAGGGAATTTTTGGTAAAAAATTTCAAATACGTACTTTAACTGGTCAATTAGGTATTCGTCAAAACTGTTTTTGCTTCTTTCATCGCTCGCTTGGGCAGCGCCACGGGGACATACCAAGAGGAAATTAAAACTCATTTTACACAAATTTACTGTGATAATGAATTATTTAACAAAAGATGACGTACCGAGAAATAAACTTCCAAATTCATATCAAATAAAAAAAGTGGAAAACTAAAAAGATGGCTTCCATGCAGAGGCATTTCGAATGATGCAAACAAACCGGAATAAAATATTCCTCTGCATGTAATTGCTAATTCTGAGTCATGGCTGAGTCCAAATATTCTAGCCTACATTTTCAGTTGACTGCGAAGGTCGGCGTGGTGGAGTTGCAATTTATATCAAAAAGCTTCTGAGCCCTAAAATAATTTATTCCAATGCTAGTGCTCCATTTGACATCTTTTTTATTGAAATAGCTAATCATAATAATAAAATCTTGTTATTGGTGTGATTTAAAATCCAATCCGTCCACTTCACCCAGAGCAAATTGATGAACTGGAAATCGTTTTAGGCGACACTATTGTTAAGTACAGTGAAGTTATCGTTTTCGGGAATTAATGTTGATGTTCTTGTTTCGACACCGTCGCCTACTAAACTAAAATCACTGATGGCATCCGTTGGCTTTAACTTAATCTCTAAGGAGCTTACTATAAAATCACTTGCTGTTAGAGCTGACGACATAGCGCTAAGGTTCACTAAGCTAATACATCCGATCGTACTGGCTCACACAACGTATTTAGTGAACTCTGGTTTAACTAACTCCGTATTCCCTAATGCATGAAAAAATGCCTTGATTATACCGATTCCTAAAATGATTTTTGTCCGAGAAAGAATGATTTTAGTATGTTACGAACTTTGTCTAAAATTTTTGAAAAAGTTATTCAATCACAGATTAAAGCTTAGGCAATGCTAAAAATTGTCAATGATATTAAAGTTGGAAGTGTGGCCATTCTAGTCCGTTTAGACTTTTCTAAAGCATTTGACAAGATTGATCATCCAATGTTGATATCTAAATTATGCTATGAATTTAATTTTTCCAGAAGTGCTTGTCAACTTATATTTTCCTATTGGCATTTGCGGCGTCAATCAGTGAAATATTATGAAAATATTGGCAACCCGATTTTAATTACAACTGGTGTTCCCCAAGGCTCTATCTTGGGACTTATCTTATTCTTGCTCTACATAAACGAAATATGTGAATCTATTCAGGGTATGGATGATATCATGTATCATCTTTTTGCAGGTGATTTACAAATATATTCATTTAGTGATCCTGATTTATCGAGACCGTAATAAATAACTTGAATGTTGCCCTTAGGAAGTATATTAGATCGGTCCAAATTACATAAACTTCAAATTAATCCAAGTAAATCACAAGCTATTATTTTATCCAATAAAATTCGAGTTACCAGATCAACTAATTTACCTAATGATTGATAGTCACAAAATTGATTGTGAAAAGTTTAGGTCTGGTCATAGATAGTAAACTGAATTGGCCTCTTACTTTAGTAGAACCCTCCTGATATCATATTGCGCATCTGGATTTTTAGAATGCTCGAAAAAATTATTTAAAAAGCTAAATGTTGCGTTCAACTCCTGTACCAAATAAATATTCTCGAAAAGAAGAGGTGATCCCATTTCTCTATTATCTAAGCAAATTTTTAATTCGAGTTTGAGAAGATATTTTGAACTAATGGCGTTAACTTTTTTTGTCAAAACGATTCTTTCGGCTTTTTATAGACAAAATATATTAGCAATATTGGCATTCACAACAGTTTTCGACTTGTTAATCAGAAAAAATTAAGAGGCCAATCATTCATAATATGTATATCTACCAAAAAGGTAGAAATATCAAAATCCCCCCCGTACTTTAATGCAAGAGTCATATAAATTGTATCGAGTACCGACCCCAAAAAATGAAAATCCTCCTTGAGTTTTCTATGTGGTAGTTTGGTTTCTTACTGAAAAGTTCGGTGTACTCTTTAGGTAGCTACGACCAAACTACAAATAAAATTCTAGCTTCATACATTAAGTATGAGGCAAGAACGTACTGACTTAGCGAATTATATTCACTAAATCAAAAACTCAAGGAAAACACAAAAAATAGAAAGAGAAGTTTGTCTGTATTAAAATCAATAAGATTCTTTGGGCATTTATAGATAAAATATATTAACAATAATGGCATTCACAACATTTTTCGACTTTATGTGGGCATAAAACACATCGATCATCAAGAAATGGTTCTAAAACAATCAAAAAAATTACTGAAGTTCAATACGAGACATGAGATGCTGAATCATTTGAAAGCTGAAGCAATATTACGTCTACATATGTATATCTTGGTCGAAGAACTTAAACAAATGTTAATGTTTAAAGTTGAGCAAATGGAGAAAGACTTGGTTAATTAAGTAGCTTTTGGGCTTGTACTTCTAATTGCTTTTCAGAATAGTTTAGCAAGTTTAGCATGGAAAAACGCCCGTCGAGTAAGAATTACTGCATTAGTTGCAAAATGGTATTTTACGCCAAGTTCTTATAATAATATCATTAATAATCGGTTGTGGTTGGATATAGAAACATATTTCATCAGCCTTTGCTCATGACTTTATGAGGGAATTAGTGAACAACATGCTTTTTTCGAGTATACGAATCTTAATGGAGGCGACATTCAAGAAACAAGGTTTTATATCTATTCTCTATGTCCAGGTGTATGGGGTGCAGTCCAGGTGGTACAATATACGATTTCAGTGGAAATTTGAAAGCTACACTCCCGTTCAAAAGTTTAAGACCACATTGCACAATTCACATTGCATTTGCTGACAACAAATGTAAAATCAATACTATTTTTTGTAATAGCTCGATAAATTAAAAATTCATGTTTTTGTCAACAATATAAAATCCAATTTTAGAACAAGATCCTTGAAAATTCATTAAACGGCATATTTTGCAGTGGTCTTAAACTTTTGAACGGGGGTGTATTTTGTATACACTACTCCAAAAAATTAAAGGAACACTAATTTTTTTCAATTTTTTTAGTGTTTTTTGAAGAGCTGTATCTTAGTAAAATACGGTCGTACAGAGATGAAAAGAAAAGCATTTTAATGCTTCAAATCTCTAGTTTTGAGGCTTTTGAACGGAAAATTTTTGTGAGATACCGTTATCACGCAATCATAAGAAAGAGCGCGAAGAAAAAAAATTCGAATTTTTTTTTTTTTGTAAGGTGCCATGGGCTTGGGAAATTTTTTTTAAGTTAAACCAATGCATAGGTCGGTTAGCCTGTTAATTAGGCGTAAATTTAATTTCATTCTGGTCTCTCTATATCAACTTTTTGCTGAGATATCTGACTTTGAATCAAAAAAGATCCTTTTGCCTTTGATCATTGATATCTCAGCAACCAATGACTGCACAGTAAACTTTAGGGCAGCCTTAAAAACTGCAGTAAATTTCCTACAAGACCCTTTAATGATTAGTTGAGGTGATCCATTAGTTGGAACTTGGCCATTTCTTAACCGATTTTGATGAAATTTGGTATGCACGATGGAAATGGGATTCTAAACTTATTTTTGGATAAAGTTCTGGAATATGGCCAACTAGGATGGAACTTGGCTATTGCTCATCCGATTTTAGTGAAATTTGGTATGGGCGATGGAAATGGGATTCTAAACTGATTTTTGGATAAAGTTCTGGAAAATGACCAACTAAGAAGGAACTTGGCCATTTCTTATCCGATTTTGATGAAATTTGGTATGTACGATGGAAATGGGATTCTAAACTGATTTTTGGATAAAGTTCTGGAATATGGCCAACTAGGATGGAACTTGGCCATTTCTTATCCGATTTTGATGAAATCCAGCATGTGCGATGGAAATGGGATTCTAAAGTGATGTTTGGATAAAGTTCTGGAATATGGCCAACTGGGATGGAACTTGGCTATTGCTCATCCGATTTTAGTGAAATTTGGTGTGGGCGATGGAAATGGGATTCTAAACTGATTTTTGGATAAAGTTCTGGAATATGGCCAACTAGGATGGAACTTGGCCATTTGATGTAATTTGTTATAAGCAATGGAAATCGAATTCTAAACTGACTTTTGGATAGAGTTCTGGAATATGGCCAACTAGGATGGAACTTGGCCATTTCTTATCCGATTTTGATGAAATTTAGCATGTACGATGGAAATGGGATTCTAAAATGATTTGTGGATGAAGTTCTGGTATATGGCCAACTAGGAAGGAACTTGGTCATTTCTTATCCGATATTGATGAAATTCAGCACGTGCCTTAGAAATGGGATTCTAAACTGATTTTTGGATAAAGTTCCAGAATTTGGCCAATTGTCATGGAACTTGGAAGTTTTGTATCCTATTTTTATGAATTTCAGCATTCACGATGAAAATGAGATTCTTAAATTATTGATAAAATAAATCATTAAATACATGGAATAACGATTTTAGTTTTTCACTTTTAAAGCACATGTCGAATTTCTTTTATTCGTTTAAGGAATAGGCAAGCGCCTTCCAACTTTAACATATAACTTTAACCAAAAATAATTTTAGAGTTTTATTTCTATAGTACATGCTGAATTTGTTTAAAATCGGATAAAAAATGGCTAAGTTCCACCCTAATACGGTTTATTCTAGAATTTCATCTAAACATAATTTTAAAACCCAATTTTCATTACACATGCTGAATTTCATCAAAATCTTATAAGAAATGGCCAAGTTCCATCCTAATACGGCTTACTCCAGAATTTCATCTAAACATAATTTTAAAACCTAATTTTCATTACAAATGCTGAATTTCATCAAAATCTTATAAGAAATGGCCAAGTTCCTACCTAATTGGACATATTCCAGAACTTTAGCTAAAATTCATTATAGAATCCCATTTCCATCGCGACCACCAAATTTCATCAAAATAGGTTAAGAAATAGCCAAGTTCCATCCCAGTTGGCCATATACCAGAACTTTATCCAAAAATCGGTTTAGAATCCCATTTCCATCGTGCATACCAAATTTCATCAAAATCGGTTAAGAAATAGCCAAGTTCCATTCCAGTTGGCCATATTCCAGAACTTTATCCAAAAGTCAGTTTAGAATCCCATTTCCATCGCGCATACCAAATTTCACTAAAATCAGATGTGAAATGGCCATGTTCCATAATAATTGGTCGTATTGCAGAACTTTATTTAATTTTCTATCGTCTCTTATCGGCGAGTATTATAAAAAAAATCGTACGATCGTTAAGGGTTAACAAGTAACTAACGCAAAATGTGAAAAAGGTCGTTTTTTTATTTTGATGATCACTTGTTCCTTTAATTGTTTTGTAAAACTTTGATCAATCTGTCCGGAAAAACGGTTGGATGGATCAATTTGAAAATAATACAGGGCTATTAGGAGTACATTAAACTGTAAAATGACCTGGCAACATTAGTCTTTTCATCAATATTTGTAAAGTAACGGTAGATTTACTAAGCCAACCTAAAAAGTCGTTTTTTAGTACTTTTTTCAAATCAGTATTGAGGGTGAAAAAAAATTTGTTCTCAACTAATCATTAAAGGGTCTTGTAGGAAATTTACTGCAGTTTTTAAGGCTGCCCTAAAATTTACTGTGCAGTCATTGGTTGCTGAGATATCAATGATCAAAGGCAAAAGGATCTTTTTTGATTCAAAGTCAGATATCTCAGCAAAAAGTTGATATAGAGAGACCAGAATGAAATTAAATTTACGCCTAATTAACAGGCTAACCGACCTATGCATTGGTTTAACTTAAAAAAAATTTCCCAAGCCCATGGCATGTTACAAAAAAAAAAAAAAAATTCGAATTTTTTTTCTTCGCGCTCTTTCTTATGATTGCGTAATAACGGTATCTCACAAAAATTTTCCGTTCAAAAGCCTCAAAACTAGAGATTTGAAGCTTTAAAATGCTTTTCTTTTCATCTCTGTACGACCGTATTTTACTAAGATACAGCTCTTCAAAAAACACTAAAAAAATTGAAAAAAATTAGTGTTCCTTTAATTTTTTGGAGTAGTGTAGATAACTTGTCCAAAAAGGCTTGAAAATATTGCACGGTTGGATTACGAAAAAGTTATAAACGCATTCATTTTAGTTTTATTTGTATTAGAAATCCAAATCATATTAATGAAATAATAAATTAAAGAACAAGATTTGAAACATCTTCTTTTTTTTCATTCAAGATTTTGAATTAATTGAAGTACTCCTGATAATTATTTTGTTTATGATAAACCGCCACCTCCTACAAATCAAATAGCAATTACGCTGACATTGGAACAGCGTAGACTTACTAAAAGATAATACACCTTCATTCTGAGTATAACATTGATTTCTACTAATAGACGTTTGTCTCCAAGCATCTGTAATTTCAAACGAAAACCAGAGGAGCTGGAAGTAATTTGAAGGAAAGGTCGCTTATACAAAGGGCTGTTAATTTGTATATGTATGCATGCCAAAAACTTAAAAAAAAAAAACGAAAGATATTAGGACGTATTCTGGGATTATATTGTTATGTTGTTTTTGCTTTTTTCAAAACCAATTGAAATAGGAAATGGGAAAATAAAATAACATAACATAAATTTGATTGCACTGAAATACGGAACCTTGTTAGAAGGAATAAGGATAATTTTTGATTTATTATTTCTCCATTGAAACAGCCTAAGATTTATTTTTGGAATTAATTTTAATATTTTGAGTTGGTAGCAGAGGTACCTGTCAATTTGACAGCTGTCAAAATTTGATGAGAGAAGACGAAGAGTAATCATTAAAATTAAATTTTCCTAAAATTAATTTGAACTATAACGACATTTAATTACTGACTTTGTAAATAAAATTTCCTAGATGCTTTTGAAATTACATTTTTATTATCAACCTTTGAAAATAAAATAGAAAACATTCATCTATTTTGCACTGTGATAACTAAATTTAAAAATAAATTTACAGGAATTAATATGGTTACTGTTAAATGAACATCAACTGATTTATTACACTTTTTTGAAATTTTGAGGTTGACCATATTGAAATAAACATTGCAAATAGTGCAAGCAGACAAAGAAAAAAATCGTTTAGGTTTTCCTTTTCCTTCCTGCCTAAAAGGAACGGCAAATTTGACAGTTAGACCCCTGGTTTTTACTTTCTGTTAAGAAAGTACATAAAGTAAAAAAATCGATAATACAACCGACATCGATAATACAACCGTATTTAACCGACAATTACTATGAATGCATGGATAGCATTGAAGGCTTTTGTGTTCTGTCAATATTCTTATTTGGTAAACAATCGCTTCACTTTCTCGTGGAAAATTCGCGATACCCAAGAAATATTTAAAATTGGTCTAAATCTAAAATCACGCTCTAGAGTTTTATATCTGGTGATGTATACTGCATTGGTATGATTTTTCAATATTCATCGCTGGAAAAAATTCAGTTCTAGGTTCTCCTGAGAAATGTTGGAAAATTCGATTTTCCAAAAATCTTTAAAAACTGTATAACATTGTATATATACTCGTAAAATAAGCCGAGAGAGAGTGTTATGTCTGCACGGGTAACATTGAAGAATTTTGTCAATATTCTTACGTGGCAAAACCTCGCAATACTTTCTCTTGGAAAATTATGAAAAATCCACGGAACCCAATAAATATTTTGTGCACCGATTTTTAGAAATAAAAACATTTTTATAACGAATTCTCCACCATTTTTTCTAATTCTCCTTTTTCCTACCATTTAATGGCGGCGATGGTTACAAATAAGAATTTTTTATAAAGATCACATAGAGGCGCGCTTTAGATATATGTAACTACAAATACAAAGTACTTCAGAAAAATGTTGTGGTTAACTCTAATGTGAATTGTTTTCAGACATTTGAAAACCTCAAGCGATGTCTTACTTCAGCCACAGTGTTGTCTGCATATGATTCATTTCGGGAGACTGAGCTACATATATATGCAAGTAAAATCGGTTTTGATGCTGCTCTCATGCAAAAACAAGGTGATTCGAAATTCCACCCAGTTGCCTACTTGCATAAGACTATTAGTTAACATGAAATTAATTATCATAGTTACGAATTAGAAATGTTTGCTATTGTTTATGTCCTACTTCGCTTCCGAGTTTACCTTGAGGGAATTCCGTTTACTATTATAACCGATTGTAACTCTTTAGAGCTTACGTTTAATAAAAGAAATGTGAATTCTAGAATTGCTTGATGGGTATGGAAGCTCGAAAAGTATAATTACAAAATCAAACATCGTCATGGCACTCAGATGAGACGTGTGGATCCCCTCAGTGATCCCCTCAACTGAACGCACACGGTATAGTATACCAAAGAAGCCTGTTCCGTTTGACTTATTATTCGACATATTAAGGTGGGGGTAGCATGGCCTCAGGCTAATGAGCAAGTGGAACGTGTCAATTATGTCTTTAAGAATATGTTGGGAAAGTTAACTGAACCATTGCAACATTCCGATTGGACAAAGAAACTTAAGCATGTTGAATATGCATTGAATAATACGGTACAGCGTTCTGTGGGGCCTATACACCTAGTCGGTTGTTATTTGGTGTTGATCAGATGGGTCCAGAATTGACTATCTTAGTGATTATTTATCCGATAAAGAATTAAATACTGTCGATCGTGCTCTTGGCCAGGGGTGGCTCAAAAAATGTTTTGTTATCCTCGCGTCCTAGGCAAATTTATTGATGCGCCCTCCCTACCCAAGCGAAAAAATATGTAGTGTTAAAAATATTCTTAAGGTGGAGAGGACATCTTTTGGCGACGAACTCGGTCTAACGCGCATTGAAATAGATTGAAGCTCATTACATAAGTCCACTGCTTCGATGTCTTTAGAGCCTTCATGAGTTAATGGTCTCTCAAGCTTATTACACGTTGCATACAGGTGCTGTATTGTTACTTGTTGTAGGCTGTGAATGTCAAAAATGATTCCAAAACCTGGTCAAATCTATCAAAGTAAAAATGCACTTTAAATCTTTGCTGGGGGTTCTGAATAAAATTAACTTGCCATGAAATTATTTTTTTTAACCGAATGCGATTTGGCTCTGATTCAAATTCCGCTGGAAAGTCAGTTTCCTTAGCAAGCTCAGAAGCATCCAATATCGCTCCTTAAGTTCTCTAAAAACAATTTCGTATTCTGTAATTGTTGGATAGCAGAATGAATATTTAATTTTTTTTTTCTTGGAGCATTTTCTCGATACACGAGAAGTTTTTAGATGTTTTTCCGTGCGTTCACACAAATAAAAATAAAGTTATTGTTCAACACTTTAAAATTTTGAATCTTGGTCAAAGGTCAAGTTTCATTGATTTTTAACGCATTTTAATATACAAGTTTTTGAAAATCAACATTTTTTTACTTTTAGAAATATAGCAGCTAACTAATATTCAAACGTAGAACCCAGTCCTTAGAATATGATCGTCAATCGTCATTCCCATGCAAAAAAAAACAACAATGGTCACCAACATTGTTAGATTACAGGTAGGCTTATATACTAAACTAAATTAAGGGGACCTTAAATAAAGACCAGCATGTTATAAATCGATGCATAAGTGGATGACTTCATAAAAATTTCAGCGAGATCACATTAAGATTAATTTGTATTCGTCGGTTCTATTAGAGGTCAATTTAATTTAGTTGATAAAAATGTGGTATGCATGTATGGTCAACCACAAATATGTACAAGAACATATTATTTTATTTGTATAAGTAAGACCAAAAAAAAACTAATAATAATTATTACCACCAAATAGATTGTCCGAAAGCTTCACTTAAATTTGAAATAAGATATTTTTAATTGTTTGGTTACAAGAACACAGTCGCCCAAAAAAATGTAACTCAAATTTTAAATATTTACATTTTGAGTACATAAAACCATAAAATCAAATTCAATATTTCGACCAACAATAGCATTTATGCTTCATTACCATAATGCCTGTTTAAATTACATAATATTGTCGCATTGACACAACGTTTACATAAAGTTCCAAATATGTATGTAATATACAAAATTTAATAAATTATATCAACATACCATTTGATTCATTTTTAATTATTAAATTATTTTTTATTATGTTATTGTTATTATATATAAATACGATATTTATGTATTGTGTGTATCCCAATAAAATATATTAAAAATAAATTAAATTAAATTGAATTTTTTTTGTTTTTCTGAGTCGTTCACTAATCAAAATATTATTATTTTTAATTATTTTGTTGTTGCCTAATATAAATTCGAAATTTATATAAAAATGAAACACTAAATTGATTAAGATTATTTAATTAAAACTTAATATTTTTTAAGAACCCATTAAAAACCAAAATAGTTTTATTCTATTTACAATATAAGCTCACACTGTATAATAAACACAATTAAATCACATAAATCTATAAAATTACACCAAAAACAAGATTAACAACACAGCACCTATGTAGCACAATTTTTTTTTCTGTTATTATAACGATAACAAACCGACAAAATTCTAATTTAAAACACATAAAAATACAAAAATTCACCCTGTATTAAATCTATGCGCGCTACTACTCGGCCGAAATGCAATTTCGAACTGAAGAACACCGCAGAAAATTTATATGAATGAAATTTTTAAATTTTACTGCTGCTGTAAACTGTACACATAGAGTATAACAACAACAACAGTAACAAATTTTTATCCAAACAACAACAACAACAACAACCAGTTAGACTCGTCTCGCAGTTTATTATTTTGTATGTTTAATAATATAAAAGCGCTCTCCGTAAGAGAATTTATGGAAAACCAAAGAAATTTTCCGATTTTCTTATCAGTATACTAATAAATAAACTGATTGAATGGTTAGGTATGGCTGGTCGAAAATTGATTACCGCGAAATTTCTCTTCGACGTTTTCATGCTCTCGATTTTTTTTTCTTTTAATGAGCATCGTATTTTCATACTGTTTTATTTTTTAATGTGCACATTGTTGTTGGAGTTTAAAGGGTGGCCGTGTTAGGTGTTATACGTGTTCATATTTGTATAGCAAAATAGAATTAATGGACACAATTTTATTCATAGTTCGTGTTGCGAATCGTAATTTGATTTGGTAAAGTAGTTAAGCTGGCAATATTATAAAAGCGTAATCTACTTAACAAGTGTAGATGTAACTGAAGTTAATAAAAAATTTGATTTGATTAAAACGATTTAGTTCCAGTTACACGTAGAAATATGCATCCAGGCGATGTCTGTCAGTTTGTGTGTATGTCGATAGTTGATTTGTCTGTATTTCTGTATACTCTTCTATACAATATTTAACTCAAATGAATTAACGGACCTGCCTTATAGTTAACTATCGGCGACTATCGATAGTTTTTCGATATTATTTTATTTGATACCTACAGTGGTTACAATCGGTACAAACAATTACGGCTAACTACAATTAATTAGAATTATACAAAAAAGTTTAAATAAAACATTCTTGAATGAATCTCTCGACAAGTGGAAATCGAACATTTCAAATACTGAATTGAATATCCGTTATGTTCTCAGGATAGGTTCCGAAAGACCATAGTTAGTTGGCACCGGGTCAATGAATGAAAGCCCATCACGTTGCCGCATTCGACGTTCGGGAGCATAGATTTTTAGATGTGCATGTAACTCGGTACAATCAATGCGGGAATTAATAATATCACACACGAACATCGCGGAAGCTACGTCCCGGCGACAGTCTAGACGTTTCAGTTTCAGAAGATTACATCGATCCTGATAAGGTGGGAGGACATAATCCACAGCACGCATGGACGGCAAACAACGGAGCGCAAAAAGAACAAATTGTTTCTGAACACTCTCAATCCTCCCGGAATGACAGTGGTATATAAAAATGAAACTAGGGAAAGAACTGCAAATTTTTAATAAATCTTTCAAATAAAAGGACCAAACATTTAGATGAAACATGAAACTAAAAATATGTTTGTTTATATATACATACCAAGTCTGAAACATCACGCAACTATAAGACAACAAAATTCGAATAAGATCGAAAGTAGAAAAGACTCGAATAATTCTCCAATATTTCTTTAATTCTATAATGAATTTAAAATTGTAGAATATATTTCCCAAAAATCTCTAATTATCTGTAATATCGTGCCTTTTTATAATCTGCAAATCATTCACAAGTATCAAAAAATAACCGGAACATTTCGATTCTAGTATTCGTACTAGAACTCTCAATAATACTTACTAGCAAGGCGAATAATCTCGTTATTCGCAAAAATGTAGAATAATCCCTAAAATTTCAAATTCCAAATCTCAAAATATCTTGATTACACATGAATAGGGATTGCAAAATTACCGAGATTTTACATTACCGATTGGCGGTATTTTTTTAGCTGAATTACCGATTTACCGGTAATTACCGGTAAATTTCGTTATTGCGAATATATTAACAAAACGCATTATAATTTTTTAAAATTAGAAGATTTTACATATTTCAGTATTACTTAGCCATTGCAATATTTAATTTAAGAAAGTTAAACATTTTACGTATCGTACAATACTCATCAGTCTTATATTAGGCTGCCCATTCGTACCACATTTTGAACGAATGTACCACATTGTCAAATGTACCACATTTTATACCACAAGTGGATTTATTGTAACAAATGTATGCCGATAATCCTTTCCTTATATACACGGAAAAAACTAGAGTTGTTACCACGAAGAAAACGGATTTTTAATTGAAGAAAATGTACTTTTTCTCCATTTAAAAGCTAATTTTCTTATTTCTTTCGCGTTTTTCTTCATGTAAGATTTGTGTTTCTTGAAATGATAAAAAAATTCTTGAGTTAAAATTTGTTGCTTAATTGTAATCTGAGATTTAGTTTCTTGCATCTATAACTGCTGAAAATTCTTGATTGAAGAAAAAAAATAACGAAAGGAGAAAAATACGATTGTTTTGTTTTCAATTTTTCTTGCAACTAGAAATTGACTGTTTTCTCAAACTATATTGTCCAGTTTTCTTGGAATTGGTTATTTTAGAAATAAAAAAATTTCTTGATCAATACAAATGCAACTTCTTGATCAAAAAACTATTGAAATGTTAATGATAAGATTGAATTTTTCTTAAATTTAGAAATAGAACCTTTTCTCAAAATATACATAGGTATTATCCAATTTTCTTGAAATCATCCATTTTAAAAATTTAATACACGGAGAAAAAAAATTACTGAATTATTTACTATATAATATAGTAACCGAATTATAGCAAACTGTGCTATGTATTTCTGTAAAAGCTACTATGTGTATGGTGGACTTTATAATTTGCATAGTAGTGTGTTCAATATAGGAATCATTACCATAATCTACAAATTAATTATATAATATAGGAATGTTGCCTATAACCAATAGTAATTTTTCCTTTTTGTCAAGGTAAATCCCGTTATTTTAAACTGAGCAAAACGCATTCCTTTTATTCCTTCTTTACAGTCGTAACGTAGCCCATAATGGTGAACAGTCGATTTTATTTTATTTCGTAAATACAAAAAAAATTTGAATCGTTTCGAGTAATTAAGTTTTATGTTATTAAAAAAAATATAATAAGAAAACGGTGTCAAAGCCTCTTCTATAAAAAAGCCGTAAGTATCATACAAATTTTAAAAGAAGTTTAATTTAAAGAAGATATATTTTGATTCCTCATAAGAACTCATGTAAAATTGAACATTTTTGATTTAAATTTTATTAATGAAAAATACTCGTATCATAAAACAGTTTTAGGTTTATATTTAAATCAAACTTTTAATTATAACATATTTTGAAACTAACAATTTATATTAAGTAGTTTGATTAATGTGATTAAAATAAAACTGTACAATTTAAATTTTCTTTGTGCGTCTATGTGAAAAAGGTAGTTGCAAACTTATAAAAACAAAATCAATGACGTAAAATCTTGTTCAGAATGGCTTGCCTGAATGGTGTTTTTTGCGCTGTAAGTAATATGAGTGATTTATTTGATGAAAAATTATATCAATTTCTAACATTATGATTGTCTTATTCCAGATATGATTACAAGATGATTGTGTGATATCAGTGCTTAATTATTTATTTGACGTATTTCGTAACAGCATATATTTAACGTTTTTTCACTGGATCTAATAGATTTTAATTTGTTAAAAACAACAAAAGGAAGTGTTTTGATGCCAATTGTAATTTTAGTTTTACCTGTTTTTAGTTATTATGTAAGTCATTTAAATATTTATCTATTTATCATAGGTTTAAAAAAAATTTTATTTACAATATTTGTGAAAACGAACGAATTTTTATTAATTTCAAATGTTTGATAAATCATATGTGCTCATTAAAGAGAAATGGTTGTAATCGGTATTATTTGTACATTAAAAAGTTATTCCAGTTAAAAACGATAATTCGGAGGAACTAACGTTTTTTAAAATAACAGGAACAGGATTTTTAAAAATTGAAAATAATATAATATCCATTTTAAATACTATGTACATATGACATAAAATATTTCGATTTTCACAAGTATGCATGTGTGGTAAAAAATCCTAGAGTTAACTAATACATTAAATGAATTACATAAATTCAAAATCAAAATTTAAAATTAGAAAAAATAATAATTATAAATTAATTATATTTTAATATTTTATTTTTATTTTGTGTAGACAATAAATTGAATGAATATTATAATATGTTAAATCAAATAAATTGATAACGTTTTTTATTACACAATGGAAAGGATACTATACTCTAAAGTACCCATAGCAATATTACAGTGTAAACGATACGATAATTTTTTGTGTGTACTTTTCATAATGGTAATTGTTACTATATTGTTATAAGATATTTTACTATTTTTATGGTAACCGGTACCATACACATCATTTAATATTTTCGTAATATTATATAGTAAGCGTTTCGATAATAAGCCACAAATGCCTGGGCTCCTATAATTTATGGAAATGTGTACTATACATTTTTTTCCGTGTATATCATGATAGCATTTTTATGTTTTAAATCAAACTTCATTATTTATGGTTTGCAAACATTTGTGGGGAGTACTGTATGCAATGAGAGATTAGGGCATTTTGTACACATTCTGCTAACTTTGTTCTTTTTTATAGCTGAAATAATTGGGTTACATAATAAACAACTAAGTTGGGTGTCTAGAAATTTGATTAGCCGGTATACTAGTATGGTTCAGAATATGGAATAATTGGGTAAATATAGTAGGTACAGCATTCCGAATAATTTAGATTATTTTTAATTACGTGGCACAACAAGGAAACATTTATTCTATCTTCGAAACAACTAATTTTTCTATGTTATTCTTGAACTGAGAAAGAATCTTTAATTGAAGAAACTATTCCCTAATAAATTCTATTAACAAGAAAACTATGATTTTACGTCTCTCAGGACAAGAAAACATTTCCTTCTCTTAAACGATCTTATTTAAAAATCGCATTTTTCATTTGAACAAAAATTTCTTAATCTGAGAAAGTATTTTTAATACAAGAAATTATTTCATAATATTAAAAGCTTGTTTCTCAGAACAATAGAATAAAGTATTTCAACGAAGTAAGCCTTTCTTGAGACGAGAAAATTATCGTTAAATTGTTATAATTGTATGTATATACCATTATATAATGGATGTTCGTACCAACAAAAGCATTCTATCGCAAACCTTCAACAGTGAAAAACGTAGAAAAAATTTGTGATTTTAAAAGTGAGATTTTATGAAAATTTTCTTTTGTTAAAAGTGAACAAACTTAGATTTTTTAAACAGTGGTGTTTCCACTTCAAAGTGGTGTAAAGTGAAAACAGAAAAAGGATTTCTGGAAATATTTAAAAATGTTTTTAATATTTTCTCCCGCATTGCTCGATACTCAAATGTCTCAGATGTTCAAAACATATGTAGGTAAGTATTTCTGTTATAAAATACAAGAGAATTACTTTAAAAAAATCCTATTTCCTGTTTTACAGAAGAAAAAACTGCTAAAAATTATTGGCATTAATTATGTTGGCACAGAAGAAGGCAAAATATGAATTTATTACATGTAAAGAAAACAAATCTAAAACATTTAAATCATTTGATATTTACACTTCCAAATGGAATTAAAATATTTAAACCAAATTTTTTATCTATTTAAAATCTACAATTTTTTTGATATAGTGATACTTTTTGTAATAATGTTTGATAATTAAATTCTTAGTTAAAACGCAAAAATTGAAAGTCTGAACTTAACATTATATTACAACGATTATAAGCTTAGTTCTAAGTGAAAATTATTTATAAAATTATAATTATTTATATTTAAATATAATGAAACAAATAACAATCGAAATTATCAAATTTGTATTTAAATATTTTCTGTATCTGATGGTGGAATAAAAAAACACAAAAATAAATTTTCATTTTTTGTATTATTTTAAACAACCATTTCACAAATCGAAGAAGTATTTCTGAAACGAAGAAATATTGCGTAACCAAACCTGAAGAAATATTGCATTGTCACAAGAAAAGTGTTTCTCTAGTGAAGAATATTCAAGTTCCCTGGAAGAAGAAAACCGATGCATACAAGAAAACACACACAATAGATTTATAAATTGTTGTGTATAATCAAGAAATAGCAAGTTTCTTATAAGAAATAAACGGATGCATACAAGAAAATCCAAACAATAGATTGGTAAATTTTTACTCTACTCAAGAAAATATGTATTTTCTAGCAAGAAAATATCTGTTTATTTACAGAAAATGCTACTTAAATAAAGAAATGAGATTTCTCACCATAAAAATTTCTAGTTTTCAATCAAAAGAATCGGTTTCTACAAACAAACCGATTTTGTTAAACTTAAGAAATAAGAATTAACCATGAAGAAAACCATATTCTCTTTGTAATCACGTTTTCTTGTATCAAGAATTTCGTTTTCTCATATCAAACAATTAAAGATTATTTTAATATTTTAGAAGAATTTCAAATTGAGAAAGGTAAAGTTTGTGGTGAGAAAAATTTCGTTTAGCTGAAAAATGATGTACAAATTTTCTTGAACTAATCCGTTTTTTCTTCATATTAGAAATTATTTTTTTACGTGTATATAAAAATCAAAAGAACGTTTATTTGTGAGGGGTGAACTCTTGAATGCCCCAACCGATTTTCGACTTCCAGCCCACAAAATATTTGTAAAAGACCGGCGCGTGTTTTTATATATATTCTACCCCGCTATGTGGCGCTGGTGTCGATGTACGGTAATTTATGTTTTTAGGCACTATATTCTGTGTATATATCAGTACATTAAGTGGCGCAAACATACTTCTTACGTATATGTATGGCCAAAAGATGGCGCTGCACTCTTAGTAAATTTAAAATATACTGTTTTCTATGCATACATATATGAAATTTCGATAAATTAATGCATTTTTTCTTCACATATATGCACTTAAAATACAAAATTCTGTCTTGCATCATTTTTTAAAAATGCAAATGAATTATTTTCTATATCAATAAAAATTTCAAAATCAAATTAATAAAATTTTAAAATATTTTAGGCGACAAAACAACTACACTACAGATGGCGCCTCTATCTTTGCATTCGGTATGGCACCCATTTTCATTAAAGGAACGTGTATTATTTGACAATTATAATCGTTTGTGTTTTTGTTTAACGAATATTCATTAAAAAAGTGATTTTAATAATATATACATAAATGTAAAATAAATGTAAAATTATTCTTTTGATCGCATAAAAAACCAATAATAAAGAAGTGACTTAACGAATGCAATGTATTTGATCGTATAAATAAGTGATTTATAGAGGAAAACTGATTGTTAACTGTGTTTCGCATACAAAAACAAACATTCAACAAGAGTGAAAAGTGAATTATCATTTATTAAATTAGTGAAAAACAATATATTTTCAGATAAAATTTCAGAAAAGTGAAAAACTCAACAGATAAAAAGAGAAAACGATAATTTTTTATTAGATTTCTTGCACGAAAAGTGACTTTTGAAGAAAAACAAAATTTTAACTGCGTTTGGTATACAAAAAAAAATCAGTTTTCCTGCAAGAAGAATGAAAATTATCGTTTATTGATGGCATAAAGAAGTGAATTACAGAAGAAAACAAAATATATTTCTAAAACAGTGAAAAATTGATCAGACATAGATTAGATATTGATCAGATAAGAAGAAAAAACAGAAACATTTTTTTTGCACGAAAACTGACTTTTGAATAAAAACAAATTTTTTTAACTGTGTTCCGCATACAGAAAAGTGAGTAATTGAAGGAAAAATTTTTATTTTCACTGTTTTTGATGGCTAATATGTAGAAGAAAAAATAAAAAATATAATTTGTATTGTTGTTTTTGCCAAAAAAACTATTGATTAAAAGAATGAATGAAATGATCAAAAACATTTTTTAAACGATTATTTTCGTCGATTTTCGTTTCTTTTCCAGATACATCTGCCAACTCAAGAAATTTTGTTCTCAATTTTGGACATTTAGTGTTAGCCAGTCCCAAATAAAGTAATTTTAACTACTAATTCCGTTTATAGCCAACTTTCGCCAACTATTTTAATGAAATTAAATTATTAACAGAATGCCAAAAGCAAAGTCTAATATTGGTCGTCACACACGACAAGCACAATTTGTTCGGACAGCAAGAGAACAAAGAACAGAGGATCAGCGCCTGCAAGACAACGACGACTCTAGAGCTCATATGGCACAATTTTTCCAAAATGAAACTCCGCAGCATCGTAGTGAACGTCTACATGCAGCTGCATTAAGACAGAGAGAATTGCGCCAACGAGCAACTGATGCAAACAGAGAATCAGAACGACAGCGTAATCGGAGAAATCGTCAATTAATGCGATCAACTTTAAATCGTCTGGCATTTGAATATGATCCAGAAATAGACTACTCATCGCACACCAAAGTAGTTATTGGTGATATGGACATAATGTGCCAATATTGCGATGCATTAAAATTTAATAACGAAACAAATGGCATGTGCTGCGCGTCTGGAAAAGTTGTATTGCCTGCACTCAATCCACCACCTGAGCCATTAAAATCGCTGATATCCGGTGTTTCAACTCAGTCTAAATTATTCTTAAGCAAAATAAGAAAATTCAATTCCTGTTTTCAAATGACATCGTTCGGAGCTACTGTAAGGGAAAACACAGGTTTCGAGTCAACTTTCAAAATTCAAGGGCAAGTCTATCATCGAATCGGATCTATGCTGCCAATGCCCAATGCTGACCCAAAATTCCTGCAGATTTTTTTTATGGGCGAAGAAAAAGAACAAGTGGGTATTAGATGCCATTATAATCACATTGCAGCGGCGAATGAGCGAGAAATTGTTGCATTATTACAAACATTTCTCCATGAGAATAATTTATTAGTAAGACTATTCAAAGAAGTATCGCCAAGATTGGCTAATGATAATTATATGGTAGTCATAAGACCAGAGAAAGCACCCGCCGACCAACATTCCAGACGATTTAATACACCGACCATCAATGACGTAGCCATCGTTATGGTCGGAGAGCAATTTGAACAGAGAGACATAAGAATTATGCGCCGAGACAATACTGTTCAAACAATTCAAAATAGCCATCGCTCATACGACGCATTACAATACCCCATAATCTTCTGGGAAGGAGAAGATGGCTATCAAATTAACATCAAGCAACGCGATCCAACGACCAGACAAGAAACAAATAAAATTGTGAGTGCCATGAACTATTACGCCTATCGGCTAATGATGAGACACAATGAAGATAATCACATTTTAAAATGCAGACAACTGTTTCATCAATATGTTGTTGATATGTATGCCAAAATCGAAAGTGAACGTCTGCGATATATCCGATTTAATCAGGCAAAATTGCGCGCCGAAGAATACATACATTTACGCGACGCTATAAATAACAACATAGATAGCAATTTAGACATCAACAACATTGGTCAGGCATATATACTACCATCATCGTATACAGGCAGCCCAAGACATATGCAGGAATACATTCAAGATGCAATGACTTTCGTACGAGCTTATGGACAGCCAGAATTGTTTATTACATTCACTTGCAATCCGAAATGGGAAGAAATAAAAAAATTATTGTTACTAGGGCAATCAGCGTTACATCGCCATGATATAACAGCACGTGTATTCAGACAAAAATTAAAATCATTAATTGATTTTATAGTAAAACACCATGTATTTGGTGAAACACGTTGCTGGATGTATTCTGTGGAGTGGCAAAAACGTGGATTACCACATGCCCATATTTTGATCTGGTTAGTCGAAAAAATAAGACCGGAACAAATCGACAATATAATATCAGCAGAGATACCAGATCAAAACACCGACCCTGAGTTATTCGAAATAGTGAAATCGAATATGATTCACGGTCCATGCGGTGATTTAAATCCGTCATCACCCTGCATGGATAATGGAAAATGCACGAAACGTTTCCCAAAAGACCTCCTGTCTGATACCATAACTGGAGTTGATGGATATCCGTTATATCGTCGTAGATCACAAGAAAATGGTGGTAATACATTTATGTTGGAGAGAACTGATTGTGAAATTGAAATAGACAATAGATGGGTTGTGCCATATTCACCTTTGTTGTCAAAAACATATAAGGCCCACATAAATGTAGAATTTTGCAGTTCTGTGAAATCCATTAAATACATATGCAAATATGTGCACAAAGGCAGCGACATGGCCGTATTTGAAGTCCAGAACTTGCAAAATCAATACGACGAAATATCAAGGTATCAGATGGGACGGTATATATGCTCAAATGAGGCAGTTTGGCGAATTCTCAGCTTTCCCATTCATGAACAAGACCCAGCTGTCATTCATTTAGCCATCCATCTGGAAAATGGCCAACGCGTTTACTTCAATGCGCAAAACGCAATAGAAAGAGCACTAACTGCGCCAAAAACAACTTTAACACAATATTTTGAGCTTTGCAAGCAAAATAATATTTTTGGCCAGTTTGCACAAACTTTGCTGTATTCTGAAGTGCCATCCTATTTCACATGGAATAAGCTATTAAAAAAATGGAAACCACGGAAAAGAGGTTCCCCAGTAGACGGTTATCAAGGAATCTTCAAAGTAAATTCTTTAGGTAGACTATACACAGTGCACCCACGACAACGGGAGTGCTTTTATTTGCGACTGTTGTTAGTCACCGTACTAGGGCCAACGTCGTTTGAACATTTAAGAACAGTTAATGGGCAATTGTGCGCCACAAATCACGACGCTTGCTTACAACTAAAATTGCTTGAAGATGATAACCATTGGGATACGACTCTAGCAGAAGCAGCGCTTGGATCTTCAGCAAATCAAATCCGGCAATTATTCGCAATTTTGTTGACGACATGCTTCCCATCAAATCCAATTGGATTATGGGAAAAATATAAAGATTCAATGAGTGAAGATATTCTACATGAACAACGTAGAAGATATCAAGATACCACTCTTGAATTTATAGAAGAAATTTACAACCAAGCGCTAATTCTAATAGAAGATACGTGCATGTTGATTGCAAGTGAATCATTGGCGCAATTAAAAATGATCTCACCAAATCGACCGGCACTCGACCTTGCCAATAATGAAATAATGCGTGAACAAAATTATGATCCAGATGATTTGTTGCAATTTGTTTTGTCAAATGAAGAAAACTTGACAAACGAACAAAAAATAATATATGAGAGGATAATGCTAAGGATTGCGGTAAAAGAAGGAGGCTTTTTCTTTTTGGATGCACCTGGTGGAACAGGAAAAACCTTCTTAATATCCCTCATTCTTGCTAAAATACGATCGCAAGGCAACATCGCATTGGCGGTCGCTTCCTCCGGAATTGCGGCTACTTTATTAGAAGGAGGAAGAACGGCGCATTCAGCACTAAAATTGCCACTAAACATACAGCACATTGAAAATGCAGTCGGCAATGTGAAAAAGCAATCAGGAATGGCAAAACTGTTCAAAAAATGCAACATAATTATTTGGGATGAGTGTACAATGGCGCACAAACACTCATTAGAGGCCTTAAACAGAACACTGAAGGACCTCAATGGCAATGATAGACTGTTCGGTGGAGCATTAGTTCTGTTGTCAGGAAATTTCAGGCAAACATTACCTGTTATCCCACGTTCGACTTATGCGGACGAAATAAATGCATGTCTCAAATCATCATCTTTATGGCGAAGCGTTCATACACTGAAGCTCACCATAAACATGCGTGTCAGACTGAACGATAATCCATCCGCAGAAATGTTTGCACAACAACTGTTAGACATTGGAAACGGAAAATTGGCCCCCGATCGCAATACACAATTTGTAAGTTTTCCGGAAAATTTCTGCAACATTGTCGAGTCGAAAATCGAATTGATCGAGCGAGTATTCCCAAATATCGCAACAAATCATAAAAACCATAAATGGCTCGGTGAAAGAGCGATTCTAGCAGCGCGGAATGTTGATGTAGATGAAATGAATTACAGGATCCAAGATAAATTGCCTGGAAAATCTATCACATTCCGTTCAATAGATACAATGGAGGAAGAGAACGAATGCGTCAACTATCCAACAGAATTTTTAAATTCATTGGATATTCCCAATCTTCCTCCACATAAGCTAGAATTAAAAATTGGATCGACCATAATATTGCTGCGAAATTTGAATGCGCCAAGACTATGCAATGGGACGAGATTGTCAATAAAGAAAATAATGGGAAATGTAATTGAAGGAACAATCATTAGTGGAAGATATAAAGGCGAAGAAGTATTAATACCAAGAATACCAATGATACCCACTGATGTACCCTTCAAATTCAAAAGGCTACAAGTTCCAATACGTCTTGCCTTTGCAATGACGATAAATAAAGCCCAAGGACAAACAATGTCCGTCTGCGGCATCAATCTCGAAAATCCATGCTTTTCGCATGGTCAATTGTACGTCGCATGTTCACGCGTTGGCAATCCATCAAATTTATTTATTCATGCACTCGATGGCACAACAAGAAATATTGTGCATGAATTAGCATTAAGATAAAAATTAAGTATCCAAATAGTTAAGATAGTTTAAGAATTAAAAAAAAATGAACAAAAAAAAATGATTTAGAAGTAAGAAAAAAAATTGAAATTAAGAATAAATACAAAAATAAATATAAAAATTAAAAAAAAAATGAAAAAATTTAGAATTAAGAAAATACAAAACAAAAAAAAAAAAAAAAAATGTACAGATTTAGGTTTAAGAAAATCCAAGTGCATATATAAGTGTTCATAATAAAAAAACATGTTAATAGAAAAATTCATCTGTTTAAATTATATTTTTGAAATAATTCTTTAGGGTTTCATTTTTAATTTTTAAATATAGCTAAGTATTCAATAAAAGTCCGGACGAAGTCGGCCGGGTCCGCTAGTCATACATAAATTTCCGATAGAATTATACTAACTTACATACTTATGTATATATATGTAAGTATGTGTATATTGTGTAGTGATGGAAACAGATTATATAGGAGTTGGCTAGTCCGCTGGTGAGCTAAAATTGAACTGGGGTTGAGTGAGGGGCTCCGCTGGGGGTCGAGGGTTGAGGATTAGATTGAGTTTAGTTCGGGATTAGGTTAAGTTGAGTTCAGTAAGCATGTAGTTTTTAGAATCGAGTTGATTTTGGGATTGAGCTGGCTGTCGAGTTTGGAGTTGTGTAGTGGGTTTAGATTTGGCTTGAGCCAGGGTTGAGTTGAAGCTTAGTTTTGGTTAAATTAGCTTGAGTTGTCGTATTACGCACAATACAAACATCAGTTGAACATCTTCCGGTTGATTCGAAATCAATATAAGTAGATTTATATGGCAACTCCTAAAGATTTAACGTTTGAGTACCTGTACTTAAAGAATTTCTTGATACAACTGATGAAATGAATACCAACTAGTTTTAGATTTGAACCTTGAAACTTTAGCAAACGTTGAAATTGGAAATCAAGTTTCTGTCGTTACAATTATTTTCAAAGTTAATCAATTTTTTTTAACGATACCTCCGAATTAAAGTTGCGGGAGACTGTGAAACAACGAATGAAATTTCTAACTGTAGTAAAGAGACCAGAAGTGTGTTCATAAACCTACATTGTAATTTTCTACCCTGCTAAATGCTGCCTTACTAGCTATCATCAAATGGATCGACAGAGACAATATTATGCATGCATCATAAATTCATAATATAAACTATAGTCGTATTTGTTTACTAAAGGGTTATCCAATTGAGACGCAGGAATATAAACGCAAACTAAAACTACAAATATTTATTTTTAAATCAAATTGGGTACTTTATTTTGAAGGATTATCGGTGCCATTTATGTATGAAAAATGATATCACTCACGGCTGAATTTACAGACGTCGATCCGATGGTCAACATTTTTGATTACATTTTCCAATAAGGATGTTGCTATGGCATTTATTTCGGCAATGATGTTTGTTTTTTAGGTCTTGGATGGTGGCTGGACTATAACCATGCACTTTGCTTTTCAAACATCTCCATAAAAAGTAATCTAATGGCGTTAAATCGCATGATCTTGCAGGCCAATTCATATTTTCGCGACGCGAAATTAAGCGATTTTCGAAGAACCTTTGAGTAGTATGGCAAGTTGCACCGTCTTGTTGAAAACAAACATCATCCAAGTCGATTCCACCAAGCTGGGGCAAAAAATAGTTCGTTAACATTGCATGGTATCGCGTAGAATTGCTCTTGAATAACTTTAACACGAACTTCAATCGAATACGACTGCATAGCGATAAATGGCAAACATACAACCCAACAAAACGACATGAAATGACAGAAAACAAACATGGCGTCTTTGCAAAATTGTTTTTTATATTCCTGCGCCTCATTTGGACCATCCTTTATTATAAAAAACTTTGAAAATTGTAGAATAATATTTACATACAGATATATCATCGTGGAATTGAGTGCGGAACCTCTGATGGTTCCAACCAATTTTTAATAAATTTGATAAATAATACATACAGAAAGAGCAACTTGAATTATTTTGCGATACGAAAAAAAATTTACCGAAATTATTTCAGTAAAAATTATCGATAATTACCGGTTATTTTAAAATCAAAATTGTTCGGTAAAACCGGTTTACCGGTTTATTGAAAACCGGGATTGCAATCCCTACACATGAATACCCCTATCTATCATACGCAATTAATCATAAAGGCCTAGCAATCTAACGCTAAATCAACGAATTCTTCTGGAGACATTTGCTATTGTACATTTGCTATTGTTGAAATCCGGAAATTAGAGTAACTGGTACTCCTGGAACGTTAAATCCTTGATCCTCCTGGATCTATGAATTCTAATTGATGCAGAGAAATTATTTCAATTGGTTTTATTTCCATTTCTAATTAGATTTTCGATAAATCAATAAAATATTGGTGTTTTCTTGAAGAAACGAATGATAATCTAACTTTTTTTTTTTTTTTTAAGATAAAGCTTATCTTTAACTATAAAGCATTGGTTCGCGCATAACAATCAATCAGTAGAAAATATTGTGACAAAGCAGTAGATACCTAAAATATATACACTCACATACATTGCAATAAAAATGGATAGTTCATCAATTGGGTCAATAGGAGTAAGCAAACCGTAAGTATATTATTAACCCTTAAGAGACACACTGGGTTAAATTAACCCAGGTCTTTTTTTTTAACGCGTGCCATTTTAAAACGCGTGGTCCTTGGACCATCGGGCCAGTGGATTAGGGAAGTTTGAAATGTCCACTAATATCCCCCCTTAGGCCAGACACAGTGCATTTCTAGAAGCTGAGCAATGCACGTCGCAAAAACAGGTATGGGTAAAAATCACCCAGTGTGTCTCTTACGTTAGAAAAACGTCTGATTAAAAAAATTATTTTTGTCAAATATTGTGTGTTTGTGTTCAACTTATGGCCAGTTAGGAAGAAACTTGGCCATTGCCCATTTCTTATCCGATTTTGATAAAATTCAGCATGTGCGATGGAAATGGGATCCTTAAACGAGTTTTAGATGAGGTTCTGGAATATGGCCAAGTCGGAAAGAAATGGTCCATTTCTTATCCGATTTTGATGAAATTCAGCATGTACGATGGAAATGGGATTCTCAAATGATTTTTAGACGAAGTTCTGGAATATGGCCAATTAGGATGGAACTTGGCCATTTCTTATCCCACCTTGATGAAATTCAACATGTGCGATGGGAATGGAATTCTCAAACGAGTTTTAGATGAAGAAGTGCTGGAATATGATCAATTTGGAAGGCACTTGGCTTTATTTAATCAGATTTTGATGTAATTCAGCATGTACGATGGAAATGGGATTCTTAAATGATTTTTAGACGAAGTTCTCTAATTTGGCCAATTAAGAAGGAACTTGCCAATTTAATATCCAATTTTAATGAAATTCAGCATGTACTGTGGAAATGGAGTTCTAAAATTATTTATAAAACAGGTCATCAAATACATTACATCATATTAAGTTCCTTCCTAGTCGGCCATATCCAAGCACTTCATTAAAAAATCCTATTTCCTATAGGGTAGAGTCCTATTTCCATGCTACTTCTTGAATTTCATCAAAATCGGATAAGACATTGCCAAGTTCCTTCCTAATTCGCCATATTCCAGAACATCGTCTAAAACTCGTTTTAAAATCCCTTACCCATCATACATGCTGAATTTTATCAAGATCGGATATGAAATAGCCAAGTTCTATCCTAATTGGTCATATTCCAAAACTTCACCTGAAAATCATTTTACTATCCCATTTCCATCGTACATGCTGAATTTCATCAAGATTGCATAAGAAATGGTCAAGTTCCATCCTAATTGGCCATATTCCAGAACTTCATCAAAAATCTTTTTAGAATCCTATTTCCATCGTACAAGCTGAATTGCATCAAGATCGGATAAGAAATGGCCAAGTTCCATCCTAATTGGCCATATTCCAGAACTTTATCCATTTGAGAATTTCATCAAGATCGGATAAGAAATGGCCAAGTTTCTTCCTAACTATCATTTAAGAATCCCATTTACATTGGGAATGCTGAATTTCATTAAATTCGGATAAGAAATAGAATCCCAATAAAATTCTTATCACAAATCCTCAGTTCAAGCACCTCACTTCAATGGACAACTTTTTTGGTCCCGTCGATGTCCGTTATAGGAGGTTTCTCTGTATATACATATTTTAGTTCAAATCAAACAGACCAAAATTATACTCCTATAAGTTTAACACAAACACGAAATATTTAAAAAAAAGGATTTTTGAAATGAACATGTTTTTCTGACGTTAGAGACACACTGGGTAATTTTTACCCGTACCTGCTTTTACGACACTCACTGCTCGGCTTCTATAAGCGCACTGTATCTCTTCTAAGGGGGGATATCGATTAATAATTTCAAAAACGTTTTTTTTTCACGCAAAATAGCCAA
This sequence comes from Tipula helvola, assembly GCA_963556165.1. NCBI lineage: Eukaryota > Metazoa > Arthropoda > Insecta > Diptera > Tipulidae > Tipula > Tipula helvola. The sequence continues at coordinate 284,881,710 of OY744481.1, read as the reverse complement.
CTTTTAGATTTTAACTCAATTTTGCTGTTTTCAAAAAACTCCTATTTTCGATTTGCAAAAAAAATATAGTGTTTGCAATGGATGGAAAAACCCATAGTACCATCTTAAGGTTCAACTCTTTAGCTTTTCATCGGTCACCTACAGAGTGTCAAAATATTAATTTTTGATAGAAATATAAGCATTAAAAAAAAAGACGATTTTTAAAAAAAGTTCCGTTAGTTTTTTGTAAATAATTTTGCACCTACATATTTAATTTATCGCAACAAAATTATTAGTCCAGTCATCTTAGGTCAAATTAGTTGAAAATCTCGCAAAATTGAGATACCCAGTATATTATTACGTGAAAACGTGTATTTTGGCATCCTAAAACTATTCTTAAAATTCGAAAATAATTGGATGGCCGCAAGTTTTAAAATCAGGGGTCAAAGGTCACAAAAATCGATTTTTTCTACTTTTTTTGCAAATATCTCGGTTTCTATGGGTTTTACGCTAATTGTATTCATTATCAATATTGTAGAAAATTAAATTCTCTACAACTTTTGTATTTAACATTTGTTCATACCTCGAATTGTTTTCGAGAGGGAGGGCGGAGAGCGCGCGGTCAAAGAATCATGTGAGGTCAACTGATAGTCCCGATCAAAAACTTGTAATATTAAGGTTATAAATTATTGTTAAATATATAATTATCATTATTTATTAACTTTTTTATTAAATTCAATCTTTTTTTCGGTTACTTAGCTATTATTCTGCGCACTGTGTCAAGATGTTCTTCGAAAAGTCCAAGTCTTTCAGCGCGAACAAAATCAAGTGCTATTGAAACCATTTCGAAATATTGTACCCATAACTGTGCTGTTGGACCTCGAGCTTTTAATTCATCCAGTTTGTTTATAAAAGTCCTAGGAAAATGAGTTGAGCTACTTATATAGTAATCACACATGTTTTTTGTCCATGTGACTTAGCAATATCGAGAACGCAATGTAAAGTTGTGTAAATGGTGTCTACGTGGCTGGCAGGATTATCAATAAAAGGAAGAAACATAACTTGAGATGTTGAACAATTTTTGTTGTTTTTAGTGAGCTGTTCAAGATAACCATTCCACCCTGGCAACGACGTAATATCTCTCCACTTACCATATAACCACAAAAAATCAACTCCGTTAATTTTTTTTTCTGTCAATGCTTCATTATCATATACATTTTCGACTTGAACTTTACTGTATCCAGGCACAACTGGTTTTTCATAAACTTGAAGAGATACATGTGATATGGCTGCTAACTCTTTCGCACTTGGTTTGGTTGTGCATTTTAGTATCCGCTCTTCGTACAGAACAGCACTTTTCGGAGTTACTATCTTAATTATTCCCATAACATGAAGAGTATTGTTACCATCAAGAGTGTGGACATTTATATCGGCATTGTCTCCAACATATTGTACAAGTGCACCAGACTCTGATGATAAAATACGAGGCTGTGGATGATAAACTGCTGAAATTTCATACTGTACAGTATTACTGTAAGAAGCTGCAAATCCCAAACTTGATAGAATATCCAATAGTCTTTTAGATCCATACCTTCTGTGAAGAAACACAGAAAGGTTTAGTAGAAGCTGTGATGAAAAAGAACGCTCCCGTATGGCAGCCATTATTGCATGTCTTATTGCAGTACATTTTGTTTTTAAATGATCAACTTTCCCTTTCCTCTTGATTAACATCATCCAACATTTGACTGGGAGGTGGATAAGACTTGGTTTCAACTATAGATGATCGGATATCTTCTCTGATAATTGCTGCTGCAGCTTCTACAATTCTTAGCCTTTCTGCTTCGAGATCTAACTTTTTACTTTCATACCAAGCTTTAGAGAGAATATGAGCGTGTGCATCAAGGAAAGAAATTATTGTGAAAGCTCCTACTTTCTTCGTTATTATAATATCGGTTAAGTACTTCTGTTGTAGTTTCGTAATGATAGTTTTATCATCTGGTACATACCCTGTCACGAGATCTTTAAGCTCTTTGAGCGGAAATTGTGAATCGTTATTATTTTCAATGTAATTGAAAATCTCTAACACTGTAATTTCATTATTTTGACGAGGTTTTTGCTGAGGCGACGATGATGATACTTTATTTGAGAAGTTTGTAAAGCAAATTGCGTGATATCTTGCTTCAGCAGCAATCAATTCATGCGGAAGAATGATACGACTTTTCACCAATTCTCCGAAATCATCACCACGTTCTTCTGCTCTTTTGATAATCGTGGTTTTAAACTCAAGGGTACTCACTTTTTTTATTTTGCGTCTATATTTTGCTTTTTTCTTCTTTTCTGCAGCCTCATCAGCAACTTCACCACAAAACAAGCATTGCTTCTTAAAATCAAACAGACAGTTGGTGAAACTGTAGTTTCTTCGTCTTCTAGGCGCCGTTTTACTGCTTGAATACAATGTTTATTAGTATAATTATTTCGGCACTTTTCATGCACTTTCACAGAGGTTACGGATTTTAATAGTCAATGTGACCGTCATTTCGTTCAATGCTTAAATGTCTCAAAGTTTTCATGCCACGCACTACTTCAACAAATTCACTTTCAGAAGAATCTGACTTATTACACATAAAACACAACTCAGCCATAGCTCAAATTTTACGTCCGTAGTTACCAAGTGTTAGATATTCAAATTTAGTTAAGGTTCATTCAAATTCAGTTAATTCGTCTTCCTTTTTCTTTGAGTTTTATTTTGTATAAATTTGTTTTAAAATGAGTAACTGATTTAATAAAAATATAACATAAAAAGATAAGTTCAATGCATTTGCGATAGAGGTCAGCAGTTGCTAATGTGAATGTATTCTAACACCAAGATAGGAATTAAAACTAACGAATAACGGAGGTTATAAAACTGGTCCCTTGAAAAAGAAGACGGTCGTATAGTAACTATACTATACAAATGAACATCTGTTCATTAGTAACCGAAAAAAAGATTGAATTTAATAAAAAAGTTAATAAAATAATTATAATTATAATATTTAACAATAATTTATAACCTTAATATTACAAGTTTTTGATCGGGACTATCAGTTGACCTCACATGATTCTTTGACCGCGCGCTCTCCGCCCTCTATCTCGAAAACAATTCGAGGTATGAACAAATGTTAAATACAAAAGTTGTAGAGAATTTAACTCTCTACATTGATAATGAATACAATTAGCGTAAAACCCATAAAAACCGAGATATTTGCAAAAAAAGTAGAAAAAATCGATTTTTGTGACCTTTGACCCCTGATTTTAAAACTTGCGGCCATCCAATTATTTTCGAATTTTAAGAATAGTTTTAGGATGCCAAAATACACGTTTTCACGTAATAATATATTGGGTATCTCGATTCACGAGGTGAACCCCCTATAATGACTGGACTATATGTTTTTATGTTCTTGAGAAAATTTTTTATCAATTGAAAAAAAATTGATTGAATTTGATCAATTTGATCACGAGATATAAGCTTTCAAAGTATCGCTGGGTAAAAATCACCCAGTGTGTCTCTTACGTAACTTTTTGATAGTGTGTCCCTTAAGGGTTAACAAAACATTTTTGAAATCTACATTTTAATAACTAATAAATCAAATAAAAATATTTAACTGATTTTTATTTTTAGAAGGGTACCCAAGCAAGGGGAGTAAATTGGAGCAAAAACTTTCTGCTGGATGAGGATAAGGAGATTGGTGATGAAGAATTTTCTAGTACATATTAAATATATTAACAAAAAAAAACATATTATAAATCAATAATCAATAATATACAAATAAAATGTTCCTTATAATATTCTAACGAAACACAAAATGATAAAAAAACTCTATCGATCTATACCCACTCTCTTCAAGCCCTACAAAGTATGTCAATTAAAAAAAATACTGGTCGAAAGGAAAAAATCTGCACCATTCATTTATGCAAACTAAAAAAATTGAACTCCTCCCAGTTTTCTATAAAAAAATACCGAAGTTACGTCATTTTAACGAGCCGATATCTTAAAAAATAAAGTTTTTTTCGATCCTCCTTTGGGTGATAAAAACTAAACATTTTTAAAAAAAAGTTGAGCCATCTTTAGATTTTCGATTATTTGTATACTTTTATTATAAACAATAAAAGTGATTTCTCAGTTATAACGGGTGAACTGCGCATGCGCCGGGCACCAAAAACGCGCAAAAGCTCAGATATTCAAATGACTTTGCATATTTACAAATGAAACAATACGCAATAAAAAACTGTACTCCAATACAAAATCTTAAAATAATTAACATTTTACAGAGATGGTAAATTTACCTAGTCAGCAAAACAATAAATATGCATTCCATTTATGCAAATTACCGAAATTGAACCCATCCCAGATTTGTGTAAAAAATTTCCAAAATTACGTTATATTGATTCGACGATATCATGAAGAATAAACATTTTTCTGATTCACCTCTGGACTATACTATATAAGTATATAAGCTTAACCTTAAAACCGTGTTTGATAAATACAGTCCCCTTAAAATCAAATCAATCAAAATGAAACACTGCATTACATTTAGGAGCATTTTAAAATATTTATTTTTATATGAATAATTTTGTTAAATTGTTACTCATACACTACTCCAAAAAATTAAAGGAACACTAATTTTTTTCAATTTTTTTAGTATTTTTTAAAGAGCTGTATCTTAGTAAAATACGGTCGTACAGAGATGAAAAGAAAAGCATTTTAAAGCTTCAAATCTCTAGTTTTGAGACTTCTGAGCGGAAAATTTTTGTGAGATACCGTTATCACGCAATCATAAGAAAGAGCGCAAAGAAAAAAAATTCGATTTTTTTTTTTTTTTTGTCAGGTGCCATGGGCTCGGGAAATTTGTTTTAAGTTAAACCAATGCATTGGTCGGTTAGCCTGTTAATTAGCCGTAAATTTAATTTCATTCTGGTTTCTCTATGTCAACTTTTTGCTGAGATATCTGAACTTGAATCAAAAAAGATCCTTTTGCCTTTGATCAGCGATATCTAAGCAACCAATGACTGCACAGTAAACTTTAGGGCAGCCTTAAAAACTTCAGTAAATTTCCTACAAGACCCTTTAATGATTAGTTGAGAACAAATTTTTTCTTCACCCTCAATACTGATTTGAAAAAAGTACAAAAAAACGACTTTTTAGGTTGTCTTCGTAAATCTACCGTTACTTTACAAATATTGATGAAAAGACTAATGTTGCCAGGTCATTTTACAGCTTAATGTACTCCTAATAGCCCTGTATTATTTTCAAATTGATCCATCCAACCGTTTTTTCGGACAGATTGATCAAAGTTTTACAAAACAATTAAAGGAACAAGTATTCAACAAAATAAAAAAACGACTTTTTTCACATTTTGCGTTAGTTACTTGTTAACCCTTAACGATCGTACGATTTTTTTTGTAATACTCGCCGATAAGAGACGATAGAAAATTAAATAAAGTTCTGCAATATGACCAATTATTATGGAACATGGCCATTTCTCATCTGATTTAGTGAAATTTGGTATGCACGATGGAAATGGGATTCTAAAATGATTTTTGGATAAAGTTCTGGAATATGGCCAACTAGGATGGAACTTGGCCATTTCTTAACCGATTTTGATGAAATTTGGTATTCACAATGGAAATGGGATTCTAAACTGATTTTTGGATAAAGTTCTGGAATATGGCCAACTAGGATGGAACTTGGCCATTTCTTAACCGATTTTGATGAAATATGGTATGGGCGATGGATATGGGATTCTAAACTGATTTTTGGATAAAGTTCTGGAAAATGGCCAACTAAGAAGGAACTTGGCCATTTCTTATCCGATTTTGATGAAATTTGGTATGCGTGATGGAAATGGGATTCTAAACTGATTTTTGGATGAAATTCTGGAAAATGGCCAACTGGGATGGAACTTGGCCATTTGTTATCTGATTTTGATGAAATTTTGTATAAGCAATGGAAATGGTATTCTAAACTGACTTTTGGATAAAGTTCTGAAATATGGCCAACTAGGATGGAACTTGGCCATTTCATCCGATTTTGATGAAATTTAGCATGTACGATGGAAATGGGATTCTAAAATGATTTGTGGATGAAATTCTGGAATATGGCCAACTAAGATGGAACTTGGCCATTTCTTAACCGATTTTAATGAAATTTGGTGTTCGCGATGGAAATGGGGTTCTATAATGAATTTTAGCTAAAGTTCTGGAATATGTCCAATTAGGTAGGAACTTGGCCATTTCTTATAAGATTTTGATGAAATTCAGCATTTGTAATGAACATTGGGTTTTAAAATTATGTTTAGATGAAATTCTGGAGTAAGCCGTATTAGGATGGAACTTGGCCATTTGTTATCCGAAACAAATTCAGCATGTACTATAGAAATAAAACTCTAAAATTATTTTTGGTTAAAGTTATATGTTAAAGTTGGAAGGCGCTTGCCTATTCCTTAAACGAATAAAAGAAATTCGATATGTGTTTTTTTTTTTTTTTTTTTTATTATAAATTTTTTAATTGGGTGCAGAGCGGACTTATTAACGGTCCTAGCTCCTTGTAACTGTCAGAGCTTCTGCACCCAATGCGCAAGTAAAGATTAATAGCTACCTTAAATTTATTCATTTTATATTCCTTCGGAAATTTGAAATGTATTAGCGAATTCCACTTTTTTGATGTTCGGTATATAAATTCGCGCTTGATTTCTTCAGTTCGAGGTTTCGGGAGCTTCACCGTAAACTTATGTGCATTGGTTGTTCCTCTTGTTACTCTTGTTGTTGTAACGAATTTTGGTATTTTCTCCGATAGTTCTGCAGAACATTTACCATGTAAGCATCTTTAGAAGACGCAGAGTTCTGCAACATCTCTGCGATGCTGTAAGCCGTCTAGTTCTTGAGTAAGTCTGGGATTCCGTGTTATTCTGATAGCGCGGCGTTGAACCCTGTCCAATAAGTGGAGGGTGGTACCAGATGCACCTCCTCAAACTTGACAGCAAGACTCTATACATGGTCGGCTGAAGGTTTTATATATCTGGAGAACTTGATGCGATTTGAAAAACCTTCTGCATCGATTCAGGAACCCGAGTTTTTTTGAAGCTGATTTAGCCAATGCAACCATGTGTTCATTCCATTTGAGTTTATTACTTATTTGAATACCAAGCAGTCGAATTGAGTCGCAACCCACAAGGATATGGTTTTTTACCACAAATGGGTAGTCGTTGCGACTTTTTTTACGTGAGAATGTGCATATTTGTGTCTTTTTATCGTTAAATTGTACTAAGTTGTTGTTACCCCACTCGAATATTGTACTTAAATCGGAATTAAGAGACGTTACGACTTTTGACCGTTTATTATTTAGATCTGTAATGCTAGGCTCCGCCTCGAATGAAATAGAAGAATGCAATGTGGCATTATCCGCAAAGCTATGGATAGGGCTTACAGTGCTATCCAGCAAATCGTTGATGTATAGCAAAAACAGGGTCGGTGACAAAGGTGATCCCTGAGGGACTCCGGCATTTGGGGAGTGCGTCGAAGATGATCTACCATTAAGCACGACGCTGATTTTTCGGTCATTGAGATAGCTTTTTAAAAGTGAAAAACTAAAATGGTTATTCCATGTATTTAATGATTTATTTTATCAATAATTTAAGAATCTCATTTTCATCGTGAATGCTGAAATTCATAAAAATAGGATACAAAACTTCCAAGTTCCATGACAATTGGCCAAATTCTGGAACTATATCCAAAAATCAGTTTAGAATCCCATTTCTAAGGCACGTGCTGAATTTCATCAATATCGGATAAGAAATGGCCAATTTTCTTCCTAGTTGGTCATATACCAGAATTTCATCCACAAATCATTTTAGAATCCCATTTCCATCGTACATACCAAATTTCATCAAAATCGGTTAAGAAATGGCCAAGTTCCATCCTAGTTGGCCATATTCCAGAACTTTATCCAAAAATCAGTTTAGAATCCCATTTCCATCGTGCATACCAAATTTCACTAAAATCAGATGAGAAATGGCCATGTTCCATAATAATTGGTCATATTGCAGAACTTTATTTAATTTTCTATCGTCTCTTATCGGCGAGTATTACAAAAAAAATCGTACGATCGTTAAGGGTTAACAAGTAACTAACGCAAAATGTAAAAAAAGTCGTTTTTTTATTTTGATGAATACTTGTTGCTTTAATTTTTTGTAAAACTTTGATCAATCTGCCCGAAAAAACGGTTGGATGGATCAATTTGAAAATAATACAGGGCTATTAGGAGTACATTAAGCTGTAAAATGACCTGGCAACATTAGTCTTTCCATCAATATTTGTAAAGTAACGGTAGATTTACGAAGACAACCTAAAAAGTCGTTTTTTTGTACTTTTTTCAAATCAGTATTGAGGGTGAAAAAAAATCTGTTCTCAACTAATCATTAAAGGGTCTTGTAGGAAATTTACTGAAGTTTTTATGGCTGCCCTAAAGTTTACTGTGCAGTCATTGGTTGCTGAGATATCGCAGATCAAAGGCAAAAGGATCTTTTTTGATTCAAAGTCAGATATCTCAGCAAAAAGTTGACATAGAGAAACCAGAATGAAATTAAATTTACGGCTAATTAACAGGCTAACCGACCCATGCATTGGTTTAACTTAAAACAAATTTCCCGAGCCCATGGCACCTTACAAAAAAAAAAAAAAAATCGAATTTTTTTTCTTCGCGCTCTTTCTTATGATTGCGTGATAACGGTATCTCACAAAAATTTTCCGCTCAGAAGTCTCAAAACTAGAGATTTGAAGCTTTAAAATGCTTTTCTTTTCATCTCTATACGACAGTATTTTACTAAGATACAGCTCTTCAAAAAACACTAAAAAAATTGAAAAAAATTAGTGTTCCTTTAATTTTTTGGAGTAGTGTAGTATCATTTTATAAATAAACTAAGTACACATAACTCAAAACCATTTAAAAAATGGTAGTATCCATACATTTAACGAAAATTATTATTGGGCAGTTCTATTCCCAATAACACGGAATTCACCACCAATTTCTGAACTCCACTCCAATCAACATCCAACTATTTTTGAACAGTGGCCTCAAACTTCAACATCTATCCCATCAGATAGATATTTCAAAATAATTCCAACATGTAATACTTTAACATCTATCCCATCCTCAAATACCTATCTCCCTATATTACCAACATTTACAATAGAAAATAAATGCAAAATAAACATTTTGGAGCACTACATTGTAAAAGAAGCTGATCAGCCAAAAAGATGGCGATGGAGGATATAGTTGGCGATAAGATTTTTGAAGGCGATTTATTAGATTAGAGTATTAGAAATATCAATATGACAAATAAATTTAACTTTAGTACACAAATAATTATTTAATGTTTAATTAACCTTTAAAAATTGATCCTTTAAATGTTTAAATATAGCCTGGCACACTTCTAGGATTGATGTGGACAGGGCTTTGGAGCGGAGCGTGGAGCTGGAGCGCGGAGCACTGGAGCACTGGAGCACAAAGTTTTTCCTCGGAGCTGGAGCGGAGCTCGGAGCACAATAATTTTGATTGCTCCACTGCTCCAGATTATTAATGTCGTTTTCGATTGACCAAAAAACTAAACTCAGTGCAAAAAAAACTAAACTCGATCATTTTTTACTATGGCGAGTTTAGTTTTTTTAATCAATCGAAAACGACATAAAAAAATCCATATGTAGTAGATTTATTAAATTATCCAAGTATTTTTATATCCGACAATTTTTGGATTTTTCTGACACTTTGCTGATTTCATCACCGATTTTTTTCCGAAATAATGTCCGACTTATTCTAAGATTTACTATGAAAGTTGGCCACAAAAATCGGAAAATGATGACAAAAAAAGTGAGGTTATGTCGCACAAAAATGGGCGGGGCTTACAATATAAAATTTGGCGGGGAAATTTCGCTTTTACATACATACATACAAACAATCAAACATGGCTACTTAAATAAAAACAATTTTTTTTTTTATTTTAAAATTTTATTAACACAATATTTTTTTTTTTTTTATTTATTTACACAATATTTTTTTTTTTTTTATTTACACAATATTTTTATTTTTTTAAATAATCCAATTCGCGTTCATCTATAAATAAAAATCGATTTTATTATTATTATTAATTTGTACACACAAAAATAAAAATTCTACAAACCCAAAAATAATCGCACAACACAAAAAATAAAATTTAAGTTAAAATAAAAACAAAATACAACCATTCATAATGGCGTCTCACACAAAACTAAAGTTGTAAAATTTGTAAACACAAAATAAAAAAGTACACACCAACGCCAGCATCTTTGCTGTGTCAAAAGTTGGAATTTGGAAACCCAACCCAATTTCATCATTTTCCGATTTTTTGTACCAATATGCTGAAAAAAAATTCATGTTTTCAGCTTTGTTATACTTGGGTACCCAAGTATAACAAAGCTGAAAACATGAATTTTTTTTCCGCACATTGGTACAAAAAATCGGAAAATGATGAAATTGGGTTGGGTTTCCAAATTTCAACTTTTAACACAGCAAAGATGATGGCGTTGGTGTGTCGTTTTTTATTTTGTGTTTACAAATTACAACTTTAGTATTTAGTTTTGTGTGAGACGCACGCCATTATGGTTGTTGTGTTAATGTGTTTTTATTTTTACATTTAATTAAATTTTATTTTTATTTTTGCTGTGGCCGGTGTTGTGCGATCATTTTTTAGTTGGTATAATTTTTATTTTTGTGTTTGCGAATAATTGATTAATATACAATTTTTCAATATCAATTACAGTTTGTACCTACGTATGGAAATATAGCGCGAATTGGGGCTTGGAGAATGCACGGCGATATGATGGCGAAGTTTTCTTTAGTTCGGGACTTCGGGTGTATCATTTTATTTTGTTTTAAATTCGTTTTTTTTTTTATTATTTAATTTAAAAATGTACAATTATTTATAAAAAAAATTTATGTGAAAGAGTTAATAAAAAAAAATTATATAAAATTTTAAAATAAAAAAAAAAATTTTTTTATTTAAATATGTATGGATGTGTGCAAAGTGAAATTTCCCCGCCAAATTTTTTATTATAAGCCCCGCCCATTTTTTTGTGCAACATAACCTCACTTTTTTTTGTCATCATTTTCCGATTTTTGTGGCCAACTTTCATAGTAAATCTTAGAATAAGTCGGACATTATTTCGGAAAAAACTCGGTGATGAAATCAGCAAAATGTCAGAAAAATACAAAAATTGTCGGATCCCAAGTATAACAAAGCTGAAAACATGAATTTTTTTTCCGCATATTGGTACAAAAAATCGGAAAATGATGAAATTGGGTTGGGTTTCCAAATTCCAACTTTTAACACAGCAAAGATGCTGGCGTTAGTGTGTACTTTTTTATTTTGTGTTTACAAATTTTTACAACTTTAGTTTTGTGTGAGACGCCATTATGAATGGTTGTCTTTTATTTTTACGTTAACTTAAATTTTATTTTTTGTGTTGTGCGATTATTTTTGGGTTTGTAAAATTTTTATTTTTCTGTGTACGAATTATTAATAATAATATAATCAATTTTTATTTATAGATGGGCGCGAATGGATTATTTTCTTCGTTTCGTTTTTTTTAATATTAATTAATTTAAAAAATTGTAAATAAAAAAAAAAATTATGTTAAATAAAATTTTAAAATAAAAAAAAAAAAATTTTTTTATTTAAGTAGCCATGTTTGTATGTATGTATATAAAAGTGAAATTTCCCCGCCAAAATTTATATTATAAGCCCCGCCCATTTTTTTGTGCGACAACCTCACTTTTCTTGTCATCATTTTCCGATTTTTGTGGCCAACTTTCATAGTAAATCTTAGAATAAGTTGGACATTATTTCGGAAAAAAGTCGGTGATGAAATCAGCAAAGTGTCAGAAAAATCCAAAAATTGTCGGATATAAAAATACTTGGGATATAAAAATACTTGGGTACCCAAGTATAACAAAGCTGAAAACATGAATTTTTTTTCCGCACATTGGTACAAAAAATCGGAAAATGATGAAATTGGGTTGGGTTTCCAAATTCCAACTTTTAACACAGCAAAGATGCTGGCGTTGGTGTGTACTTTTTTATTTTGTGTTTACAAATTTTACAACTTTAGTTTTGCGTGAGACGCCATTATGAATGGTTGTGTTTTTACTTGTAATTAAATTTTATTTTTATTTCTGCTGTGGCCCTGGCCAGTGTTGTTTGATCAGTTTTTAGTTTGTAGAATTTTAATTATGTATTGTGTTTGTGTGTGCGGCCTATTAATTATGTATAATAAAATCTATTTGTATGGATGGACGTAGGGCGAATTTGGAGAAAATACAAAATTATTTTGCAAACATGTACGCACGGCGATATGATGACGTGTTTTTGAGTTGGGATATATCATTTGGTTTTGAATTCGCTTTTTTTTACATATAACTAAAAAATATATAATTGTAATATGTAGTTAATAAAATAAAAATTATATAAAATTTTAAAATAAAAAAAAAATATTTTTATTTAAATATGAATGGATGTTGTATGTATGTATGTATGGAAAGGTAAAGTGAAATTTCCCCGCCAAAAATTTATATTGTAAGCCCCGCCCATTTTTTTGTGCGGCATAACCTCACTTTTTTTGTCATCATTTTCCGATTTTTGTGGCCAACTTTCATAGTAAATCTTAGAATAAGTCGGACATTATTTCGGGAAAAAGTCGGTGATGAAATCAGCAAAATGTCAGAAAAATACAAAATTTGTCGGATATAAAAATACTTGGGTACTAAAGTAGATGTACTAAACTAGTACATACATACATTGCGTAAATACACAAAAAAAATCTACTACCTTTTTTGATTTATTCCCAAGTATAACAAAGCTGAAAACATGAATTTTTTTTCAGCATATTGGTACAAAAAATCGGAAAATGATGAAATTGGGTTGGGTTTCCAAATTCCAACTTTTGACACAGCAAAGATGCTGGCGTTGGTGTGTACTTTTTTATTTTGTTACAAATTTTACAACTTTAGTTTTGTGTGAGACGCCATTATGAATGGTTGTATTTTGTTTTTATTTTAACTTAAATTTTATTTTTTGTGTTGTGCGATTATTTTTGGGTTTGTAGAATTTTTATTTTTGTGTGTACGAATTAATAATAATAATAAAATCGATTTTTATTTATAGATGAACGCGAATTGGATTATTTAAAAAAATAAAAATATTGTGTAAATAAAAAAAAAAAAAATATTGTGTAAATAAATAAAAAAAAAAAAAATATTGTGTTAATAAAATTTTAAAATAAAAAAAAAATTGTTTTTATTTAAGTAGCCATGTTTGATTGTTTGTATGTATGTATGTAAAAGCGAAATTTCCCCGCCAAATTTTATATTGTAAGCCCCGCCCATTTTTGTGCGACATAACCTCACTTTTTTTGTCATCATTTTCCGATTTTTGTGGCCAACTTTCATAGTAAATCTTAGAATAAGTCGGACATTATTTCGGAAAAAAATCGGTGATGAAATCAGCAAAGTGTCAGAAAAATCCAAAAATTGTCGGATATAAAAATACTTGGGATTGTTATGTATTTCTTTTCATGTAATTTTGTTGAGTGTTTGTGAATTTTGAGGTTATGATAAGTTTTTTGTGGCTAATTTATTATAAAACTGTTTGGTTTTGTTATAATAAATATTTGTAAGTAAAAAAAAAAACATTTATATGTAAAAAAAACATTTTTACTAATATGTAAATGTAACAATGTTTTTTTAGGTGTTTTAAGTAAGTTTAGCCATGGCGTCAACAAATAAAAATGCAAAACTGCCGTCCATGATAGATAGCCGATTTACGGAAGAGGATTTAAGAAACAACTTTGAAATTAATAATACGAGAAAGTCGGCAACGTGCAAGGTGGAAAATGAAGTAAATGGCCAACTCAAACGATGCAACTTTAAATTCAATGCCAATGAATCTAGTGCCGTGAAAAAATTTAATCTTTGGCGGCATGTCAAACGCAACCATCCGGATATTTATATGTCTCTAACGAAAAAGAAAGACCAAGAAGATAAAGTTAAAGTTGCCACAGAAAAGCGAAGTGGTCGTGATTGTGAAGGAAATAATACTTATGACGGAGCATCAACTAATAAGAAACACAAAATGGAACAAACGAAAATTGATTCATTTTTGAAGTCTTCAAAAGTTACAGTTACTATGGATGCTGATACTTTCCGCGAAGGTCTAATGGAAATGGTTTGCTTGAGTTCAACACCCCCACTACATTCAGACTGCAAAATAAGGGATTCCAAAAAATTGCGGGTGAAATGGCTCAAAAGCTTGGTATTTCGACAGGACACGATGCAGTTCGTCATTTGGTTATCAGTACAGCTGATTCTGTCCGTGCTGATCTGAAGGAATTATTAAAAGAAAAGTTGTGCTACCTGAAGATGGACGCAGCAACTCGGGGAAATAGAAATTTTCTCGCAGTGAATGTCCAGTTCTACGATGAAAAGAAAAATAAGGTCGTTATAAAAACATTGGACATTGTGGATACCAAAGGAAAACATGATTCGTCTTATGTGAAAAATCAAGTGAAATCAATTTTAGAAAAATTCGATATCACTAAAATGCAGATTTTGAGTATCTGCGTTGACAATGCAGCAAATATGACGTGTGCCGTAAAGAATTTCAGCAGCTGCGATGAAGATTCTAATTCGGACAATGATATTATAAACGGAACTAGTACTGAATCAAATATGATAGAGGAAGAAATTGAGGAACATGGTTACCGAAGAATTGAGAATGCTAATGCTGAACAATGGGTTTCCAAACCTAGCTTTATACTGCCAGAATGGGTACTTAATGATGAATCAAAAGTCCAATTGATGAGGTGTGGCATACATACACTTCAGTTGGCAATCTGGGATGGATTAAAGAAAGAGCACGCAACTAAATTTTTGGGAAAAATTCGACAAGTCGTTGTTAAGTTACGAACACCAAACATTCGCAGTATTCTGCTTCAATTACATGGATTAACTCAACCACTAGACACTGTAACTCGTTGGGGTTCAACATTTGCAATGATTGATCGACTTCTCGTGTTTCAATCCTACTGTGAACAAGTAGCTGCTGCAGGAACACGAGAGCTGAAGTTAACCAAAGCTGAATGGGATGAAGTAAAAAACCTGAAAGAACTCTTGGCAAAGCCAAACTGTACAACAGTAAAACTTCAATCTGCCGATGTAACTCCAGGAATTTTTATGAAAGAGTGGCATAAACTCGCTAAACTAATGCAAGAAAATGCTGGTCTAATTGCACTCGAAATTGCATCCTCCATGCGAAAACGCGAAGAGAATCTTTTTAAAAACACGCATTTCCTTGCTGGAGTTTATGTCGATCCACGCTATAGGATTTTATTAAGTTCATCGCAAAAATTGAAAGCTAAAGAAGGACTCTTAGATATTGCCCAAAGGCTTGAGAAACAAAATATCCTTCGACATTTCAATAAATTGCAACCGAGTGAAGAACAACAATTAATAGTCGTAACAGTCGAATCAGATCGTCAAGAAAATAACTGTACCACTGGCAGTGCCACAAGCATAAATTCTTCAGAAGAGGACGATTTTGACTCTTTTGAGAAAGAGCTTGATAAACAGGAAAAACGCCGGAAAATATCAGAAATACACAATTCCAACGAAGAAGAATTTGAACGATTGTTTAATGAAGATTGTGAAGTCATGGAAGGCATGGGTAGACTCAAAGTTAAATCAGTCTTCGAGGCAATTAATAAGTATCCGGAACGAATGCAAGCTGCATGTCGAGTTGCATCCAGTATGCCCACTACTCAAGCAAGTTTCGAGAGACTATTTTCAGCTCTAAAATTAATATTGAATAATTTAAGGCAATCGATGAAAGAAGACTTACTCTCAGCAGTTTTATTTTATAGAATAAATAAAAAATAACGAAAATTGATTAAGTACTTAGTACATACATACATATATATAAAACATGTAATTACAATTTAGCCGCCCCGGTGGCACAGTGGTTAGCATGCTTGCTTTAAGCTCCGGAGGTCCCGGGTTCAATTCCCGGCGGGTGATGAAAAAATCATGGCTGGTTAATGTTGGATCAATGAAGTAATCACTCATTATCCGTTAAAAAAATGATTACGAAACTTCAAATGAAGCGGCCAAATCCCTCTATGGGATGTAGCGCCAGCGGAAAAAAAAAAAAAAAGAATTACAATTTGAATTTGAAATAAAGTTTATTTATTTAATTTAAAGTAAAAAAAATTTTGATTTCAACTTTTGTAGATTTCTAATTTTTATACTTTTGTACTTGGAGCATGGAGCGGAGCATGGATCGGAGCAGGAGCAGGAGTGTAGTGCCGGAGCGGAGCTGGAGCGGAGCAGCATAAAAATTGTACAGCTCCAAAGCCCTGGATGTGGACAGGAAAGATTTTGATATTTTCGAGTTATAATCTAACTCCATAAAGCTTTCTCCAGTGGCCAAGAAAAAAATTTTACACAAACATAGATAAATTGCAATTGTTGCTGAAAGTTTGAGATTTTACGTGTGAACGCGAAATGTGTGTAATTACGTCATGTAGAAAATATACGTCTGAACACACGGAGTAGAAGTTTTTCAGGCTACTTTGATTTACACCAATTGTTTCCTATTTTTTTTATATGCTGTTTTTGATGCGCGATTGATCCGCTCCCGCGGATTCTACATATAATCGACACAATAAACTACAATATTTTGACAATTTTTGACAAAACAAACATTTTTATATAAATTAAAATTGACTAATTATTGAAAATTTATTATTGTAGTTAATAAATTAAGTTATTTTATAATATTTCTCATTAATTAAAATCAAAAATTTGCAGTTATTTATTATTAATTGGAAAACCCATTTTAAGGAAAATTTCTGTATTTATATTATTATCATGTGCCCAATGCTTATTAGCTGTATTTCCATGAGAAAAATTTAATCGAATTAATTATGAATTATTTTTCTCATGGAAACAGTCGCAAATTATTTTTTTCGAATGGGACATGTAAAAAGAGTTTGTTTTTGTTTCCGCACATCAGATGTCATAACCGTCATGCTAAAGGTTACAATAACGTTTGACGTTTAATTTTATGGCTACGAAGTTCGAACGCGTCGATAAACGACTTATAAACATTTTAAAATATAAAAAGTATTTTGTGTTATTAAATTCACCATACAGTTTCGATACAAAACACTAATGACATTTGATATGCTAACCTGTACCGAGGGTGCTGCATTTAAAAACAGCGGCGAATATTGTTACTATAAGCATGCCCCATTGAAATAAAACAACAAGTAGAAAGAGCAATTTGGTTTCTGGTGTCAGGTGGTATAACTAAAATTAGGAATGAATTAAATAATTCAAACTTTTAGTTTGAATTATTTAATTCGTGTCGCGAGCAATTGTTGTTGTAACATTATCATGGAAATACGATTAATGATTACAAATTCGTCCGTAGTGTTTATTGGAATTTACGAAAACCCGTGAATGTATGCATACATAAAAAATATTTTTTTATTTCCTGGTAAGAATAAAACGATTTATGTACTGGTAAATTATATGCGGTAAAAAAGGTTAACCGGTAAAAGGTAATGAAGTCCCTAACCACAATATAATTAAATTCTAACTACTTCACATCAACAGAAGTGGTTAGTTAGTTTATTGTATAAATCTACTCGTTCGAATTTACGACTCGAACATTAGGGTCACATTTATCACTTTTTATTGGTCCATACAAAATAACATCAATATACAATTTCTGGTACATTATTGACGTAATCCCAAGTATTTTTATATCCGACAATTTTTTTATTTTCCTGACATTTTGCTGATTTCATTACCGACATTTTTCCGGAATAATGTCCGACTTATTATAAGATTTACTATGAAAGTTGGCCACAAAAATCGGAAAATGATGACAAAGAAAGTTAGGTTATGTCTCACAAAAACTGGGCGGGGCTTAAAATACAATTTTTGGCGGCAAAATTTCACTTTTAAATTTCAAAATAGATAATATATATATAAATATAATATATATTTTAAAAAAAATTATACATACATATATATACATAAATGGACGACTCTTCTCTCTTTTTCGACGACCATCAGGGAAGTTCTGCAATGCACAATCTGAACAATCTGAAATTAAAAATAATTAGATTTATTGGTCTTCGATTCGGGTAATAGCATATTACCCGAATAATTGATGGGAAAATTATTTGAAAAATGATTGGAAAATTTCATCAATCCAGGATGAAACTTAAAGTGCGATTTCTGTATACTTGATTCATTTGGAATAGTTTTACAATTTCAAATGCCAGAAACTTGTGCTTAAAAATCCCGGAAATTTAATGTTAAATACACTATAAATTTATAATTTAATATTTTTAAAACATTTATGTTTCTCGTAACACTGCATAGTTCATTATCAAATTTCTGCAATTTCCAAAGACAAACCTCTGACATTCAAAATCACAAAACCGCTCCATACGAATCAAGTATACATAAAACATTCTTCAAACCACATAATGGATTAATAAAATTTGTCAATCATTAAAATTTTAACAAATAAAAATCTAAATTAAATACGACACTTTTTCCATATCAACTTCATATGGAAAATTTTTGTTTCCTATCACATCGCTGTTACAAAATAATGTCGATACCAAATTTACTATCACACTTTTAAACAAAAAAATTACTAATAGTATTTATGGTATTTGTTCAAGAATCTCACAGTAATTAGTTAACATTGTGTTAAGTTACTTATTGGCGATATTGCCCTTATGTTTTAATTGTATAAGTTTCTGTTAGTTCGTCCAATATTGTTGTATATTTGCTACCTAGTGGCGAACATTAAAAGTTGTAGATTTTTTCTTTTTTTCTTTTGTACATAAATAAAATATTAATTATTGTTTTTTGGTCGGCAATACGAGTAACATCAAGGGTAATCATCACATTTATATAAACAAAAAAAAACACAAAATAAAACAATACATTTATAACGATCTACCAAGAAAACTGTTCTTATTAACACATAGAAGAAAAAAAAAAATTTATACAGTCCACAACAATTCGATACAAAGTTGGTCCTTCGAGCCGGATGGCGGATAGACAAATATTGTTGACACATTGGCGAATTATCTACAGCTAAGTATTCAACATTTCGTATTAATTTAAATTAATTTAACTTAATCATATTTGGTAATTACCAGAGTGATATTCATATAAATTAACTGTAAAATCAATTTGAAATAACTGTTTTTAATAATCATCTCACAATTGTCTGTGCAATAAAACAGTAACATTATAAAGTGAAATTTTTTCGTTGGTTAACTTTTGATATTTTGATTTCGTGACTTGTGAGATTTTATATTTGTGTATAACGTGTGTCAATTTAGGTGGATATAAACACAATTAGACCTAAAAATTAAATAAATAATTAAAGTTATTTTGAGTGATCAAGTGCTAAATCATGGCAGCCTCTAAGCTGTTACTGGCGTCTCAAGGTCGGTTGGCTCGTTCGATCGAAAAGTCACACGCTTTCGCGAAAACCGTTGACAAATCCGTTACGGCTGGTGAAATACAAACTCACAAAGAATTATTAGCTGAGAATTTTACCCGATTGTGTAATATAGAAGATCAACTTTCTACGCTACCAAATGTGGAATCAAAGTTCAGTGAAATAGAAAATGTGTATATAGCCACAAAGGCACTATTAAAAGCCTTTGAACCCGATGTTCCTAAACCTGACACAAAGCTGTCCAGTTCATTCAACAAACTCGTTGAACAGCAGCAATCGTTTTTGCATGAATTTCGTAACGTTAATAAGCAAACTGAAAGGGATGTTATTCTACCAAAGTTAAACATTCCTGTATTCTCTGGGGACAGAATGCAATGGCCAACATTTTCTGATATATTTCAAGTCGCCGTTCATAATTCGACCACGCTATCCAAAGGCCAGAAACTTCAACATGTTAAAACCTTATTGACTGGAGATGCTGCATCTTTAGTCAGTCACCTATTGAGCCAAAATGAAAATCATTATGAAGAAGCATGGAGCAAACTACAAGCTCGCTACAATCGAGTTGGTCCATTAATAACTACATTTGTTGAAATGTTTATAGAGCAGCCAGCCGTTATCATTCCAAATGAGGCAAATATTCGGAAATTGGCTGACCGTTCTGATCGTGAAGAACGTGATCATTTCTTAGTATACATTCTCGTCAGGAAAATGGATCACGAAACAAAGCAACTTTGGGCAAGAGAAATTGTCGATGATGAAACACCGACCATCGATAAGTTGATAAAATTTCTAAACAACCGGGCCAATCAATTGGAAATGTTAGGATCAAGAAAAATGTTTAAAAAACGGGTAAGCAATTCTTCATACCAAACGAGTTATGTGTCAAGAAATATTAACTGTCCTTTGTGTAGCAACAATCATTTGCTCTATCGCTGCACTCAATTTCACAATATGACTCCTAATCAAAGACAACAATTAGTCAATCAAAACAAACTTTGTAACAATTGTCTTCAACAAGGCCACTACGCCAACAATTGCAGATCAACAGGTGTTTGCTTTACATGTAGTAATAAACATCACACAATGTTACATGACCAGTCCGTACCGGTTTTGCACAACGCGCATCAGTCATTCGAGAATCATCCAAGTTCGCGCATTTCTACTATCAACAGTTCTACCATGGAACCATCAAATCAACTTACAACACTTCAACCATCAATTTTTTCTATCAACAAAGCTAACCCAGAAGCAACTAATCAACCGTCAACTGTTCAATCACAAGATCTCCAATCAACAACGTTAACCCAGCAAGGTTATCCAGTACCAATCACGACTTCAAGTAATGATGCTCATGCTATACAAGCAGTTACATGCACCAATTCAAGGAATTACACCTCGTTGTTATCTACAGCTGTCATTTTATTACGTGACAGGTACGGGTTGTTCCACGAATTCCGGGCCTTACTTGATTCCGGCTCTCAATCTACATTTATTTCAAATGCCTGTGCTCAGAAGCTCATGCTGCCTAGACAGCCCTTTAAGATTGCCATATCTGGAATAGCCGCATCTGGAGCTGGCATGACAAAGGGCTTGATCCGTCTGGTAATCTCGTCAAAGCTAAACCGAAATATCCTGTTGTCCGTTGATGCATTGGTTCTCCCGAAATTAACTCATCTACTTCCTCCATCTAAGTTGGAGATAACCCGGAGTTCGTTTTCAAATCTTCAACTCGCTGATCCACATTTTCACCAGCCATCTAACGTAGATGTAATAATTGGAGCTGATTTGTTCTTCAACGTCATTTGCCCTGATCAAATTCAACATACACGAATGCCAATCGCTCAAAAGACGGTTTTTGGATGGGTGTTGGCGGGTTCTTTCAATACTAGTGAATCTGAAGTGCAATCATTTCAATGTACTTCCGAATTACAACCAGAAATTGAAATTGATAATCAATTGCGCAGGTTCTGGGAACTGGAGGAAGTATCAGCTCAAACTTCATGTACTGCCGAGGAAGCCGCTTGTGAGACACCTGACACACTTTAATGCAACCCACCATCGCAATTCAGAGGGACGTGTTAGCTTGCCATTTCAAAACGACTCAGCTATTTTAGGCAATTCAATCAATAATGCTTTATCTAGATTAACGGCGATGGAACGCAAATTTTAGAAAAACCCAATTCTACATGCTGAATATTCTAAATTTATGGATGAATATTTGAAGCTAAACCATATGTCGGAAATCCACGGGGAAGAAATCAATAAACCAGTTAGCGGAACTTATTACTTGCCCCACCATGCGGTAATAAAGGAACACAGCAGTAGTACTCGATTACGAGTTGTATTCGATGGGTCTGCGAAGACGTCTACACAGGTATCCATCAATGACAAGCTAATGGTAGGTCCAACTGTGCAGCCTAAACTTTCGTCTATTTTATTAATGTTCCGGATTCCTATCATAGCTATTGCCGCAGATATTAAGCAGATGTATCGTCAAATATTAGTACATCAAAACGACAGAGATTTTCAGCGCATTGTCTGGAGAAAGAATAAGTAAGAGCCTATCAAGCATTACCAATTAAACACAATAACTTATGGTATGTCTTGTTCTCCTTTTTTAGCAACGAGAACACTCAATCAGTTAGCAAATGACAACAAGGATGCCCATCCAGAGGTGGCGGCCATAATTACTAATAACTTTTACGTAGACGATTTAATGGCAGGTGCAGATACGGTCAACGAGGCAGTTATAAATTAGTCACGGAAATCACTGACGTGTTAGAATCTGGAGGTTCCCAATTGAGAAAATGGAAGTCTAATTTACCGTCAGTACTAAGAGCCATTCCAGAAGAGCATATGGAAATTAGAAGTCTGCCAATTGAAGAACCAGAATCAAGAAATACAACTAAAGTTCTTGGCATTCATTGGGAGCCACATACTGACAATTTCTGCTTTAAAGTGCAGCCTCAACAACCATCAACGTATACTAAAAGGTCCTTGTTATCTGATGCTTCAAGGATCTTTGACCCCCTGGGTTGGCTTGCACCGGCTATAATATCCATTAAAATTATATTTCAATCAATGTGGGTGCTTAAACTTCAATGGGATGACCCGTTACCAGCATCTATATCATACCAGTGGCTTCAAATCATAAAGGAGTTTAATTACTTTGAACAATTAAAGATAACCCGCGCAGTGACACCAGCAAAAACACCAGCTACAGTTTACGAACTTCATGGATTCTGTGATTCTTCAAATGTAGCGTATGCTGCCGTTGCATACTTGAAAACAATAAACCCTGATGGACAATGTTCTATAAGGCTATTCTAGTGTCAATTCCCAGATTAGAACTCTGTGGTGCCGCACTTCTTACAAAATTACTATGTTCAGTTCAAAATGATTTCCAGATTTATTCCAATATGAAAATATTTGCTTGGTGCTGGCAAATATTTGGTCTGAGCGTGCAACTGCTGCAGTAATGAAATATATCCAGTCTACCGAATTTGGTGAGGAAGTTCGACTGCTAAATATGGACAAACCGTTACCAAGTTCATCATCTATTTTAAAATTACATCCATTTCTCGATACTGATGGATTACTCAGAGTAGGTGGCCGGCTTCAACACTCAAGCCTACCTGAACAAGCCAAACATCCTGTCATCGTTCCAAAAGATCATCGAGTGGGAAAGCTTATTATAGAGTACTATCACAAAATAAACCTACATCCAGGTACATCATTAACGTTGTTCTTAATTCGACAATATTATTGGATTATCAACTGTCGAAGATTGGTAAATAGCTGTATCCATAAGTGCATTATTTGTTTTAAATTTGCGAGGAATGAATCCTCTCAACTGATGGGAAATTTACCGGCTCTGCGAGTTCAACCATCTCAAAGAGCATTCCTAAATGTGGGCATAGATTATGCAGGACCACTTACAACTAAACTGATCAAAGGCAGATCTCAGAAAACTTTCAAATCTTATATTTGCATATTTATCTGCTTAACAACGAAAGCTATACATCTTGAAGCTGTGAGTGATCTTACTTCTGATGCCTTCATTGCCACGCTCAAAAGATTCGTCAGTCGTCGCGGTCATTCTTAGCGACAACGCCAAGAACTTCATTGGGGCTTCACACGAGCTAACGAAGTTAATGAAACATCCAGATGTCATCAGTTATTCCTCCAGCGAATACATCAATTGGCAGTTTATTACACCATTGACTCCTCATCAAGGAGGTCTCTGGGAAGCAGGAGTCCGTAGTACAAAATACCACCTTAAGCGAATTAGTCATAATCAAACGCTTACTTTTGAAGAGTAAACAACACTACTTTGTCAAATTGAAGCAGTATTGAACTCTCGACCATTATGCGCCGTTACCGATGATCCAGATAATTTAAACGTGTTGACACCTGGACACATTTTAATTGGAGAAGCCTTACGGGCTCTGCCTGAGCCAAACTTTGAACATTATAAACTAAATACTCTTAGTCATTGGCAACATGTGCAACGCATGGTACAATCATTTTGGACAAGATTTCAACTTGAATATTTATACAGCCTACAGATGAGATCAAAATGGAATAAACGTCATCCTAATTTACAGCCAAATGATATTGTTTTAATCAAGGAAGAAGGAACTCCTCCCGGATGTTGGAAGATAGGAAAAATAGTCAAGGGTGAAGGTTCAACTGATGGTATTATCCGAAATTATGAAGTGAAAACGAGCAAGGGTTCCTATAGAAGGAACATTACAAAACTTATTAAGCTACCGATTGGAATCGACCTGTCAGCCTCTTCCAAGGTGGGCGGAAATGTTCAAGAATCTCACAGTAATTAGTTAACATTGTGTTAAGTTACTTATTGGCGATATTGCCCTTATGTTTTAATTGTATAAGTTTCTGTTAGTTCGTCCAATATTGTTGTATATTTGCTACCTAGTGGCGAACATTAAAAGTTGTAGATTTTTTATTTTTATCTTTTGTACATAAATAAAATATTAATTATTGTTTTTTGGTCGGCAATACGAGTAACATCAAGGGTAATCATCACATTTATATAAACAAAAAAAAAACACAAAATAAAACAATACATTTATAACGTTCTACCAAGAAAACTGTTCTTATTAACACATAGAAGAAAAAAAAAAAAATTTATACAGTCCACAACAATTCGATACAGTATTTATGCAAAATATTTATTAATATTACCTTCAATTTACCGATTTTTTATTTATTTTTTATTTTTTTAATATTATAATCACGACCAAAATACTTATATACATTTCAAATTCTTAATCGTAATGGCGTCTACAAAAAAGAAAAAATTTAAAACAATTTGTTTGCACTCCAACGCTATGTGTCGAAAGTTGGAAACCCAATTTCATCATTTCCCGATTTTTTGTACCAATATGCGGAAAAAAAATTCATGTTTTCAGCTTTGTTATACTTGGGATGGGTTGAACTGAACGAGATTAGGTTATGCGCAGATCAAATCTGCTCTTCTTGTACCATGTTCTCCGATTGTATTTCTCGTTTAATTTGTATACAGTTCAGTAAAGAAATAAAGTGGACGTATCGATACAAATATAATAAAATTATCAATATTTTCTTATCGATATGTTGAATAGATAATAATTTACAAGTAAGATCGGTTTATAATTTGTAGAATGAATTTGTTTCTTGAAATTTTTGATTACGGCATTTTTAAACATTTGTATATATTTTATACATGTCATAAATAATTAATAGTTTACCAATACTTGGAAACCTTTAGCAAAATTAAAAATTATCAACAAGTGCGAAAAATTAAAGCATTGTAATTATTATGATTTATGATATGAATATCACTCTAAATTATTGAAATACCCGCCTGCAATTAAACACAAAACGATTACATCAATCATAATTTTTTATCTATCTTCTATATAAAGAAGAAAAGTATGTTTGTAAGTATGTGTATGGATTCTACAAGAGCTCTTGATCCACTCGAACGATTGCTTCCAAATTTTGCACGAATACTTTTTAGCAGTCGAGAAGAAAAATAGGGAGATCAACAATTTGTACCCCTTCCTCAAGCTCCCCTGTGAGGAGGCATTTACAAGTGAAATTTCTATTCACCGATTGAGCTGATTTTTGGATATCTAGTGCAAAATCAAAAATAAATCGACAAGACTTGTTTACCATTAACAACACCTTCACCATCACCGTTAAAAAAGTAATGATACACTAAGTGGATGGGTAATATGGTGATGGTGATGGTGATGGGGATGGTGATGGTGATTGTGATTGTGATTGTGATTGTGATTGTGATTGTGATTGTGATTGTGATTGTGATTGTGATTGTGATTGTGATTGTGATTGTGATTGTGATTGTGAATGTGCTTGTGTTTGTGATTGTGATTGTGATAGCGTAATTGTGATTATATGTGATGGTATAAAGGTAGGATGGATGATGAAATGAAAGTACAATGGTAACATGATACAATCACAAATCACTCCATACAGATCCATACCTCTTATTATTTATATTACTTGGATGAACCAAGCCCAAATGGTTTTGCGGTTTTTTGAACTGGAACCCAATATTAAATTTGTTTGTAATATTTTAACTTGGACTGAAAATAATACAAAAATGATCCAAGTAACACCATCTATTGTATATAAATATAAATATTTTTGATCAAATATTTACTTTTATTGAATATTTTTATTTGTTATATTATATTTCAAAGTAAAATTATTAAAGCAATAAATGTAGCTAAAATAATTAAAATTGGTTTGGATTTTCAGGTTTTGGGTTCCAGAATAAATTGCCAAAAATTTGTTCGGCTTGAAACATCTGATATTCTTATCTGTGCAAAAACTTAGGCCCGAATTTATAGTCGTTATTACAACTACAAGTACTGTAACAGTTTTCGTATTTATAAACCTTACTGTAAGATTTGTTTGTATAATGTAACAACGCTTATAGTTATCAAAATTCATCACTATAAACATTGCTACAAAATATCCAAAACAAGAAAGTAAATTCGAAATCCGTATCGAATTTTAGACATGATTTTGAAATGATTTTCGAAAATCGTTCCGCGACTATAAATTCGGGCCTAAGTGTTCCTCATTAACTTTCGGTTTTTTTTGTTTCTTTTTTTTTGAGTACTTACATATCTATAAAGAAAATTGCATTCGTCATACATATTTTGTATTGTAATGGTAAAGTAAAACATTTGTTAAGATTCTTCTATACCTAAATACTGATTTTATTTTGTTTTGTGGAAATGACTGGTACTGAAGTGGAGAAAAAACGAAGACTATTTTTTTTTTGTTTTCTTCACATTTTTATTTTTATCTCAAAAAGCGAACAAAAATCAGTTTCCGCGGCTTGACAAGCTCTTTATACAAAATTTTACATGTGCAATCGCGGACATTAAAGTGGGGTTAAATGGAAAAACAAACAGATTTTTCTCATTTAGGGTCGCCGCGCATTGGTTTTTATTTATATCTCGATCAAGGTTGAACGGCTGTCAGTGGTACAGCATGATTTGGTTCGATGACGATTTGCCGCCCGGTGGCATAGTGGTTAGCATACTTGCTTTACGCTCTGGAGGTCCCGGGTTCGATTCCCGGCCGGGTGATGAAAAAATCACGGCTGGTTAAGGGTAGGATCAATGAATTAATCACTCATTATCCGTTAACAAAAATGATTACGAAACTTCAAAATGAAGCGGCCAAATCCCTCTATGGGATGTAGCGCCAGCGAAAAAAAAAAAAAAAAAAAAAAGGTTGAACGGCTGTCAGTGGTGCAGCACGATTTGGTTCGAATCAAATGACTAAATTATTCTAATTCATGCCACCAATTTTATTTGAATGTGCCTTGGTAAAACTCTAACATTGCTCTTCTGATTAAGCATGATATACCCGCTTCCTCTAAGGCATATACGATATACCTATGTAGCTCTGTGTCTAAAAGTCGTCTCTGATAACCTGCTTTTTTTCATTAAATGTTGAAATCCGGAAATTGAAAATGAAAAACTCTATATTATAAAAAATCTTATCATTCAAAATTATTTTATTTACTCTAAGATAAATTACTCGTGCTATCTTAACATATCGTCCAAATCCAAAGTTACAATATTTCCCCGCTGCCTAACATAACATGGAATATTAAATCTCAAAATCGGGACAATTAAACGTGTCCGGTTTTTTGATGTATTATGACTAAAAAATCTCTTCAATGCATCTTGTTCGTCAGAAGATCAACGGCTGATATCGACTACATTCTTTATTTTCTGCAGGGATTGTAACAATGAATTTAGTTTTAAACAGTTTCAACACAAAGAAACATCTAAAAGCCAAAATATCGGTGTAAGTAGTATCAATATTGACATTTACACTTATGTTACATGAGAGATGCTTCTTAGATCAGTGACGTTTTTTTAGTAGATTAATCACTAATTGTGCTTCGTCACAGATGAATAAAAGCTATATATAAAACTCGAATAAATGGCTTTTACCAATCAATCATAAATTACAATATAAATTGTACTACCCGAAAAATGAAGGAATTTCTTGAGGTGGAATTATGTATTTGCAGGCGATTGCATCAACCTTTTTTCAACTAGATTAGGGTGGCTAGATACAACATACGATACAATGCCTTGGCTTAACACAATCGCTCTAGTCGATATAAAGGCCCGGATCATTTGTTTGACATTATATAAAACGTGTGTTTAACGCTCCGTTTTAAGTCATTTGGGCCAGGCCATTTCTTAAAAAGTGAATCTTCACATTTTACATGGCCTCTGTAGAAATCCTTCGGTAACTAAGCGATACTGAGGGACAGCACTTGGAAAGACCGAGATGCAAAATAGTAACAGGGCTTCCTTGCAGAAGCCGCATACCGGTTTGCCCCCTCGTACTAGAAAGAGCTGTATTCAAATTGGTACGACGCGATGTGGTTCGATTAAAAGATGAATATAATCCATAATGAGGTTGCGTTATTAATTTATTATTTTTATTTTACGTTGAAATAAATGAATTATTAAAAAAACAACCGTAAACTATTATTATTATTATTATTATTTGTTGAGGGCCATGTGGGCGTTCAAACCACCCCGCACTGCGACCTAACAGATCTATTGTGCATGGACCCTACTTAATGAGCCGTCCAGTCAATATTCAGGCTCTTAATGAACCTGACAATACTGCCGGCCGGTATATGATGCATACTATCCGGGCTCATTACTCTCCCTCCTAGATGTTGTAACCTTTTGCAGAAAATGGCTGGGCAATGGCACAGAACATGTTCCGCTGATTCCGCTTCCAGTCGCAGAAGCGACATCTATCCGTCGAACTTAGGCCCATTTTCTTAAGGTGATACCTTAAGGGGATGTGACCTGTGAGGAAGCCGGTAAGCAGCCTCAACTCAGGTTTCCTAAGTACAAGACATTCCTTGGCCCTGGCCGACGAAGGTGAAATAAATTCCTTCGCCTGTCGCAAACCTGAAATTCCGCGCCAGTAAGAGGACTTTTGCACATCCTCCCAGCGTTTAACCGCTGCCCTAAGGTGCCCCTTAGAGACGCCGCAGAAGGGCTCTGGTCCAATTAATGGAAAGGCAGATCCCTCGCGGGCGAGGCCATCAGTTGCCTCGTTACCCACAATTCCAGTGTGACCTGGCACCCAAACAAGTGTTACCTTATTTGAGTTTGCCAGCAACTTAATAATCAAACAATCCCATACCAGCCTTGACTCAATGGTAAAGAACCTAAGAGCCTTTAAGGCCGATTGGCTGTCTGATACAATATAAACCTTTGCGTCGTTTAGGCCTTTTGATATGCCTATCCTTGCACAAAGTTCTATAGCATGCACTTCTGCTTGAAAGACGGTTGCATTGGTACCCAAGGACTTCGAGAGTGATATTTCACTCCCGTGTATTCCTACCCCCGCCCCATCTTCCGTTTTTGACCCATCTGTAAACCACACCAATGACCCTCGCTCAAAGGATGGTCCCCCTGTACTCCACTCCTCCCGGTCAGGTAACCTAACACAAAAGGGTTTGTGGAAATCCAGTTTGGCTGGCATACAGTCGGAAGGCATTCTTATAGTGGGGTCTGTCTGAAACTCCTTAAGGATTTCCAGATGGCCCACCATATTGCCTGGTTTGATATTACCCTCCGCCTGCATCTTAAGGGCCATAGTAGTAGCATCCTTTTTTACATGCAGATGCAATGGAGGTAGTCCTAGGAGTGTCTCCATTGCTGCGGTCGGACATGTTTTCATTGAGCCCGTAACCCCAATGCAGGCCATACGCTGAACCTTATTCAATAAAGTTTGCGCTGTCCTTTGTTCAGTTTTAGGCCACCACACTAGCGATCCGTAAGTGATCATAGGCCTAATGATTGTTAGAAATGACCAGTAGATCATGTTTGGTTGTGACAGGCCCAAAAAGCCTTTGTGGCTCTATTTTGAATTTTTTGTAAATGTTGTTCCCAGTTCAGTTTATGATCCAGGATAACCCCTAGATATTTAACCTCTTTGGAAAAGGCAACAATAGTACCGTTTAACGAGGGAGCTACAAGCGAGAGCTTTCTCCTCCTCGTAAAAGTGACAATGACAGTTTTGTTTGGATTGACACTAAGTCCTTCCTTGTCGCACCACTGCCATATCAAGTTGAGTGCATTTTGCATGAAATCAGAGATGATCTCATCAAACCTGCCTCTAATCACGATAGCCACGTCATCCGCATAGCCCTGGACATCAAACCCATGGCTATTTAGGAGGACCAGTAGTCTATCAATAACCAATGACCATAAAAGAGGAGACAGTACACCTCCTTGGGGACAGCCCTTTACGGCCCTGATGGTTACTGACTCGCCACCTAATGTGGCTGTAATATCGCGACATTTCAGCATGGAGCGGATCCACCAAGTTGTAGAAGGCGGAACCCCCTTCTCCATATCTGTCCTCTCTATTGAACCATAGGATGTATTGTCAAAAGCCCCCTCAATGTCCACAAAGCACACAGGGCAATTTCCTTAAAAGCCACCGCTCTTTCAATTTTCGTGACTAGACCACTAAGAGCCATCACAGTGGATTTGCCAGCTTGATAAGCAAACTGGTTCCGATGCAGTGGGTTATTTACAAGAATTTCATTTCTTATTTGATTATCCAGGATTTTTTCCATCGTCTTCAATAGAAACGATGTGAGGCTAATTGGCCGATAAGCCTTGGGCTGGGTGTCCAGACGACCCCCTCCCTTTGGTATAAAGACCACATTTACTTTCCTCCATAGTTTCGGAATATAGTTAAAAGCATAACTTGCCCGAAACAACTGGACCAAGCTGGGGAGTATTTCCTCAATACCTTTTTGAAGTAAAGCCGGAAAGATACCATCCCCTCCAGCAGATTTGAACGGTTTGAAAGAGCCAATAGCCCATCTCACCTTGCTGGGTGTGAACATTTTTCCAGAGAGGCTCCAGATCCTACTGTGGGATGAATAGTGCACCTCACTTGAAGGGTCATGCGGGTCCTCCTGGGTACCTACCACTATTGAGTCCGGAAAGTGGGTACCTAATAGTAACTCCAGGGTTTCCTTCCGGTTTTCAGTGAACTTCCCGTTTTGCTTCTGAAGAAGCCCCAAACCATTTGAGTGATCCCTAGAAAGGACTTTCTGCAGAGGGCCATCCTATACTCGCCCCATTCCCCAGTGCGTTTAGCCTTATTGAATAACCTTCTCGATTGTTTCCTCAGCTTGCTTAGCGCCCCGTTCCACCAAGGGACCAACTTAATGGACTCTCTTCGCTTAACTAGGCAGCTGTTTTCGTAAGCCGAGTGTATAGAATTATGCAGCTGGTTTGAACAGAATTCCAAGCCCTCTGGAGACTCTATGTTCCCCATTACCGAGGGCATTTCTGATTCGAGTGAAACTCTATAAGAGTCCCAATCGGTCAGTTTTGGAATTCTAATCTCCTGCCGCTGCATGGCCTCGGCCGCCAAATCGAATCTGATGTGCAAGTGATCCGATAAGGAGGCCTCTTCAGACACATGCCAATTTTTAACAAAATGACTAAAATGCGGACTAGCGAGGGTCAAATCTAGGACCTCCTGCCTAATCGCATTTATGAAAGTAGGTTTCCTTCCCCTATTGACAATATCTACATTATTAGTAATTATATACTCAAAAAGGTACTCACCCCTATTATTCATGTTCGTGCTGCCCCTGTTCCCCTCTTTCACCCAGAACCTCCACCATTACCGCCACTAAGTCCCTGGAGATGAACTCTGAAATGGGAATAAAATTAATTTGCGAGCTGGCCAAAATGGCCGCCCTTGGACTCTCAGTTCCTTTACAATAAATCAACTTACCCATTTGTTTTGGTATACCTTTAATTTGGTTACCTATTACCCATGGCTCCTGTATTAGAGCCATGCCAATTTTCTGGCAGATAAACCTAGGACAAAGGACGTCCGAAGACGCCTTTGCATGATGCAGGTTTATCTGTAGGCAGGTTATGTGTGTCATCACTCGGGCGACGTCTGCTGAAGGCCTTGATTAGCCTCCTTGCTCGCACCACCACTGCCAGATGGCGAATCGGTGTCCTCCATCTTACTGCTGCTGTCTACAGCTGACTGAGAGCCACCAGGCCTCACCAGCGGCTTGCGCAGGGTGACCTCTCGCGGAGCCATTCCCCGTACAACCGCTGACGCCTTCCTCTCTCTTTCCCTCCTTCTCCTCGCCTGTCTCCTGGAAAGGGCCGCCACACCAGTGGTTTTAACCACAGGTGAGGCCACGATAGTAGCCACAGGTGCGGCCACGATCGCCTTCACAGGTGCAGCCACGATAGCCCCCACAGGCTTGGCCACTTGGGGCCCGCCCCTGGAACCTGGCTTTCCACCACCCTGGCCTCCCTTGGGGTGCAGTTGGACAATCCCAAACTTAAAATTGATTTTAAAGTCAATTTGTTTGAGCTTCTCAACCGAAGAGTGGCCCATGGAGAAGGTGCAAAAAGCTGAAGTGCCTTTCGCCTCTCTCCTGACCACTCTCCAGCCGATCGCCTGCATGCCCTCGTTTTGGCTTCTGATGAAACCCAGAAGCTTACCCGTGGGCAATTCGGCACTGTTTGGGAAGGTACCAAACACGATCCTAGCGCGAGGCAGGTTTCCCGCCTCAGCCACAATCAGCTCTGCACCATCCCATGGCTTAATAGCGCCTATGGTCTCCCTGAGCCACTGTACAGTGGCCCGGTCGGCACAGGTCACTACCAGCCAGCCAAGCGGAAGCTGACTGCCAAGGAACTTAGGTTTAAGCTCCTTGGCCTCCTGCTCCAGCACCTTTTCCAAGATGCCCTCCTGGACAGCTTTAAGCTGCTCTCCAGTGAGGGAAACCTCAGGAAAGCCAGAGGGCAAGATCCCGATGATTTCTGATTCCGCAGCCTGCCTGAAGGTAACCCCAGACCGGACCGCAGAACCCGAGGCCACCAGAACCTGTTCTTCCCTCCTGGCCTTTTTTGTGCCGGTGAAGTGAAGTCATCCGAGCGGTCCCTCTTTGGCGGTTGGGCCGTCGTAGGAGCGCTAGTCTCCTTCCGTGACCGCACCGCCAGAAGCCTTGTCTCACTACCGGGCGCTTTGCCCTCAGCCAGAAGCTTCCTGTACCGCTTTCTCGCAGCCCCACACATTTTCACATGAGGAGCCGCGGCAGGTTTGTTGATCTCAACCTGACCCTTCCGACACTCCCCGACGTCCGCACTTTCCCCTGTTTTCACAGAGGAGATCCCCCCACCTACGGGGGCCAGTCCCTCATCTCCTGAGGTTTCCATATCGGAATTGAGAACTAAGTTCTCAAGCTCCGAACGGATTTCCCCATCCGATGGGCCACCCATTGAAGATTCCACAGCGGAAAGAGGACCGAAGCCCTCGAAAGCCACCGCAGAATCCTCGCTGGTACGTGACGCTTTAGGAGCGTTACCACCCTTTTCATTTTTATTATTTTTAGGCATTTTATTCCCACGAGTATTTGGGAAATGAAGGTCACCTGTGGGACACCCAGCTACCACAGGAAGGCTAAATAAAACTGGAGGGCGCCTGGTATCCAGAGTCCGCATATTTGGGGCTAATTAACCTATCAGTCATTCATCCATCGGCATATGCTGTTCCACCTTAGATTAGGGTTTTTTGTTAAGGTTTTCTCCTTTAGCGCCGTACTTTGGCCTGAGTCAACTAGAACAACTGTAATAGAAGACATCAGTTACCGACGATTGCCACGAGGAGGCAGTACGTACACTTGCAAATTGTGGCAAGGTTACCCCTACCACAATCGTACTCATCACGCCAGCTGCCTAAAACATGACCAGAACAGCTCACGTGATGAGCACCCTACTGAAGGTTACGGAGCTGATCTAATCAGCTGATCCCCCCACCAGCAGGCGCCAAATCGTCAACCGTAAACTAAGAATTTTATTTAATTTTTATTACACGGTTTTCTGCGGAACCAGTCTACCGTGTAAATTGGGGAATGGGTGTAATTAAATAAGAATTAAATTGATAATTATTGAACAGTAAGGTTATTTTGAAATTTTTAAAATGTGGGTAAACCCAATTTTAGATTATAATAATTTTATACATTTATAATACACACATATCATAAATAAGCTTTGAAAATAATAATTTTTGGAAATCTTTATCAATATTTGACAAGTGCGATTGATTATACCGCTTTAACTATTATTATTTTTTTATACTTGCCTGATTTATGATATGATATGCCTGGTCTTAAATATCGAAGTTTGTCAGATGGACTGCAAATAAACGGAAAAATTACGGTAGTGGTCGTACACAACAACAACAATGCCAATAAAAATATTTATGTCAACTTGATACGATGATTTTTTGAAATTAATCAAATTTGGGCGTTTTCTTAAAAAATAATAACTAAATTTTTTTTTGTAAGATAAAACTTTATCTATCCTATAAAAGCATTGGTTCGCGTATAACAATTTTAATCAGGCAAAAATAGTGTGACAAAGCACTAGATAAATAAATACATTACAACAAAAATGGATAGGACAGTTGTAAAATCTACCAGAACACCGTAAGTTTATTATTAACAAAAATCTTTGAAATCTACATTTTAATGTTAACTTTGTTAAATTCGCTTCGGTCCTAGAGCAAGAAATGGAGGCCAGAAAGGTATAATAGCAGTTCAAGAAATAAGCATACGTCACGATAACAAAGGAAATACGACTTATAAGGAAAAAAACATCGTGTACAAGCAGTAAATTCGAGCAAAACCTTTCTCCTGGAAAGAGGATATTGGCGATGAAGAATTCATTAGCATATGTTACATATATTTTATAAAAAACCTATTATAAATCAATAATCAATCATTTACAATTAAAATGTCGTTTGCCTAAAAGGAATTAGAAGAAGACTTTGCCTACAAGTTACAATTTTACTACCATCGAGTAAACATTTAAAATATTTTACTTATTACATACTTGTGTAAAAATTTAATCAGCGAAAAAAATATATGAAATCGTGATGTTCACAACTAAGCCTCAAGTAAAAAAAGGCTGGGCTATATCAACAGAAAGTGATGTCCGCAAGCGATTTGTTACCAAACGTTACGACCTCAATTATTAGTAATAAAATTGGTAAAAATAAAAATATGCAGCATAGTTTAAAGCGAAAACAAATTCTAAATGCTGAAATAATTGCTTTACCAGGCAATTTAAATCAAAGTGAAGTATAAAACCGGTGTGAAGTTTCTGACAAAATTTGTCAAAGAAAATATTGAAGCTATAGTGCACATTTTTTTTATAAAAAAAAAATTATTAGGTGGATAATGATAAAATAGTTAATAAAATAAAAAGAAACAACACATCCATTTAAGTTAAGTTGTTTAATTAATTCACACGTATGTTGATGACATCATATACTTAAAATAGCTCATACTATAAATCATTGAAAAATAATAATTTTTTTTTATAATCCGGAAAACGTTTTATTCGTTATTTGAGTATAAAAATTAACTGTTAATAAGCTATTTAAAGTAAGGTGACCATCTTTAAAACGCGTACATCATTCATACAGCCCTACCGAAACGCGTATTGTATGCGCTAAACGCGTACGAATGGTCACCTTATTTAAAGCATATGATGTGATCTGTCGGAAAACTCTAGGATCGGCCAGACAAGATTAATTTAACAATCTTAACTTCTCAATCGATTTTATTTAAGATTTCTAAGTGCAATTTAAATTTTTGTGTTGATTTTTATTGTATTAAATATTTTACCATTATCCACGAAATATTTCGTTTCAATATTCTCTTTGACAAATTTTGTCAGAAAATCGCCGATCTAAAACAAACAAGTTCTAAAGAATAGTTTGTATGTTTTAAAAAATTACTCGCATTTCGCTTTTGTATTTAAACAGTACATTTTTTTTGTTTACCTTTTCAATATAAAATATAAAGGACTGAAACATCATTAGGTGATCAGAACTTCAGCTCTGAAAATTAACTCACCTCCCAAATCAATCCCTATACCTGAAACTGTTAACTCAATCTTCAGCTCAACCCCTCACTCAATTTACAACTATTCATCTAATATTTCGTAGTATTTTTGTTTGCTATTATTGTGCTTAGTTTTCTTTTTTATCTTGTTTTAACAAGCATACATATTTGCCAACAATTTGTGTTATACAATTTGTGTGTTGCCATTAAGGTGTGTTTCATACTATTTTTTAACCGTCAAAGTGTATGATGCTTGTTAATAATAAATTATTTATTAATTTGTGATAATGTCTGTGTGCTGTAAGTGTAATGTGTTACTGATAACTTTTTTTCTTGTTCTGGTGAATACAAGAAAGTAATACATTATGGTTGTACGGGGATAAAAAAAAACCAGTGTTTGACGTAATATCTGCAATTCCTAATTTTTATGAGTCTAATGACATTTGTAAAGCGTTGAAGGAAAGAATTGATCACCGTATTACGAATGCTATGAACTCTATTTCAACAACTTTGCTTGCATTAAAACATAAAACAACATCTTTAAATTTTGACCTTGAAACAGTAATAAAACCAAAATGTAATTCATCTACATTGAAATCAAAAAATTAGCAAAATAACAATGTAGATCTGTCACGTAATGATGACCGTGATTAATTGACTACATATCATTCAAAATTGGGATTCCTGATAACAAATTCAACCTGTTCGGTCACATACATGAACAGAATAAACGGAAAACACCCAATCAGTGTTACCACTTGGAAACTTGAAATTAATAGCAAATTTGATACATTTTTTTGAAAATATGTACCAACTTTCCCAAATCTTCTTCCGGTATAATATCTGTATCCATATTTATTACTTTAACTAATATTCTAGTAAACATCGTATTACTAATTGTATTATTATCAAGATGATCTGTTTTCTTATTTTTTATTAAATTTAATGTGAAGGCCTTTTCCGCTGCTGCACTGCTGTGCGGCAACGACAGCAGTGTTAGGATGTAGTCGGCTAATTATGTACAAATAGGAAATTCTAAATTATTTTTTAAATTTTTAACTTTGATCCAATTTTGAACAGCGTCATCAGAATTCATGTGTGTCAACAAATTTTTATTTCCAATTAAGCTTCGCCACTGTTCATTTAGTGTTTCTATTGAGACATTCGTTTTTTTAAAAGGATAATTGTTTAACAAAGGTCGAATTGTTGGCATAGTTCCGGCTACAAAGCTCGCGATTTTAAATTTGTTTTCTGCTAAAAATATTTCCTCAAATGAAAAAAAACATTGAGGTAATTGGGAGATGTTTGTTAGTATCTCTAACATCAACTTTTAGATTAATGTTGTCCAAAACGATGAAATTTTTTAAAATTTCCAAATAAACGCGTTTAATTGTTTAATAAACGTTTTGCATTTCAGTTTTTTCAGACTGAAAAATTTTGTTAACATCGTTCACAATTTTTAAATTAATGATAAAAATAGCAAATATAATTTAAATTCGCCATTCGTAAGGAATTCGAGGATATCGTGGGCAGAATCAGTTTTATCTTTTACTTTGAAGCAATAAAAAATAAAATAAGGCCTCCCATTGCTCTAAAATTCTTAAAACCTCAAGTGAAAGCCAACGAGTTTTGCAAAATTTTAAAATTTTGTGATTTTGAATATTGAAATCCGCTTGAAACGCAGAATATTCGTTTAGTCGTTTGCGACTGTGTGAAAAGTAATTATAAACGTTTCTAATGTTTCTTTCGATATCCTCGGGAAAATGTTTTAAAGGCAGCGTTTACGCAAATAAAAGAGAAATGGAGTGGCATGTACAGCCCAAAAAGAAAACATCATTTTGTACTTCTTTAATTTTCGCATTTACACCGTTAAAATTTCCTGCCATAACTGACGCGTTATCACTGGCGACGCCTATTAAATTTTCAAAATTTATATTAAATTTATGAAAATGTACTTTCAATAAATCAAAAATTTCGCTCGCGGTAGACTTTTTTAATTTTATCAAGCCGAAAAAATTATCAATACACTAGAGTCTCGAGTTGCGTCGCTAATACGTTCCACAGAAAATGCGACGCAGCTCAAACCAACGCAACTCGGAAACCAAAAAAAAATTGTTTTGAAATTATTAACGGTAAACAGTTTTAATGCGATAACAAAATGCGACGCAAATAGATTTACAGTTTTACAATATTTTGCGACGCAAAAAATTAATCGAGTGTAATTTTTTGAGATGTTGGATTGAAATGGGTCCGGGTCAAAATGCCGCGTTTTAAAATGTCGCGTTTTAAAATGCCGCGAGGTACAAAATTTCGCGTGGTACAAAATGTCGCGTCTTAAAATGTCGCGTTTCAAAATGCCGCGAGGTACAAAATTTCGCGTGGTACAAAATGTCGCGTCTTAAAATGTCGCGTTTCAAAATGCCGCGAGGTACAAAATTTCGCGTGGTACAAAAAGACGCGTTTTAAAATGTCGCGTTTCACAATGCCGCGACGTACAAAATATTCAATTTGGATTAAATTGTGTATCTGATATCAACTTCCGATATATAAGGACTTAACTTTAACATTTTAGTGAAGGAATATTCTAATAAATTTCAACATTTGCGTTCTTTTTCTTAGACCCACTTTATAATTACATAAAATTACATTTATAAATAATTTCCATTCAGTGAAGGAAAATTTTACTATATCACGCGACATTATGTACCACGCGGCATTTTGAAACGCGACATTTTAAAACGCGACATTTTGTACCACGCGACATTTTTTACCTCGCTGCATTTTGAAACGCGACATTTTAAAACGCGACATTTTGTACCACGCGACATTTTGCACCTCGCGGCATTTTGAAACGCGACATTTTAAAACGCGACATTTTGTACCACGCGGCATTTTGAAACGCGGTATTATGAACGGTTCCCGATTGAAATATCTTCAAATTATTGCCAGGCATTTTTCTGTCGTTAGATTGGTAGTTTCATCTATAATAAGTGAAAATTTTTGTTGTTGAAGAATTTTGCTGATTTTTTCTGCGGTATACTGCCAAATTATTGTGTTTACGTATTCTGTGGATTTCGTGCGACCACATTTTATTTGTTGCGCTTTTATTGAACTAGGCGAAACAGTTTGGATCAATTTTGGTAGTGAATACAAAAGTTTATATGGTAAACCGTGTTAAAAAAAACGAGCTTCTTGTATATGTATGTAATTAAATAACACAAATTAAGTAGAAGTATTCAAAGAAATGTACCAAAGTTAACCTTCATCCGTCCCTCGCGTCATTTTTGACCAAATCGAATATTATTTTTCAAATATCTTGTTAAATTAAACCTTTAAACATGTTTTCCTTTGTGACTTTAATTTATATGTATTAGTTATGATTTACTCAAAGAATTGGAATTTTCTGATTAACCGTTACCCTGCTACGAAATAAGTAACACTAAAGATCTTGTGGTCAAAAATGACCAATAGATGAATTTCACATTATTTGCTATTCCAATTTTCGTCTAATGGTAAACTAAAATCATTTTGTACATATACATAATACATAATATTTTCCAAAGATGTCAACGGCAACTTAAGAAGAATTAGGTGAGGGAGGGCACATCATTTGCACCTGATGATACATGTTCTGAAATTTCGGATTATGTGAACTTCATGTAGATTCTTGGGAAAGTAATACTTCTAAAACGGTTCAAAGTAATTTCAAGAGTCATGTCATGAGATTTGATGATTGTAGCACACGAGCTAGTCGTAAATGCATCAATAAGTTAGCACCAATTGGAGAAAAACGAATAAAGTGGGTGGATATATTACCATAGCAGTTAGTTGGATTTCGTGCACGGTGCCCTTTTCGACAATATATACCGAATGGTATTATGTTTTAGGGATCGCCAAGTATGGGATTATGTTTTGGCTGCTCTGCGGTAGTGAAAGCTCTTACGTTTGAAACGTACAGCCGTACATAGGAAAGGAGACAGGTACAGCACCTGAGAGAAATCAGGGTTTACTTGCCGTCTTTGGTTTGTCTATCACGCAGCTTATAAAAGAGAGAAACGTTACATTTGATAACTTGTCTACATCCTACGAACTGGGCAAATGCTACTAAAATGCCACATGAACATGATTAGAACAATTCGAAAGAAAAAAACATCAATAGCACCGATTATTTTAGAAATCAGAGACAAGCTTTTGTATTCCTCTACTTTCGCTTTTACTAAGGATACAATCTTGCTATCATACATCCCAGAAACATTTCTGTAAGTGTGTACTTTTGAAGAGATACCGAAAAAAAAACAATATTTTATAGAACTGCAATAAAACGAAAGGCGGTGTCAACATGGTCGATAAAACGATTGCTTGCTATACTTGTACATGTAAAACAAATAGATAGCCAGTAGGAGTGTTCACTAACATAATGGATCAGTAATAAATGCGCTCGTGCTATTCACTAGTGTTTGCCAGAATGGAGTAGAAAGAAGTATTATAAAAGCCAACTATTTATTGTAACACTGGGTGAGTCGTTGATCAAGCCACGTTGGTCTAGAAGGGTTTACCTCTCACGGTCTACATATTGTCGCAATCTGTAGCAAATTTGACATCAAACGTTGCAAAATTTTCAACCCCGCCATAATCTACAGAATTAGCAGGAGCACAAAAAAGAGGCCGCTGCAGTTTCTGACAAAATTCGTACAACAGGCACATATGTAAGAAATTCATTTGCATAGCTCATACTAAGAATGTGTGCCATCAGTGTACGAAATAAAATATGAATTTTTCTTAATAAATAAACATTGAAATTGTTTTAAATTACTGTGTTATCTTTGGTTTTAATAATTAAATTTGGAAACAAAAATTTACATCGTATTGCTTAGCGTAAATTTGCTGTTGAATTTATTTTGGTCATTTTTGACCAAAGGAACTTTAGTGTTACTTTTTTTTAGGGACGGATGAAGGTTAAAAGGTACGTACCGAAATTCTTGGGGCGGAAAAATGTACCAAATTTGATACAATATTGTATCAAAGTGGTAACACTGCACCCAATACAGAAAAAACAACTGAACTATGGTCTCTTCCACAACGACAACAAAAAAACACAAAATAAAATAAATTAACCAATAAATTAGTCTCGCCTCGGATTTGGTACTAGCTGCACGAATTAGGTTATTAATACAAATTTGTATTTAACTTTACTGAACTTTATTATATTTTCAATTTTCTTAGTTACACTTTTGATTTTTATAATTCTTATTACTTTTTTTTTTTTAACTTAACTAAAAGATGTACTACACTTTATTGCCGATATGCCCTCGACAACATGTAAAAACAATCTGATCTAATAAAACATTCTTTCTATAAGTATTTGGTTTTCTGATTACGTTAACAATTTTAACTGTGAGAAAATATTTGAAATATGAATAATATTCTTATGAAAAAGTAAAAAATGCATTTATATAAATTTATGAAATATGATTTTAAAATGTATAAAAAAATGCATTTATATAAATTTATGAAATATGATTAAAATAAAATTAATTATTTAGCATGGTTGATGATCGGTGTTGTTGTTGTTGTTGTGCGACATCCGGCATGTCGTAACTCCTCCCCCCTAAGAATGAAGCGAAGGCCAACTGAGCTGAATCGGTTGTGGTAAGGTGGCTGGTGGATCTGGGACTGGTACCCTTACTCTTTTCTTATTGATCAGCTGTATCATCATGATGATTCCTATTATACTTGAAAATGTAACGCATAATGCTCGTATAATGGAAATATGATTATTATTATTTCTTAAATTTATTATATTAATGGCTTCTGTGTTTTTCGTTGTCCATAAATTTAACTTATCCAATGTTAAATTTCTCGTTGTTATTTATGTATTAATTTCGATGTATAATGTTGAGATTATCTGTACAGAATCCCAGAATGTTGCATATTTACTGGAATATTGAATATTGTTTATCTTTATTGTACAGTTTTCGAAGTATATTAACGCTATTCCCTTTAGGACTTTATTTTGTGGGTAATTATTACATGTGGTTTCCATTACGATTTATGTGTGAGTAAGTACGAACAAGTAGTTTTGTTCGATTGGTTCGACGGTGTCTTCAATTGTATCTTCAATCATACTGCAATGTGCTGGTTTATTGTTGATCAAATTTGCTATGCATCCTTCTCGTGTGTTTTTTAATAATTTTGTTTTGGAGCCATATCTTGTTTGCTCAATTCTCGTACATGGTTCGTCGACATATTGATAATAATATTTATTGAGCAAAAGGAATTGGGATTTCAATTCTAGGGTGTAAGTATTATTAATAGGTAATTGTTTTAATCTATAGAATAAGAATGACTTTCGAGTCAATCGGACGCTGTTTTTTAGTTTTCTTCAAAAATAATTAAAATTTTCTATTTGATTTTACATTAAAAATTCGCTAATTGTACCCATTGCTGCAACATCGGGAACTTGTGATGTCATCTTTAAACTGCCTCGAATAAGAAATTTGAGTACGAGTTTTCAGCTTAAAAATTTTAAAATTATGCCCCAGACCTTTGGGTTTTGTGGTGTCATTTTGAACCTTATAATTGGCCAGCAGACAGCAAAAATCGATTAATCGCCCTTAAGGACAGTTCAAAAATTTAAATAAAGTTGCAATAATGCCGAAGAAAGTGATACCCAATGGAGGAATTTTATTAGTATGTTGTCCACCTTTTGCTCTACATGATACTGTATTATAAATGAGCTTATGCTCAAAATAAGTATCTCAAAATTTGTGTAAATAAATAAATAAATAAAATAAATAAATAAATAAAGAATGATTCGGGATGAAAGGTAGGTATTTGGACAATGAAGATTATATTGGATTGGTTAAAATATGCGCTTAATTCTAAAAACTCATATATATTCTTGTCGATTTTAACATCAATGTTTTGTTGTTTCAGCTTTTTGTGAATATATTCTATTTCTTGTGGGTGTAGGATGTGTTTTGAAATTATTTTTAATTTGGCTAAAGTTACGGATTCTAAAATGTCTTCCAAATGAGTATTCAACATCTGAATGTCAAAGAATAATAGATAAAAGTATTGGTTGACTTTTAACATATGTTCTACATGATTTAGTTTATCTACTATGTCATTTTGAAATCTATTTATGTGTTCTTCTAAGGTATTTTGCTGTTTGTTAATATGTTCGGAAATGTTATTAAACCTGTGTATCATACGCTCATTAATTATTATTTGGTTATTAACCTGATGTTCTAAATTATATTGATTTGATTTAAGAATATCTATGTGTTTGTTGATTTCAACGTAGTCGCCATGGTCCATGTTTCCAGTTATCGTTTTAACTACAGATCCTAGTCCGTTAATAAGTCCACGTTTGAGTCTATATTTTGGTTAAATTAAATTCAAATTATTTAGTAGTATGTTGTATTTTTGTTTTAGCATGAATATCTTTTGTTTGTATTGTATTCTGTTTTCCGTCCGATTGTATATATTTTCAATATTTCGTTGTATTAGTTGTATGTTCACTTCGTAGTCAGTTATATTTATTATAACTATGTACTAATTTTGAATAAGTTTCGATGACTCTAGCATCGCCTAATTTTAATGGTAACAGTCCTCTGTTATTTGTTAAGTCATGTATCTCCATTTTCTGTCCTTGCGTTATTTTGAAGAGGGTGAACCTGAAATTATATTTATCTATTATTATTATTCGCATTGCGGTTGGAACACGACTTATCACACATCCTCAATATTAGTATTGGGAAATTTTCACCTACTCACTGGAGTTAGGCTCGGTTGAGTTATTGTTTCTACTTAATAAATTGTTTTGAAATTTCCTCTTTCCCTTAATTTT
Organism: Tipula helvola; assembly: GCA_963556165.1. Lineage (NCBI taxonomy): Eukaryota > Metazoa > Arthropoda > Insecta > Diptera > Tipulidae > Tipula > Tipula helvola. Next base: position 284,837,753 of record OY744481.1, on the reverse strand, counting down.
CTGTTTGTGAACCTTACGTCTATTTGTAATTAATGTAATTTTGTTATTCTCTAATACCTTATGTGTCATGAACCTAGGGGCTAACTTATTTCTTCTATTTTCTAATTCGTAAATCTGTTCGTTGGATATAAAGTCTGGGGGATCTACACGGTTTTCATTTAATTTGTTTATTATTTTCTGTTTGGTTTCCAAATTCCTACCATGAACCAGTTTGGTTAAGTTTTCGTAATTTTTTATGTGATTTTGAAGATAATCTTGTCCACTTAATATGTTGGTTGGTGTAGTTATTGGGTTAAGTTCGTTAACATGACCTGATATTAGTTCAAAGGGAGTCAGTTTTGTCGTAGAGTGTATGGAATTATTGTATGTTATGATGGCTTCATTCATTATTTCCCCTATCGATTTAGTTTTATTTTGGTTATAGATTATCCTAATGATTTCTGTTAGCGTAGAGTGAAATCTCTCTACGGGAGAATTTCCGGTTGAATTCTTGGCTGAGGTGTAATGTAATTGAATCTTATACAATTTAACGAAATCTTGAAAAATTACTGAAACGAATTCGGCCCCATTGTCTGCAACTATTTTTTTGGGGATCCCATGGTGTGAAAAGAAATGTTTTAGTGAATTTATAATGTTTATACTATTTCTACCGTTTAGTAAGTAAGCACTGGAAAATTTGCTAAATTTATCAATTATGGTTAGGAAGTTTTCGTTATGTACCGAATAAATATCTATGTGTAGAATGTCCAGAGGTTTAGCTGGAGTTTCTGTTAGTTCGAATTTTAGAGGTTTTGTGTTCCTTTCGTATTTAAATTTAGCACAAATATCGCAATTATTAATGATCTTTGTTATCAAAATTTTCATTTTGGGAAAATAATATTGTCGTTTCAAATGTAACCATGTTTCATTTATTCCTCGATGGTTTGATCTATTATGGTAATCTCGAACAATAGTTTCTTGTTTGTCCCTATTGCTTTCATCTTCTAATAATAACTTACATCTAACTAACTTAAAAATACCGTTATTAAAAAATTTATTATATACTAATTCAACTACTTTAAATGTTTCATCATCAGTAAAGATACCTGTTACCTTTTTTGGTAAAGTATAATTTTTTACAATATCCGTTATAACGTCTTCGTTATCTAAGTTATTCTGTTTTATTGTATATCTTCTTTTATTTATAAATAATATTTTTAATTTTATATCTGGGTTTAAATTATCACTTCTTTCTAAAACTAGTTGGTGCGTAAATTCATTTAGCGGTCTACTTGATATCGGCAGTTCTCTGGTTGAATTTTCTTCGGTTGAACTCATTGATGATATTGTTTCATCATTACTGTTATCTTGTGTGGAATTATCAGTTTCATTTAAATGTATTTCTATTCGTGACAATGCATCTGCATTCGTATTTTGAACACCTTTTTTATAGACAATTTCATAATCAAATTCTTCAAGTTTTAATCGCCAACGTATTAACTTTGAATTTGGTTCTTTTAGTGACATTAACCATGTTAGTGGTTTGTGATCCGTTATGATTTTGAATTTCCTTCCATATAAATACGGTCGGAAGTATTTGGTAGCCCATACAATGGCTAGAAGCTCCTTTTCTATGGTGCTGTAGTTTGTTTCAGTCTGGGTTAAGGTTCTACTTGCGTAGCAAATGGGTTTATCGGATCCTATTGGTCCTTGAGATAATACGGCTCCTAGAGCAAAGTTACTAGCGTCCGTTGTCAAATTAAAAGGTTTAGAAAAGTCTGGGTATTGTAGTATGGGATCGTTGCACAATAAATTCTTACTTGTTTCAAAACATTCGATGTATTTGGAATCTAAAGTTATTTTGTTTGTTTTCCTCAAACATTCAGTCATTGGTTTTGTAATCTTGGCGAAATCTTTAATAAATTTCCTATAGTATCCCAACAATCCTAAAATGGATTTAATTTGTTTTTCCGTACGGGGTAGAGGGAAATTTTTTACCGCTCTTATTTTATCTAGGTTAGGTTTAACTCCTTCTCTTGTTACTAGATGTCCTAAGAAGGAAATCTCTTTATGGAGGAATTCTGATTTATCAATTTGGATTTTCAGATTAGCTTCTCTAAGCTTTGTAAATACTTTTGCAAGACTTTCTCGGTGTTCTTGGAGTGAGGTTGAAAAGATGATTATGTCGTCCATATAACAAAGGCAAATTTTGCCTTGTAGGTCTTGCAAAACATTGTCCATGACCCGTTGAAAGGTGGACGGTGCATTTTTAGACCCAAACGGCATTCGAACGAATTCGTAATGACCGTTTTCTACATTGAATGCTGTTTTTAGAATATCCTCGGATTTGATTTCTATTTGATGAAATCCTGAGGCTAAATCTAGTGTAGTAAAATACATACACTTTCCTAATTTATCCAGAATTTCGTTTATATTTGGAAGAGGATAACGGTCATCTACTGTTTTACCATTAAGTTTCCTGTAGTCAATTACGAGTCTCCATTTTTGTGTTCCACTAGCGTCTAATTTTTTTGGTACAATCCAAATTGGGGAAGACCATGGTGAGAAACTTGGCCTTATAACTCCTTGTTCTAACATCTTTGAAATTTGTTTTTGAACTTCTTCTTTATGTACGTAAGGATATCTGTATGATTTGCTATAGATAGGAATATTATCGATTGTCTGAATGGAGTGTTTGATTTTATTGGTAAAAGATAAATTTTGTCCGTCTTTATAGAATATGTCTTCGAAATCTTTACATAATTTAGCTATTGTTTTCTTTTCTTCGTTATTTAAATGATTTATTCGAATTAAGTCTAAAATATCCTTATTCGGTGTTTCAAAGTCATTGACATTATTGAAATTATTTACTGTGAAATTATGAATTTCAGCTTGGCTATTATTTTTAAGAGGTTCCACCTTTATAGGTTGGTCGATAATGAAGGTTTGGGGAACGTTGGAAAAATTAATTACTTCAACGTATGCATACCAATTCTTACAATGGTATATACCTTCGGGAATTATTAACTGGTTTTTAATTTTTACTGGTTTGATGTAAATGTCGCCACTCTGTACGTCGACAGGTAAGTGTGCTATTAATTTACTTTCATATTCTATTTTATATGGTTTTGACATAAAATTTGGCTTGAAAATTAATGGAATTCTTATCCCATCTTTGGTTTCTAAAGTTGAATTTTGAAAATCAAATTTTATTTGTAATTGTTGCATGAGCTCTAAACCGATTAGCCCATCGAAGTAATTATGAAAATTGAATAGTAGGAATTGAAGGTTTTCTTTTGTTCTAAATTCGTCTAGCCCTTCTACAATTATCTGCTTATTTAGAGAATGAGTATTAAATACAGTTTTAATTTTGACGGGATCGATAATTTTAACGAGTTCCGGATTTACAAGATTAGGCTTAATGAAGGACTTATTACTTCCTGTATCTATTAAAAATTTGAAAAGTTCATTATTTGGCCCTTTTATATGTATGTATGGCAGAAGCGATGATTGATGTTTGTTAATGTCTAAATATCCGAGTTGGGTTCCGAGGCAGGTGTAGGAAAATCCTGATCATCTATTTCGTTTTCTACTGGGCAATATTGTTCACTCTGCAAATCGGGTTGTGGATTATTTTCAACTGGATAATTATTATAGTATGCATATTCAGAGTTATGTTCCTGAATATGATTACCCTCATCTCGTGAGTTATTTGGAGAATTATTTTCTAACGTAAATAACTCTTCTACATGAAATCTTGGTTGACCCGTTGTTCGAAGGAAATTATTGTTATTGCCATTATTGTTATAATTATTATTATTATTTTTAATCGGATTTTTTAATTTAGAATAGCCACTCGATGTGTCCATAGGTTGAGGATAGCTTTTGTGCTGTTTTTTGAATATATTGTGGTCTTACTTGATTGAAATTAGGCCTGAATGTATTAAAGTTCGGTTGGAAATTAGGTCTAAAGGTATTAAAGTTTGGTTGGAAATTTTGTCTATGAGGATTAAATTGGTTGTGGTTAAATCTAGGCTGCAAGGCACTTGGTAAATTTATGGGTGGATTAGTTCTATAATATGTGTTTGGTTGTGATATAATTAGAGGTTTAATATGCAAGGGTTTCCTTATTGGAGTGTTATTCTTATTGTAATTTGGGATTTTCAAATAGCTAATGTTCTGTTCCTTTAAACAGAAAGAAAAAGCTTCACTTAATGATGTGGGTCGCATTGCCCTTACTGTAGACCCTAAAGGTTCCCTAATACCAGAAACGAATATATTCCTGCACATCTCTTCGTATAATGCCTGTTTAGAACTTAGTACGTTCTGATCTTTCTCGTTTACTTTGATATTATTCATGATTGTTGAATAAATGTCGATAATTTTTGAATAATAAAATTCAATTGAGTCTAATCCCTGACTAAGTCTATGGAGATCTTTTACTAAACTAGTCTCGTTCCTTTTATCACTGTAATGAATCACTAAATTAGTTTTTATGTTTTCCCATTGTAATGGAGTGCCATACATATTTAACACTTCATTGGCCTTTCCTATTACTTTGTTTCTAACTGCCCTAAGAATAATTTTTCCGTTTGGCGTACCATCTAGATTTTTGACTAACGCTAAAATTTCCTCAACGTTTTCTTTAAAGTCGAATAATGTCCGACTATTACCGTCGAAATGCGGTAAGTCTTTGATCGCATCCGGTATTCTAAGTTGATCTAATTGTTCTTTCACATTCATTTTTGGATAATTATTTGGGTAATTTAATTTAATATCTACTAAATCTCTAAAGCTATATGTTTCTTCTGTAGACTGAGAATTGCACTTATTTAAAATTCGGAATTTAAAGGACATGAAAAGGAATACTCAATAAATATAATTTTGGAAAAATATTGTCGCTTACCAGAATAAGTACAGTAGCTGCATGATCTTTGGCTTGTCTGTCCGATATTCCCTCGGATGTCTTCACCACTTTTGTATATTGATGTCGATGCACAAATGATACGATGCACAATATTTTTGTTTCCACTTTTATGTTTATTTTTATATTTATTCACGTTTTCAAATACTTTTCAGTCATTTTCCTTTATGTTTTATACACTCACAATTATTTTTGTCCACGACTAACGTATAATATGTTCATTATACGTTTGTTTCATCACTTATAATGATATCCATTATTCACTGCTAGTTTATCTAGTAGTTTCTGCTTTCATTATTCAATATTTCCAGGTAATTATTTGATTTTTGAAATTTATCTAGTAGTCTGTTGCCATTTTCATTATTATTAAACTGTGACGTCAAAATGTCGTCGAAAATTGAAGAGTATTTAAAGGATTTTATTATAAAACATAATAATATTTGTCAGTCGTGGACAAAGTATCGTATTCTACTCGCATATAATGGCTGTTATTCACTCAGATGATTTACGACACTCGCCTATCGGCTCGTGTCGGCAAACTTCATCTTCGTGAATAACAGCTATCATTATATGCTCGTTGAATAATATACTATTATTGTTGTATAAAATTCACATTTAATTATTAATCACTTAATTATTTTATTCTTGATACAAAAAAAAATTTTTGAGTGAAAGAAACTTACAACTTATGCCTCAATTCCATGGGAAAAATTGACTGACAGTCAAAAAAATCGAAAAGAGAAAAATAATTTGGTGCCCCATATAAGAGACAAAGCCAACGTGTTTTTTATTTTATAGCAAAATTGTTTTTCTATAAAATAAAAAAGGAAAAAAAGTGTTGTCTTTGTCTCTTATATGGAGAATCAGATTATTTTCCTCTTTTCAATTTTTTTGACTGTCAGTCAATTTTTCCCATGGAATTGAGGCATTATTTAAAAAAAAAATTTCTTTACTTTTATATTATTTTCTTTTCTTAACTTAATTTTCAGTGTTGCAAAATTTTATTTAGTTAATTTTAACTTTTGTGGATCCTATTGAAATAGGAAATCCTATCAACTGCGCCAATTAGGTTATTAATACAAATTTGTATTTAACTTTATTGAACTTTATTATATTTTCTATTTTATTTATTTCTTTATTTTCAATTTTCTTAGTTACACTTTTGATTTTTATAATTCTTATTACTTTTACTTTCTTTACGTAAGTAAAATAAAGTATAGTAATCATGAAAATTTTCGACCTTGAGATTATTGAAGATTTATCTGTTTTGAGGTCCCCTGAGTCCGAAAAAGTGGGTTTCGAAATGATGTCTGTCTGTCAGTCTGTCTGTCCGTCTGTCTGTCCGTCTGTCAGTCTGTGTCCTCTCTACAGCCCAGATGGCTTAACCAATCGAACTGAAACTTCAGATTTAAGTTTTTTGGATAAATTGGGAGGTCCCAGTGAATTTTATTTCAAATCGGTCCACCGGAAGTGGCCACTCCCTTGGGCCAGAAAATTTGTTTTGCAAATATCTTAAAAAGTATAAGGTTTACAAAAAATTACTAATACAAAATGTTTCCAAAAATCAAAAAAAAAATAAAAATAAACAAATTAAAAATTAAAAAAAATTAAAATTAAAAATTTAAAAAAAAATTTAAAAAAAATTTAAAAATTTTATAAAAAAAAAATTAAATATTGTTTTGCCAACACATAAATATATGTGTTGTGTATATATAGCCTAATTATGCTAATTATAATTAATTTGCACACTACAGTGACATATGTACTTCCGGTTTTTAATGCAAATATTACATAATTGAATGTGGGTCATTTTTTCATGTTTCTTAACTTTTTTAACGACTTATTAGGGTTTGTAATACTTAAGTATATATATCGTTTTATAATTGCAAAAATATTTCGCAACTCCTGCTCCCCCCCCTCCCCCACACTTTTTTACAAGGAGTTACAGCAGTTCTTGCATTTGTCATTTTAATTATTGTGTGTATTAGCCCAATTATGCTAATTATAATTAATTTGCACACTTCAGTGACGTACTGTACGTTATAAAAATATTTAGCCTACATGTATGTTAAATTGCCAAATCGGTCAACCGGAAGTGGCCACTCTCTTGGGCCCGAAAATGTGTTTTGCACATATTTTAAAAAGTATAAGATTTACAAAAAATCACTAATACAAATTCCAATAAATTAAAAGAAAAAAGTTAAATTCATAAATATCACCTTTTATTTCTTTTACGTGTGTACTAATGAGTTCAAAAAATTGAGTTTTGAAGTGGTGTCTGTTGGTATATATGTCTGTCAACTTGTAGTCCAAATGGTTTAACCAATCAAACTGCAACTTCATGTTTAAACTTTTTACATAAATTTTGGGGTCCCAGCTCCCAGATTCCGTAAAACAGAAAATTTATTTTGCAAATATTTCAAAAATATACAATTTACAGAAAACATGAAATAATAAAAACAATCTTAATTAAGTTTGCGGGAAATTTGAATTATAAAAATTTCTCAAAATTCGCTGTTCGTAAAAGAAAGTCGTGTGTTGGCCACACCTCCATTTTTTTTATTTTAACTTAACTAAAAGATGTACTACACTTTATTGCCGATATGCCCTCGACAACATGTAAAAACAATCTGATCTAATAAAACATTCTTTCTATAAGTATTTGGTTTTCTGATTACGTTAACAATTTTAACTGTGAGAAAATATTTGAAATATGAATAATTTTCTTATGAAAAAGTAAAAAATGCATTTATATAAATTTATGAAATATGATTAAAATAAAATTAATTATTTATCATGGTTGATGATCGGTGTTGTTGTTGTTGTTGTGCGACATCCGGGATGTCGTAACTCACGCGCGTTCATCGCGGCAATTAATAATGGTGGTAAAAAAAAAATATAATAATAAAATTGTGTGACAAATAAATAAATTATATTAATTCACATTATCCGTGTATGTGCAAATTTATTTTATCGAATACGATTTCACAGGCTCATCATCTTGGTCTCCTGATGTATTAATCAAAGAATATTTAAATTATCGTCGGCAATCATCGTACCATTTTTTAGTACCTCGGTCGGCTTTAACGGTTTAAAGCCAACATTTAATTCAAAGTCAAGTTCAATCTCAATATTTTATCAAAATGTTGGTGGTATAGCTATCGCACTAAATCAACGCATTTTTCATTATTTCTTTCGTCGTCTTGTTATCTGATATATGTTTTATCTGAAACTTGGTTGAAACCAGGTGTTTTAAGTTCAGAATTTTTTAATGGTAATTATATAACGTATATATGTGACAGTTCCAGCCTAACAAGTGATACACCTGATGGTGGTGGGGTTCTTGTAGCTGTGCATAGTTTAATTATAAATTATGATGTAGTATGTCCGAATAATACTATGGAATATGTTGCTGTGAAATTATATTGGACAGTAAAAGCAAAGTATTTCTATGCTGCATACATCCCACCTCTGAGCTCTGCTGACTCTGAGGTTTATAGCTTAATGTGCAAATATTTATTATTTTGTATCTGCAATCAACCAATCAAAGTTTCGTAAACAAATTTCCCCTTCCGAATAAAATATTTTTAAAACGCATTAAATCATGCTGAAAATTTTTCCGCAGAATATTGTCGCGAACTCGGACTTAGTGTTGCATACATGACATTAGGGTATCCAATACCGATTATCGAGTACCCGGGTACTCGGTTATTTTGGCCTTTTATCGAATATTCGATTTCCCAGGTAATTTGACCGATCACCCGGGTAACTTGATTCAAAGCATATTTTGGAAGGGTGAATTTTAGTTTGTTCGAGTGAAGAAAAAACGTTGTTCTGAGAGCAAATCGCACCATCCAAACAATAAAACGATAACGCAAAAACATCGTTTTTCAGGAGAAGGCTTTGAAGTTTGAAATTATTTAATTATAATAAAATAAAATCAATAATTTTAATTACTAATTAGTCTCGTCTTGGATATGGTCGCACAATAACAACAACAACACCGATCATCAACCTCTACATAGTACATTTATTATAAATGCGAATGCTAAATAATTAATTTTATTTTTATACATTTTAAAATCATATTTCATAAATTTAGATAAATGCATTTTTTACTTTTTCATAAGAAAATTATTCATATTTCAATTTATGGAATTGAAATATTTTCTCACAGTCAAATTGTTAACGTAAACGGAAAACTAAATACTTATAGAAATAATGTTTTACAATTAGATTAGATTGTTTTTACATGTTGTCGAGGGCATATCGGCAATAAAGTGTAGTACATCTATAAATAATTATAAAAATTAAAACAATTAAAGTGTAACTAAATAAATTGAAAATAAAGAAAAGAATAAAATACGAAATTATAATAAAATTTAATAAAGTTTAAATACAAATTTGTATTAATAACGTAATTCACGCGCGCTCGTTTAAATGACAAAAAACCAAAGACAACAAATGGTGGTAAACAAAATAAATAAATACAAATAAATTTTGTATGTGAAAATTATAACTCTAAATATTATAAAATTATTTATAACTAAATAAGTAAAATTCTTTTTATAAATAAATAAATTGTTTAATACAAATTAAAAATAAATTATTTGTAAAGTGCATTATTCACATTTATGTATACAACCCAAACCGTTATAACGTTCTATCAATTTTTCAGATTAATTAAAATTTCGATAACTTTTGATTTTGACAGAATGTTTTTGGACTTTTGGTTATCTTTTAGATTTTTAGTTTGTTTTATTATTTAATTTAGAAAATCACGAGTTGATGGTGACAAATGTTTTAAATATACAAGAACATAAATTCTTCACGCATCCATGAACGATTTTAAAATCGTTTTTTAATAATACATGATAAAATAAAAATAATTGGATTCAACTTAATTTAATCAAGTATAATGATATAAATTAAAAAAAATATGTTAAATTTGTTTAAATTAAATAAGTCCTTTATGCAAAATTTTAATCGTTAAAAATGTTTTAAAAATCCTAAAGCGTGTATTGCATTATCACCTAAGTGCGTTCTGGTTTTAGCACAAATATTACCTGTAATTAAGAATACAAGTTCTGCCTCAGTCGAAGTTGGCGATTTTGATAGTAAAGCTCTATATAGAGCATCTAAGTTGTTGGTCCTTTCCTCTAAAAACTCGAAAATAGCGCACTCTTTTTAAATAAATTAGAACTTTAAAGGGTTTGTTTTAATTGCTACAAAGATGCCTAAATCACAGACATCGCAACATGCATTTGGTAAAGCATAGGCGGTTGCTGATGTTTAACATTAAATAATCTTTTAAAAAATGTTCCTCCGTACTCCAATACATGTGATTTTGTACTTAACAAGCTGCGTGTATGTTCCAAACTTCCAACTACATAGACAGATAATTTATGTATCAACACGTTAAACTGACATTTTTACGTTCCATAATTATTAGTTTGAGCGCATCTAGCAGTTTTAGTCCATATTTAAATTCAAATTTTCTTAAAGAAAAAGTGGAATCCTCCCACATATGTATTAGGACAGACTTCAATCGTTAATTTAATTAGGATAGTAAATTTCGAAAATCGTTCAATAGACCTAAGTTAATTTGTAAGAGTTCTTCAAGATGATTAAGATCTTTATAATGTATTTTAAACAGAATTTATTTGGAAAAATAAATTCGGGTTTTAAGTAAAAAACCCGGGTTTTCGGGTTCATCACATTTGATAAAAACCCGGGTTTTTGAGACCGGGTAAACCCGGTTTGCAAACCCTTATCATGATGTCATCCGAGATACAATAGTATTCATCAGAAAGAGGCACAGAATGGCATTTCATTCCACCGGCTTCTCCTCATTTTGGTGGAATTTGGGAAGCGGCAGTCAAATCGATGAAGTATCATCTAAAAAGGGTAATTGGAGATGCAATACTTACTTAAGAAGAAATACTTACTTTAGCAGTTCAAATAGAAGGGATGCTTAATTTACGCCCATTGTGCTCGTCAAACAATGATCAGAGCCAAGGTTGAAATATTCATTTATTTCTGTTTGTTTGGTTATAGAATTTGTTTTATTGATCACAATAGTTTCACTACTTATTGGATCTAAAGTAATTTCCTGATCGAAAGTTTCAAAAATATCATCGATTGATAATATAGTTATCATTGACCAATTATCACCAGAATAAGAATCAAGCGAGGTTTCAGTTTGAGTTTCAAATGTAATCGTATTGTCATTTGAAAGCAAATTATTCATTGAAACAGGCAATTTTTTTGTTTGGACAGTCCTCCTTAAGCCCTTCTTGGAAAAACACCCTTAAGAATTTTTTTTTTCACAAATTTTTTTTTTTTTTTGTAGCTGACTTTTTAAATAACAGTTATACTATAGTAATCCATTCCTCATATTTTTTGTGAGTTTTCTGTAATTTGAAAAGGTGTATGTTTTGTCTCCTTGACAAATTACACCCTTTCACACCGCGCACATAATTTCACTTTTGACCACATCCATTTGAATCCATTTTCAATGTAAATTACATGTTTAATAAAATCTCTATACAGGGTGTCCGGGTTTGGGATGCTGATCCGTCAAGGGGTGAATCCTTGGTTCATTCTGAGAAAAAAATCGTATTGGAGGGGGGGGGGGGGGGGTCCATTTTTGATATCCTTTGAGATACAGGGTGTTTAAAAAATTTGGTTCAGAAAAAAAGTACACTCAAATATTAAACTGCAATTTCCAAAATATTTATCGGAGAGCAACCGACTTAGTCTTATTTGACTGGTAATTGCATAGGCTATTATTAAGATCTAGGTGGTTATCTTGCATCAGCATCCGTTTGAGAGCTATGAGGCTTTAATGTAAAAAAAAAATATTTTTTTTTTATAAAATTCAGTTTTTCTCAAAAAAAAACCGTTATACTTTTTTTATTTTTTTATTTAATTTTAATTCGCCATGATCTCCCCTACAATCTCCCAATACATTATTTGTACCCACGTACCATAGTTTTTTACGTATATCGATTATTCTCAATCTAATTAAGAGATGATGCAGTGTTAATATTGTAACAATTTTTTTTGATCACTAAAACAGTGGGCGATCACTTCCTTTGTTTAAATGTTGAAAAAACAAAAATTAAACATTTTCATACTAAAGTCTACACTTGCATGCATTGCTACGCAACACTTCCTCGTTTCTTACCTATTTGCCTACAAACTTCGTGGGAAAGGTCGCGTTCCTGACGCAAGAGTATTTACAAATATTCATAGAAGACTGCGAGATATCGTAACAACATCAAATACCCGGGCGGAGCCCCTTTCAGTCTCACAACATCATTTGGATGTCGACGGAGAAATAATTCGTAATATAAAAGCAAATCCTTCTATTAGCATAAAGAAGTTCGCATTGCAATTGAACGTCTCTTGCTACCGAAATCATCAAGAATTACACAAGGAGAATTTATATCCATACCATATAACACCCGTTTAAGAACTATTAGCGATAGACCGCAATAAAAGATTGGGGTTTATTAATTGGTTGATGGAAAGGAATTTGGACAATGATGGTTTTGTGAAACGTATCCTGTGGCGGGATGAATCATAATTCACAAGAGATGACATAACGAACTTTCAGAATCTACACGAGTGGGCTGCTGAAAATTCTCAGTCGAAAAAACAAACATTATTTCAGTACCGCGTATGTACTGGTGTAATTGGGGATAATTGTACCATTCATATTACCATTGAGATTAAATAGTGATCGTTATTTACAATTTTTACAAAAGGATTTGCCACTCCTCTTTGATGATGTTCCTATTTTAAGTAGAGTGTCGCACACATACCAACATGATGGTGCACCTTGCCGCTACGATAAAAATGTTAAGAATTGGTTAAACCAAAATTATCCAAATAAATGGATTGGAAGAAATGGTCCAAGTCATTGGCCGATCGTACGATATTGGATTTTTATGTATGGGGAACAATGAAGGCGCTTGTATACTCCAAAAAATTGAAACAAAAGTAGAACTCATACAACGAATTCACACAGCAGCACACTAGATAAGGAAAGAATTACCAAGAAATGAAATAACCAAAGGTATACAAACGAATATTAGCCGATATTCAATCAAAAAGAGGGCAATTTGCGCACCTTTTGTAACTCCTAGGCTCAAACTTTGTATTGGGGGATTGTAGGGGAGATCATGGCGAATTAAAATTAAATAAAAAAATTATAACGGTTTTTTGAGAAAAACTCAATTTTATAAAAAAAAAATATTTTTTTTTTACTTTAAAGCCTCATAGCTCTCAAACGGATGCTGATGCAAGATAACCACCTACATCTTAATAATAGCCTATGCAATTACCAGTCAAATAAGACTAAGTTGGTTGCTCTGTTTTTGAATTTCGTAATATGGTGCTATGATTATGTCTACTTCGCGATGAAATTTTAGCCCTCTCTCAATATCTTTATCATGCTCCTCGGAAAAAGGTTTTAATTTATGGGACTTATCAATTCCCTCTTTCAATATGTTTGGTTTAAATGTTGGTGTCTCTTCAGATTCCGATGTTGGTGTCTCTTTAAATTCATTCTCGTTCATTAAATTCTGGGTTTCGCCATATAAAATCAAAAGATGTTTCTCAGATAAGTCTTCTTCTAATCTCGTGTATTCGTGCACCTCATTCAATGTGATATCATGAAATCTTTCACCCCTAACCGAATGCGCCAAAGCCACGACTTGGTTTAATTCAGCTTTTACCTCTAATACAACATGAAAGCATTCGACTCCTACTAGCCACAATTTTTCCAAGGAACCTTGAAGTGTATTCTGCTTTAATTCCTTAATAGCTTTGGCGATAAATTGTGCACAACACCTCATAGAGTATTCTCTCCATATTTTGGTAACTAATTTATCTATGATGAATTCAAATGTGACCTGTAAAATATTGTTTTAATGGTTGCTATAATACCCGGGTCTAATGGTTGCAGCAGCGATGTCGCATTAGCTGGTAAGAATATTACTTTGCCGTTAGGATGATTTAGATCTGGATAGCAGGGTGCATTATCAATGGTAAGTAAAACTTTGAAACCTAAATTTTTATTTAGGTATTGCGCAACTTCTGGAACAAATATTTTGGAAAACCATTTTCTAAACAAGTTTGACGTCATCCAAGCTTTTCGGTTTGCTCTCCAATATACCGGCAATTTACTTTTATCGAAATTTTTGAAAGCTCGAGGGTTTAATGCTCGGTGAATGAGCATTGGTTTTGTTAATAAATTGCCAGATGCATGTAACAACCGCTTTTGGTTGTTTTGTTTTAAATTCATAAAAGGGGAAAATATATTTGGTACCTAAATCTGTAATTAATGTAAAAATAAGCTACGCCTATTGATTAACGCTGCACGATTTTTTTTCTGTCTATTTACTTGTTATATATTCCATTACTCTTCCACTATACTTCGTCTGTACATTCAATTTGATTTGTAGGTGAACATGTTTTTTTGTTTATTTACTTGGTATATATTCCATTTCTCCTCAGCTATATTTCGTCTGTATTTGATTGAATGTATGGTGCGTCTGTGCAGTGTGTTAGTAGTTTATTTTTTTTTTATTTATGCCGCGTGTAAATAGTACCTACATAAATGGAATATTCTAGAAATTTTGCTATTTGGTATTGGTGGAGTGAATCAGTTTTGGGTGGTGGTATATGTATGCGCCATCCGAAATTTTAACGTCGGTTTGTGTTTTTACCAAAAACATCTATAATTCCAAGACGAACTATTCAAAATTTAAAGGTACAAAGTGACCACTGGTTATATTGTTGGTTGTGTACATATAGACTTTCAATAATAAAATTAACCAACACTAATATAATTTGTTTTGGTTTTTTATGAAAATAAAAAACAAAAAATAAAAACCAACACTAATGTACTACAAGCCTGATTCCGTAATGAGGTACACAGATACCTTCTTACATTAAATCGCTTATACTTGGAAGTATTGGTGGGAAACTTCATATGTTTTGTTTTGCCTACAATTTATATAGTGTATCCGATCACCAATACTTTCATGTATAAGCGAAAAATCAGTTATGATAGTCAGGCTTGTAGTGCATTAATGTTGGTTTTGCAAAAAATACATAAGAAACAACAACAATTTACATCACGGCAACACCGAATAATAATACAGAATAAAACAAAATTTATTTATGTGTATGTTTTGCATTGGAAAAATAATAAAACAATAACAACAATGTTTGTGTCAATCATCATATTTCATATTATTCAAGATAAATATTTCAAAGGACAAAGCAGCCGGTGCGTTTTATCAGGTGAGAAATTAAAAATATTATTAATATTATTTGATGGTTAGTAAATGATTGGAAATATGTATTTAATTTCTATAAAAATCAATAAATTATAATTCAATTAAACATATAATACATACTATAATAAATTAAAGACATATTTATCGTTTTTAGCGGGATTCTACATGCGGTAATCAACTAACGGACTGAAAATAATAATTGGATACGATTAACAATAGGTGAGCGAATTTGTTGAGTGATATTTGGTGCAAACATAAAATTTGTTTTTTAAATTAATAATAATTAAAGCATTGACCACTCAGTCTTTAAGAAATTTAAGTAAGAATGCGACCATAGGAAAATGCATGTTACTGACCAGCGAAACTTTAAGAACTTTTCGTTCAGTTTCGTTAAATTTGAATTGTCATTTAACAATCTTTAACAAGAGCGAAAACTATCGCCCAAACTGAAGGAAGAAACGTCAATGTATTCAGTTTTGTGATATTTGTGAATTAATATTATGTATTTATGTTTTATTAATTAAAATAATAATTTAAATGCATTTTAAACATGTACATAGAATATTATGTAGTGTAATATGTATTAAAAATAATAAAATACAATTATTTTGAATTTTTTTTGTCAAATCGTGTTAAAGATTCGCTGGGCGATCTGTCAAAATTTCCGCAGTAATACACTTTCGTTAGATTCTGTAAGGTTTTATTACGGATTCTTAAAGACTGACTGGTCAATGCTTAAGTAAGGACTGATTTTTGATTTTTATTTTTGTTAATTTTATAAGTTAAATTCCGGACGATATCCGAGTTCATTTCTTTGAATTTTATCTAAAAAAAATTCACTAAGATTATATAGTTCACTAATTAAAACATTTTTAATTTTTTAAAATATTTTATATTCGCTGCTTATGCGTAGGCAGACACAAACATTATCGCGATTTACATTTATTTCAATAAATATTTATCGCGTTTTTAACACGTAATCATTCTGTTTTTTGAAAATCAAGTGAGTGCGAGTTCGCGACAATATTCTGCTGAAAAATTTTCAGCAGGAATGCATGCGATTTAAAAATATTTTATTCGGAAGGAGAAATTTGTTTACATAATAGACTACATTGATTGGTTGCCTGCTGAAAAATTTTCAGCAGAATATTGTCGCGAACTCGCACTCAAGCCGAAAATTAGCTAGAATCCGACCGTCAAAACATAAAATAGGATGTTTTTAAATGTAATTAAATCAATTTTAATAAAATTTTCTTAATAACTATGGTACGGTTAGATAGATTTGAAATATTTTTCAATAGTTTTGATAATGCAATGAAACAATTTTGTCAAAAATTGGATTTCTAGATTTGAAATTTCGGTTAATCGTTTGTGCATAAGACGTCGCTTATACTTAAAATTATTTTTCCGTCTGACACGATCATTTAAAACATGTGATCATGTCTATTTAATTTATTATCGTCTATGAACAACTGATTAAAGAAATGATTGTAATACTATTGGCGACACCCATCAACTGTAGTCGGCGTTGGTTTCTATGTAAGCAAAGGGGACGAATATTGTCAAATTCAACTATTTGACAGTTCTGATCCCCCTTATTGTATGGTTAAATTTTGTTCATATTGTTTTCACCAGATGTCAGCTACTTTGTTGAAAGTCGCGAATAGCTATATCCCAACAATGTTTATTTGTAATTATATTCTGTCCGAGTTTTGCCTGTCTGTTATTACACAATTTGCACAAAACTGGATTATTTCGTTTTCAGAACGCGATTTTTGAAAATCCGAATAAATGAAAATCGTATTTTGTGCCTTCCTACATTATCAGATGTAAACAATCTTTCGCTATTAAGTATTTTTTAAACCGGTTACGTATTTTGAACTTCAAAAATGTTCGTTTTGTAACTTTTAAGTTTTGTCATTTAGTTTTGTTTGAGTGTCCCGTGTTCAGTGTCCCGTTTTATAGAAATATTTTGAAATTGTTATAAAATTAATTATTTTTAAGTAATAATTATTACACTAATACAAAAAATTAAAGGAACCAAAAATGTTTTTTGAAGAGCTGTATATTTGTGAAAAACGGTTGCACAGAGATGAAAAAAGCATTTTAAAGCTAGACATAAAATTAAATAAAGTTCTGGTATATGACGGGGTATTGTTATATGGTTTTATTACGGAACTTGGCTATTCCTTAATCGAGTTTAGTGAAATTTGAATGCGCGATGGAAATAGGATTCTAAAATGATGTTTGGATAAAGTTATGGAATATGGCCAAATATAATAGAACTTGGCTTAGAATAGCGAAGTTCCATAATAATTGGCCATATTCCAGGAATTTCACTAAAATAGGCTAAGGAATAGCCAAGTTCCGTAATAATACCATATAACAGTACTCCGCATTATACCAGAACTTTATTTAATTTTATGTCTAGCTTTAAAATGCTTTTTTTTCATCTCTGTGCAACCGTTTTTCACAAATATACAGCTCTTCAAAAAACACATAAAATGTTGAAAACATAAATAATTTTTTGTAGTAGTGTATGTATATTCTGTTGGTATCAACTTTTAACGGATTTTTAGCAGTCTATAAATTATAAAGTTGATACTGATAATGAAATAAATATACAGAGTATTTGGTGCATCGTTTAAAATAAATATACAGAGTGTTTGGGTCATTTGCTATCCTTTAAGCCCCAATAATTCATTTTTGGCCCTACGGATTTCTTTTAATTAACTCTTAAAATATTTTAAATCTATAGTAAACACTTAAAACTCAACTTAACATTGCAATAAAAAAAAACTACGAGTGATCGTGATCTTCGCACTTTTTTATTAAGTTCTCTAGTCTATCCCCTTTCCAACACTAGGCAACATGCCATAAAAACCATTTCAAATACTTTACTAAATCACAAAATTTGTGTATCGGGACACAGCGGACTGATATTAGACATTAGCGATAAAAATTGGTTTTGGCTTAAATTACATACATACATTAAGCGAGGGTCATTTGATATCTCCTAAGCGCCAACAACTCATTTCTGGCCCTACGGATTTATTTTATTAACACGTAAAATGTTTGAAGAAAGTAAAAAAAAATTTAAAATTCAACTTTTCATTGCAATAAAAAAAACCTAAAAGTGATCGTTATTGGGGCCAGAAATGGGCTATTGGGGCTTAGGAGATAGCAAATGACCCTCCCTTAATATATGTATGTAATTTAAGCCAAAACCAGTTTTTATCGCTAATGTCTAATATCAGTCCGCTGTGTCCCGATACACAAATTTTATGATTTAGTAAAGTATTTGAAATGGTTTTTATGGCATGTTGCCTAGTGTTGGAAAGGGGATAGACTAGAGAACTTAATAAAAAAATGCGAAGATCATGATCACTCTTAGTTTTTTTTTATTGCAATGTTAAGTTGAGTTTTAAATTTCTACTATAGATTTCAAATATTTTAAGAGTTAATGAAAAGAAATCCGTAGGGCCAAAAATGAATTATTGGGGCTTAAAGGATAGCAAATGACCCCTCCTTTGGGCCAATTCAATTTGGCAAGCGATGCACCAAACACCCTGTACATTCTTCTACATATAAATATTATAATTAAGTAAATGCGTATTTATTTTTTAGCGGGATTCATTGCATGCAGTAAATCATCTTTTGAAATAAACATAATTTCAATTGGAAACAACGTTTAGCAGGTGAGCGAATTGTTGATTTTAAACTAACATAATTAATTATTTTCCAATATTTTTTATTTCGGTGATATCTGTAATATTTCATGTGATAAAATTCCGGTCGATACCCAGTGCACTGTGTGATATTTTATTGTTACCCGTGATTATTTCTGTGATATTAGTGCAAGATTTCTTCGTACCCGTTAAAGTGCACTTGGGTGGCTTGATACCCCTATTTAACTTACAAAATATATTTTTTTTTTTTATTTAAATTAAATTATTTAAAAATGCCTCGACGTTGTGCAGTATTAGGCTGTACCTCAAATAATGGCAAAGAACAAAAAGTTACAACATTTTCGTTTCCATATTTCGAGGATTTAAAATCAAAATGGGTAACGGCTATACGGAGGCCAAATTGGATACCTTCTAAATATTCGGCAATTTGTGCGAATCATTTTAAGGAAGAAGATTTTGAATATCGCCCAAACGAACATAATAAACGGCATAAATTAAATGATAATGCTGTGCCTTCCATTTTATTGCCAGATCAATTTAATTTATTTTCAACGCAACCAACACCAAGTGATGAACCGGATTACATCGGTAGATTTGAGATTTTAATTAATAAATTCTCGGAAAAACTAAATATTTCAAAGTATCTAGTATTCAAAAATGAGGAAAAATTAATATTTTATAAATTAAAAAATTCTGATGACGTAGGATGCAGCATTTCGGCTCGAATTTGCATATCCAACAAGCTCTACGTCAAGGTTATCATTGAGGATTCAGAATTATGCAGCGCGGATTTAGAAATATTACCCACAAATAAAAGAATATCGAAATGGTCTCAAATAACCAATTTACTCGATAAATTCCGAGAAGAATTCAAAGATGTTTCGGAAAATCGAAACCATTTATTAGATCGCGCATTGCACTATTTAGGAATCGCTAGAGAGATTGATGAAGATTTCATGCATCGCGGCAAATTAGATATCATAGTTAATCAAATTGAAAATTTTAAAAGATTGAAACCATCATACGATTCCGATACAATAGTATTTGCCTTTTTAATCTACTCACATTCTGCAGCAACATATAACATTTTAAAAAAATGTTTAATATTGCCTCACGTGTCATACTTGAGATACATTTCATCTCATTTTCATATTACTCCAGACCATAATTCTTTGGGCAATGATGAGAATTATTTAACACACATAGCGAAGGCGGTAACGGATCGAGAAAAATTTGTCGCCCTTTTAATAGATGAAATTTATATCGAAAGAGGCTTCCAGTATAAAAGTAATAAAATTGTCGGGCAAGCTTTAAATGAACCGACTGAATGTGCAAGAACCGTGATGGCATTCATGATTAAGTCAACTTTCGGAAGTTTTAAACAAATAGTTCGTCTTTCACCAGTATTACATCCTACTGGCGAAATGCTACATGATATGACAAAATCTGTGATTCAATTTGTACAAACACTTGGCTTTACTGTAATCGTAATTATTACCGACAATAATAAAATTAATCAGAACATGTTCCAAAGATTTTCGCCTTCAAATAATTTTTATATTAATCCTGATTTTCCGAATTTAAAAATATTCTTTCAATATGATTCCGTTCATCTATTCAAAAATATTAGAAATAATTGGGTTAATTTATTAAATGGTAATAAAACTTTTTATTATCCTGACTTTGATGATTATTCAATTAAGCAAGCGTCATATTCTGACCTAGAAGCATTATACGATAAGGTAGCAAAATCAGAGTCGCAAATCACAAAAGCATACAAATTGAATCACAAAACTATTTACCCGAATAGTTTGGAGAGACAAAATGTTCGTTTAGTGGACAATTTATTTCACGATAGTACAATTGCTGCATTGTATCACTACGATGACATGAGAGAAACAGGCGACTTCTGTAAGATAATAAGAAAATGGTGGAATATTGTAAACAACAAAGGAACTTTAAAGGGTATAATGAAAAGAATAGAGTCCGCTCAGCCCATAAAATCGATCACAGACGACAATGTTTTATTTTTAGACAAATTTTTAACTTGGCTGGATGTTTGGAACTCAAGTACAAATAATAATAATAGTGGTAGTTTAACAAAAAGTACTGGAGAAGCCCTAAAACTTACCACGCGCACTTTAATTGATTTAATCAAATTTTCATTTCCCAATTGTAACGTAGATTACATTTTGCTCGGAAAATTACAAACTGATGACTTAGAAGGCAGATTTAGACTTTACCGTTCGTTAGCTGGTTGCAACTATAGAGTATCCTATACAGAGGTTGTAGAATGTGAGAAAAAAATAAGGACACACAATATTGTCGCACATAACAAAAAGGATTTTAAGAAACTAATGCAACCTAATAATGAGAACATGCTTTACGAAGAGATGGATTTAACGGAATTTGAAAGAATATTAGACGATGACTGTTATCTACAAAACGTAGAAATTGATATTGACGCAAATAAATACGTAGTCGGTTATGCAGCTTATTGCGCGTCAAAAAAACAGAAATGTGGGTCATGCCAAAAATTATTTTTGAAAGAAAAAGGCGGCCTTACCAATTCACATTATTTTAATTATTTACAACGTGGAGGGCTAACTGTTGCATCAGATGAACCAAATTACATCTTGTTTCACATGTCTTCCATTTTACAAGAAATATTAAGAAAAGCAGAATTAAAACTAAAATTTTTAGAAGGTAAAAATCAAAAGGGCATTTTAATTCATTTAACGATCGATAGCCTTCGGAAGGACGATGCAACAGTAATTGACTTAGATTCTGAATGCGAGTGTGGAACATCTAATTTCAACATATATTTCAATATTTGTAAATGTTTCGCCAACATATTATTGAACAGTTTTGTACGTAAACAAAACGATAAGCGCCATGCAAATGATATCACTAACCGAAAAATGTTAACATATAAATAACTTATATTTTTTAATTAAATTTTTAAGAATTTAACTGCTGTTTTTTCTTTTATTTTCATGTACACAATTCACTGATGTTTCCTGCCGATATGCGGACAATAAGAAGTACCTTGAAGATTGAACTTTTTTGTTTAAATGAAATTCATTTTTTATTTTGTTTTTATTTATTAATTATTGAATTATTTATTATTTTGTTAATTACATATTTATTGGGGAAGGTTTTATGCATAATGGAAGCACTAACTGAATAATTGACTAAGAAATGTGCTTCCATACTGCTTTTACTTCATTAATAATATATTTAAAAAAAGTATACCTTGTCGTTTCTTTTATTTACACGAAATTTACTAAACGGCTCTACATAGACCAAGAGCTATGCATTTTCATGCAGTGTAATTCGTAGTGGATTCGTGCTGGCATCATTTAAATTCTGTTAAAACATACGATCGAAGTCATTCGAATGCCGCGAATATATCAGACTCTTTTGGTGAATATTGCTCAGCGGAGTGTGTGCCATACTTGATGGTAAATATCAATGTGGACTGAATATGGTTAGACACATGCTTGATCCAACATTGTTCATTTACAAAATCGATAATTATCGAAGAATGTTTACCACCCAGGTTTTCGACAGATATTAAGCTTTGGGCCATTGCCGTATTATTAATGAAACCTCCACATTGCGCGTTTTATTCAAATCTTGCAGAGCATGTTTTCGTAAACCTTGCACAAAATGGCGGACCTTACTTGTCATTTCCAATTGCAGGTTTTTCATTGGTAAATAAACCAGTTATGTATTCAGTTTTAGCATTTCCACCTTGCGTAGGTATATTGATTCGTTTGGAAACTGGTTATGATGTAATTTCTTACTCCTCATTACTGTTAGTGAGCTGAGAATCTGGACCCATGTTTTCGCACATCCATTTGCGCAAACGAACTTACATCAACCACTCCCACGACTGCTACCGTGAAATTGCGAAATAATCAACTATATGAAAAGCCCTTGACCGGAAACTGAAGTACATCACAAACGGCGTAACTACCGGAACGAATAATTCGTTAACAAAATGAATCTGGAAATATACAAGAATTTAATACAAAATTAAGATAATTTCAAGATACCAGTAGTTTATAGTTACCGCTTTCAGTTGAAACAATGTCCGAATTGATCTCGTACTCTTGATGTACAATGTACATGTGTCATAATCCACGACACGATACTGGGAGAGAATGAACATGCGCCGAACGGCTGTCATCAATTGTTCAGGGCACCAAATTAAATTTTCATCAGGAATAAAGGTTCCAGATATGTAGAACAAGTACCGCTGTTAATAGTGTCATTATAGTGAGGACATGTTCAACCTATATAAAAACTAATTTTTTACCAATCACGGCTATGAGTGGCGATGAAAATTAATTCATATACTTCTCGGCTCGACGATATGCACGATTTAATTGCGCATTCAATTTATAATCTAACTCATTAAAATGTCGTAGATATAATCGACCATATTGTGATCAATCTTATTCCTAAAGTTCCAGGTTCTCGTTCAATCAACTCACGATAATTAAAAAAAAACTACAGCAACTGCCACAGAAGTACTAACGGACAGAGTATTAAATTTCCCACATCAAAGCACATTATTTGTCGTGACAACTTTTGTGACAATTCTGTTCGTCGATTAAATTTTTTGTACTCATATTTCAGATTCAAGATATTCTCGAATAGTGACCATGAACCTCGAAATAACATCACCTTTTTATTATAACTCACTAACTCAGGGAAGCACGTACGCCCAAAAACTGGGACATAATTTTGGCCAGCACTAAATTCTTATTTACCATAGCTACCTACCATATAATTTTTGAACCGCAAAATACGATTATAAGTATCGAGATCGGTTAGTAACTCCTTATGTATATACATTTGCTGTGTACTTTTCGGATACGTTTTTATACTTATACCACATTAAATTATTCTGCTCCGACTGCAATAAAATGGTTATTAGATGTGAAATTATTAAGATTATAAACAAATTACTTACGTTTTCAATGTTAAGGGAGCTGTTAAAAACATTTTTATATCCCAATACTGCATCACACGGTTTAAAACTTTTGTATTGAAGCGAAATAACCAAAATCAAAATGTTTTTTGACAATACATTGTGTATGCGTTTGACATTAACATTACACTCGTAAACCAAAAAATGGCATATCATACTTTATAAAAAAATACGAATAATCGTACATATTTCAATGCTTTACTACACGTTAAATATAAAAATATTAAGGCACAAGGATTTTCAACATCAAGACACCTTTTAAATTTACATTACCTTAATTATTTTTTTATTAAATTCAAAAATAAATTAGAACTAATACAATATTTTTGTCAACAAGAGTGTAAAAATAAAAAGTAAATATGTATTTGTATGAAAATAAATGTCAAATAATATACAACGTTGCCGTTGTCATTTATTTACCAATACTACCTTCAGTGGTCGTTTTCATTCAATAACAAATTATAATTCGTCTTTGGAATTATAGATGTTTTTGGTTTTTACACATCATTTTTTTTTATGGAGGGGGTAACATTTTTTTTTTTACGTACGATTTTAAAATAATTTTGTTAGTCTAGTTTTGGATTCGAAAAGGAGAGTCTCGGGGTTTTCCTAATATTTTATTTTTAAATTTAAAATAAAAAGTCAAGTTTGAGAATGATTAAGGATGGTGATAGATATTTTTTGATCGGCCCATCACGATTAAATTAAAATTTTTTGGAAAAATTTGTATTTTTTGTCCAGCGTGGACTATATTAGATGGAGAGCTGGTAGACAATTTTGAGTAGGTATTTGAGGCAGCATGAAAATTAATGTGACGCTTCTTTAGCAATGTCTAAACACAAAATCAAAGACCTGGCTGAAGGGTAGCGGGGCATTGTCAACCTTTGATTTTTTTAAGTTGCGAAATTTTTTTTGCAAAAAATGTATTTGAGGCATTCAGAAATATTTATACCTTTTAGTTTAGTATTTAATAAAATATAAAATAAAAAAGCCAGGTCATTTAGTCGGGTCCAAAATGTTGCCAGGCGGCTTCAAACTTGAATTTTGTAGACTTTTAAAAAATATATTTGAGGCAAGCTAAGACTTAGACAGATAAATATACATACCTAAAAAAACATAACTTCAAAAAGACAGGTCATTTTGGTGGGACTTTCTACCTGCCAGGTGGTCGGAAATGTACTGAGTTCTTAAGAGCTGTTGACATAATTCTACTTTGCACTTTTCTGTTTGGCTTATTCTATTACATCTAGTTATCATCAACACTATCTTAAGCTATTGCTAAAGTTGCGATGCAAATCCAAGCTAGTGAGCATCCATTATTTGATAACATATTTATTCATTTTGGATCTTTCATATTATCCTTGCATATTTCAAAGCTGTGGACCAATGAATATTGCTGTTGAAAGTGGAAAATAGCAAATGGATCTGTTGATTCATTCCTTTCTGGCAAGCACTTTAATAGATGTAAACGATTTCACCCACTGATGGCTGTTGGATTAGAAGTTTTCATTTTCAATTTTTCTTGAAAAATGAAAAAAATAACGATTATAGAAAATTTACGTACAGAGCTGATGGAATTTAATGATCAAAAATTATCTTATGGTGCTTTACTACAAAAATAGTGAAGCCTCAAACCTCACATCTTCATATCGTCAACATAAAGAAGTCCGTTTGAATGAAGCTTATGGTAAAAAGCCGCAATTTTATGTGCTGTACATAAATCTCGTCAATTATTATCAGAAGTTAAGCCGCAGTATACGGACAGGCGATATTGATCTATTTAAATTTATTTAACCAAAAATGGACAATCTTTTCTTTGTCTTTAATCAGCCAAATTATTCACGTTGGTTGGTTAAATATCACGATATTTTAATTAAACTAGAACAAACTCAACCACGATTACAAGAATCCATGGAAAGAAGTTATTTTGGAATCCAAAGAACGGACAAGTCATTCTGTAGACAGCCAATTGATCGGACTCTGGAACAGACAATCAACGCAGATGCTGAAAGAAGATTAACCGGTGCAGTACATTTTATTAACTCGGCTAGATGTAATAGAATAAGCGAAACAGAAAACTGCAAAGTAGAATTACGACAAAAGGTCTTAAGAACTCAGTACATTTCCGACCACCTGGCAGGTAGAGAGCCCCACCAAAATGACCTGTCTTTTTGAAGTTAAGTTTTTTAGGTATGTATATTTATCTGTCTAAGTCTTAGCTTGCCTCAAATATATTTTTTAAAAGTCTACAAAATTCAAGTTTGAAGCCGCCTGGCAACATTTTGGACCCGACTAAATGATCTGGCTTTTTTATTTTATATTTTATTAAATACTAAACTAAAAGGTATTAAAATTTCAGAATGCCTCAAATACATTTTTTGCAAAAAAAAATTCGCAACTTAAAAAAATCAAAGGTTGACAATGCCCCGCTACTCTTCAGCCAGGTCTTTGATTTTGTGTTTAGACATTGCTAAAGAAGCGTCACACAAATTTTCATGCTGCCTCAAATACCTACTCAAAATTGCCTACCAGCTCTTAGACTATATGTATAAAAAAAAAAAGTTAAGTCTGGCGTGTTCCACCAAAAAGGTGTGAACAAATAAAAAAAAATTATTAAATAATAATAAGATATAGTTATAATAAAGATTTTGAAACTTTTTTTTTATTATTGCCGTGTGGCTAAATTATGTTATAAATTTAATTGCCTGGTGGCCAAAAAAATAGTTTGTATAATAAAATTATAAATAAAAACAAAAAAAATATATAAAATTAAAAGGAAAATATATATTTCACTGTGTTTTAAATAAGTGAATTTGATCGGACAATCCGTTATTTGTAAAAAAAAAAAACTAAAAAATTTACCTCATGTGTGGCAAACATACTCCTCGTTTCCGTTAAAACGGCAGAATAGTGGACGTAGCTGAAAGTTTGGTGATCTGCAGCAACCCTGCCAATCAAGCGGGGTGTGATCGGTGTTAAGGCTGCTGCAACAGTTCCTGCGACGGCGCTGTGTGTATAGGTCGGACGGGCCTTGGTTTCAGGTAAGGTGTTCGGGAAAAAATAAATAATAACCCTGTAACACCGAGTGGTTTTTTTTATTTTAAAAATTTTTTGTAATCCAATCTTGACTGTTTGGTTTTTGTTTTATTATTATGTATATTGTTTTTTTTTTATATACATATATCAATATAACGGTTTTTTTTTGTGCAAATTTCGGGTGGCGTACCACAGTATTACCTTGTATTACATTGTTAACGGTTTTCCTCTATTTTTTTTAATTACAGTTTCATAAGTGTTTTGTTTTGGTTTGCCCCTCTGGTGTAATTTGATTCCATTAATTACAGTTTTGGTATCGTTTAAATTTCAGTGAGTTTTCCTTCCTTTCCTAAGTGATATGTGGATATTTATAATGGTAGTGTAATTTGTTTCCTTTTGTGATCACGTGATGTGTGGGCGATCACATGTGGACCTGGGTCCCTAATGATGTGAATCGGAGTGTTGTTTAGCCTGGGTTTCGACCCGGTTTGTCGGGAGGGTGTCCTTCCTTACTTCATTGGCGTCGGGTGCCGCCGCGACCGGGAAACGGCATCCCGGTAGGCGGCCCGACGATAAGAGGACCCTTCCGGCAAACAGGGTGGAGGTCGTCGGAGTGATATCGGCATCCTGGGTCGAACACACCAAGTTTATTATTTTCCTGCCACTGTGGTCGTGGCAAAGGTAGGTTTAGTTTCTCTTGTCCCTTCTATTTTTCTTTTCTTGCCATGATTTTCTGAAGTTTTGGTGGATACAATCTGGCAGCTGATGCTGTTTCTCAATTTAATTCACGATTGTTTAACGAAAATTTCTTTTTAAAATTTTCAAGTCATAGTGAATTATGTTAGCTGACCTCACAAAGTCGCACGGTTTTCATACGAATTGCCATTTCATTTATAGGCATGTTGATTTGATTTTTATGTGTTATCCAAATCATCAACATTTTTTCCATTTTTTTCAGCAATGGATTTCTAGCGTGATATGTTTTATTACAACTAATTGACGTTCCTTCCGCTACTGCATCTTTTATTTTCTTTTTATTAGATTTAATCGCACGCACGAATTGTGGATTCCAATAACACAAAATCATTTTCAATTGTTGTTGGACCTTGGACCATCCCCTTTACGTAACCTATCCAAAATTTGAATTTTTATCTCTAAAGTTATAGTTTTCCTGTGCTCTTTCTTATTCGACATTTCTATAGGGGTTTGGAAATAAAACGATAAGTTTTTACTTATCGTTAATAGGAACTTTGATGATAATAAAAATCCAAATTTAAAAGATGTTCTAAAAATAATACATGCAATTTAAAAACGTTAAAAATATTTTAACTTCAAAATTCAAATTTGTTGACTTATTATCGTTGAGAATTTTCAGTCTAACACTAAAATATTTGCACTTTTACTTACTGTTAAATTCAAAAGAAAACATATTAGAACTTATAGATTAATCACAATAAAAACAAAATTGAGAGGCCAGTGATACGTATAAGTCTGATTTTTTCGAACAATAAAACTATTCTACAAACTAGTCTCAAATATTTACATACATACATATTTACAGTATCATAAAAAATGGTAGGTAGGAGAGAGTTAATTATAGTGCAAAATCATACTAAACAGAAATAAAAAATCGCACTAAACCGATATTTATCGCATATTTTAAAAATTTCTACACAAATTTTGAATCGCATAAAACCAAAATCGCATAAATTAAACCCGCATAATTTAAGGGTTACCTCTAGGAAAATAAGCACAAAAAAAAAGAAGAATGTTCGAATGTTGTCAAGAAAATGATTAAGGAGAAAAGAAAGTTAAGACAGCAATGGCAACGATATCGACTAGCGGGAGATAAAAGTAAACTTCAATCAATGAAAAAAACCAGTCAATTCAAGAATATTTGTCACTACTCTCACCAAAAGAAAACACAGATTATTCACTGTGGAAGGCTACTAAGAAGATCAAACAACCACAACAGCATATTCCGCCGATACGTAAAAGTGACGGCCACTGGGCGAGAAATAACGAAGAAAAGGCTGAAGTATTTGCAGACCATTTTGAAAGGGTATTTCAACCATATCCATCAGAAAGTACGGAAGCACAGAACAACAATATTCAAAACTACTTGGAAGCACCACTGCAAATGAATCATACTATCACGAGGTTTTCTATATTAGAAGTAAGAACTGTAATACAGAGAGAGTTAAATCCTAAAAAGGCGCCAGGATATGATCTTATCACAGGAAACATTCTGCAACAGTTGCGAGATAAGGGTGTTCGATTTGTAACCTATTTATTCAATGCTATACTTAGGACAGGATATTTCCCAATACAATGGAAAGTTTCACAAGTAATATTAATACCAAAACCAGGCAAGCCTCCAAAAGAAGTTACGTCGTACAGAGCTATAAGCTTGCTATCAATTATGTCTATATTATTTGAAAAATTACTACTTAAGCGTTCAAAGCCTATGTTGTAGGAGAAGAAGCTGATTCCGGATCATCTGTTTGGGTTTAGGCCAGAACACTCAACAATAGAACAAGTACACAGAATAGTTGAAGTAATTGAAGAAGCCCTCGAGGAAAACGGTATTGTTCTGCTTTATTCATGGACGTAGCAAAAGCTTTTGACAAGGTGTGGCATGTGGGATTACAATACAAAATTAAGCTACGGTTGCCACATGATTTCTACAGAATATTAACATCATTTCTACTAGACAGATATTTTATAATAAAACATCATGATGCGTATACAAATATCCGCCCAATTAAATCTGGTGTGCCACAGGACAGCGTGCTTGGGCCGATATTATATCTGCTATATACCGCAGAAATACCTACAAGTAATCAAGTAACTGTCGCAACATTTGCAGACGACACGGCAGTACTCTCATCACATGAAAACCCCAGTAAAGCTACAGAAGTTTTGCAGGAAAACATTAACATTATTCAAGCATGGATGAAAAAATGGCGAATTAAAGTTAATGATGCTAAGTCTAATCATGTAACCTTTACTATGCGAAGAGGTACATGTCCACCAATACAAATGAATAACCAGAATATACCTCAAACTGATGAAGTGAAATATTTGCATTCACCTCGACAAACGGCTAACATGGCGTAAACATATATGGACAAAAAGAAAACAATTGGGAATGAAACTGACAAAAATGTATTGGCTGATAGGCAGAAAATCAAGTTTGTTGATTGAAAACAAACTACTGTTCTATAAAATGGTAATAAAACCTATCTGGACATATGTTATGCAGCTGTGGGGAACGGCTAGGAACTCAAACTTGAACATTCTTCAGCGGTTCCAGTCTAAATTTCTAAGGATCATAGTAGATGCTCCATGGTTCGTACCAAACGATATAATTCACAGAGATCTACAGGTCCCAACAATACAGGAAGAAATTATGGATTCCAGTGCCAGGTATCACTCAACATTGAAGATTCATCCAAACGATCTGGTCAGCAAGCTCCTCACTACCACAACGACGGAAAGATTAAAACGCCACAAAATTTTTAATTTGCCAAATAGGTTTTAGATATTCCTTTAGACATTAATTTTTAAAATCCCTAATGAATCGAATCAATAATAGTTAAATTTATGGGTTATTTTATTCTAATCGTAATGTAAGTGAGATTTTATCAATGGATAAAAATACTCCGATCATGACAATGTAAAAAGACAAAAAAATTACTGAATGTCTCACAGTAACAATGAGATAGATTGTAAAATAAAGGGAAACAAAAAAAAAATAAAATAAAATAAATAAGTGCACCCATCATAGTCAATTCAATTAGGGAAAAACACAGGTTGAATTTATATTAATATGTACACTGAAAGAAAAAGCAAAGCGTATATAACAAAAAACACAAGTTCATTTAACAAAAAAAATAGTGCAAATCGAACCAGCATGTCGCTTTGCTTATATCACAAAAACCTGAAGTTAAATATCACTTTTGCACAAGTTATATTCAATGTATTTTTAAATTGTGTAATTTATATAATCCACAAGCAAGTTTAACTTAACCAGGTGGCAAAAATAGCACTGCTATTAGTAGCAAATTTTAATAAACGTAATGTAAAATTAACAAATTAATATAGGCTTTTCAACTAAGCTGCCTACCAATAAATTACTTATGCATATGTAATTTTAACTTGCAATGAAAGTTACATTAACCAGCCCAATTATAGAAAATAATAAAAGTGGAATGCAGTTTTTACTTTAAGTTGTTACTTAAATTAACTAAAGTTGAATGGAATTATAGCTTACAAGAAAGTAAAAATAACACAGTTTAAGTTTTAGCATTAGTTTATTTGGCAACGCTTTATCAGTTACATTAACTATGGTTTGTATGTTACATTTTCAGATTTCAAATAGCAAAAATAGCAACCACAAAGTTTAAGCAATAGTAAATTTATCTAATATATTACTAACAAATTTACAGGGTTGGCCAAAAGTCTCAAAATGGTTACAATACTTAATAAATTAAAAAATATATATATATATAATTTTATTTTGCAGATTTTATAAAGAAGACCACGGCAATTAACCATTCAAATGATTATGAAATTACACTTTCAAAACAAAGGATCAATAATTCTAACTCAACGATCACTCTTACGGCGAAAGTGATTTTCCATGCGGATCAATGATTAGACATTTACTGGAGGGTTGTTTACTGAATCCCATTCCTCAAAACAATCAATCAAACGTCATTCTGTGCTTAGAAAATTAGTACGCTGTATTGACAACGATGTGCTCGTTCAGTTAGATTTATTGATGCTTGATACATTTCACAATTTGTTTTCGCTATTCGGCCGTGAACTTACCATGGTTAATTTCCAAGGTCTTATTTATAAAATCTGAAGAACACATTTATTTTTGTTTATGTTGTTAAATATTGCAATCCCTTCGTGACATTTGACCTTTTTATAAGAAGCTTTTCAATGTAAATAATTTATCACTAAACTTAAAAAGTATACAAAAATTATTTTGCTAAAATTTATAAAATATAAGAGTACGTATAGTATATTGATACAATTGATACAATTATACATAAATATGTTATGTGTGATGTATAACCATTTCATTATTCTCATTACAATATACTATTAATCTAATTTAAAAAATACACAAATAATAAGTGATTTCATACATATTTAAAAATTCTAAATGTAATAGAAAATTAATTAGTAATTGCAATAAAAAATTTTTAACTTATGGCTTATTTAAAAATAAAACATTTTCTGTTTAAACTTTCAGGTTAAACATAAAATAAAATCACTGTAGTTACATTCGTTACTAATTCAATATTTATGATCTGCTAAACATTTTCTAAAATAAATTATTAAATTAATTTAAAAAATAATTATCAAAATTAAATTATGAATTAATTGGTAATTATGGCCTGTTTTTTAAATCTGAGATAAGTGTGATTACACAAGGAATTTTTTCGTCGTATTTCGTATATATTTCATAAAAATACTGTTGTACAAATAACCATAAATTATAGCATGGTTTAGGATACTCAAGATGGAAAACTTGGAACAATTTAAATGTTGTATCGAGTGCCTCTAGAAAGCTTGCAAATATATATTTGTATCCGTCGAATATTGTAACAAATTGCGGCCTCTCGGAATCCATTCCAACAGCAGCTAGGATTGGTTGAAACTTCTTTTTTTCCTCAAGACATAATTTTTGTTGTTCATCAATGGTTTTATGCATCTCCATTAAATTGTCAGGAGTTATTATAAACGAATTTTGACTATCTCTAATGGTAAATCTGGTGAACGTGTGTTTTTTTTTCTTACAACTTAAAGATGGTGGCACGAGAGCAATTAAAATCTTCAGTAGGCTAATGTTGTAGGTGTCTGGGAAAGAGTTAAGATAAAACAAAAATGTGTTTATTAGATATTAAGTTAATTTTTAAATAAATGTAAGATCTATCAGAATCATTATTAATTAAGTAAGCGAGAAGAAATGTGAAACATTTTTTTCAATCTCTTTTAATCATTTTGAAGTTATCAGTACCAATGCTTAAAGAGCTTTGTTTCGCCATCGTATCCATAAACTTAATTCTATCTTCTGCATGTTTAATGTTGGTTTTTATAATATCTGGAATTTTTTTTACAAAAACATCCCACTTTGCATAAATGTTTAATTTGTCCGGATATATTGTTTGAAAATCAATATTTAGCTATAAAATTAAAAATATAATTTATATAGTAAGTAAATTAATAAATACAATATTTTTAGGAATTCTTACCAAATCAGGACCAAATGCATGTTTAAAAAGCGGCCACCCTTGAAAAATGTTATAAATTGAAACATCTTCATTGCTTAGGATTTCTGACATTCTCTGGTTTGAGGTTTGCTGCCATTTATCTAGCAAAATCTCCCGAGGACTTCGCATGTGGCGTAATTCTTTCTTAATTGTGTCATAGTCGATAATGATATCTAGTATATAGAATTTGTATTACAATATGGACAAACGAATTTAAATTATAAATTTTAGGAAGTGCGAGGTACTATTAAAAATGACCATACCACTTGAATCTTCTTTATATACAGCTGTGCGTTCTTTGAAGTAAGGTGTGTTGTGACCTTTAGCTAGAAATTGATTGATCTTCCTTTTTTGATAAACAAATTTATTATAGAGCTTTCCTAAAGGCAGTTTGTGCCCTCTACGTAAAAAGTAGGTGTCCTGAAAATAATTTTTTTTTTAAATTAATTATAAGACCTTTTACAAAACTAACGATTTCTTATAAAATGTATTACCGAATTTTCACCAGGAAAACAAATGGCAATTTCCTCCGCCAATTTTTGAATTTTTTTTACAGCCGGATTCTGCTCCTGGATTAATAAAAAGTTCTCAACTATTAAGGTACAAATAACATCTCTGTGAGGGTTTTCAATATATTTATGTTCTGCAAAAAATTGCATCACGGCCTTTCCTCGTTGCGTTTTCCTGAGAATAGAATCTATACTGTCTGAAAGTAAAACAAGCAAAATCAAAAAAATACTCCATCTATTAAAATTACTTGTAGTTACCAAGAAAATGTCTTCATCCATCGGAATGTTTGAATTTGATAAATTATGATCACTGTTTGGTTCTTCACCACTTATAGATTTAGTTTCGTATATATCCTTTATGAACCAATTATTTTCTTTCTGCCAGGTTACTAGGTAATGCTCAAACTTCATTTGGTTTCCAAAATCATTAGTATTAAAAAAGTCGCTTAGATGGTGATGTCGCATGTACTTCAAATGCTCAATGGTAACCCCTTTCGCTTTGTTAAACATGAAAATTAAACAATGTTTATAGACTATAAACTAAAGTATGTATATATGTATATAAAATGTATTTATATACCTTTAAATATTTCCCCAGTGTCCTCCATATTCCAGGATTTTAATAGATGATTTATGTCGCCGGTATCTCCGTTTCTATTTTCGAGTACCTATGTTTCTAATTTGTGAAGATGTTGGATTCATGTCATTAGTTAGTATGATGGGACGAAGCAGCTGTGAAATGTGTTGATTGACTAGTTCCAACAATTGACGATGGATTTTGCAAGGAATCTAATATTTTATCATTATCAATGTCGAGAATAGTATATGAATCAGCTGCCCTTAAGTCCATTGAATATTCTTCAATATTTTCTTTAGTCACATTTAAGTTATTACATTCTGCCATTTTCTATTAATTTTTTATATGTTATTCTAATTTGTGTTTGTTTTCATAAATATTTTAAATTGTTACTTTCTTTAAATTTGCTCGATACTATAATCTAAGGAGAAATATATTTCAGACGTTCATTTTATGTGTTATTTTTAAATATTGTATTTATTTTTTAAAAAAAGTTCTTGTTACGAATTACATATCCTTCCTTGGTTTTATATTCACATAATGGCGGACTATTGAAGTAATCTAATGGGTGGATATAAAAGTTCTCAGTTACGGACAATAATTTATATGAGACGTAATGTTTGATATAAACTGAAGAATAGTTTTTTACTATAAAAAATGGTTCATTTTCTCCATGAGGAAGACAAATCCCAACAATTTTGAATAGCTCAATATAAGATCCGTAACATTTTGTCATAAAACGATTAATTTTGAAATCTTTACCCTTATATACTATTGACGAATAAAATCTTGTTTTCTGTATATTGAAACTAAATGTATCAACAATTTGCATTGGAAACGAGTTCTCAAGTGAATTTCTTTCATGACATACCAATATTTGCTCTGGAAGAGAAAGTAATAGATTTGCGAATTTCAATTGAAATTTAATAGTAATACTGAGCGTGATGTTCTTCCTGCTGGTGATGTTTTTTGCATTCTGTTTAAGTTCGAAATGTTTCGCTTCATAACGGAAACAATACATATTTTTAGGAGGACC
The DNA here is from genome assembly GCA_963556165.1 of Tipula helvola. NCBI lineage: Eukaryota > Metazoa > Arthropoda > Insecta > Diptera > Tipulidae > Tipula > Tipula helvola. The sequence goes on along the minus strand of OY744481.1, from coordinate 284,802,398 downwards.
AGCATTTTTTATAATCCTAGGATAGTGAACAAGGAAGTGAAATTTAGGCTTCAGTGGATCTTTAAATAAAAGTAAATATTTTTCGTTATGTTTTGAAATTCTAGAACACAGATCGTGTAAGACATCATCAGTAAAACGTGTTGAAAGTAAAATGTCGACTAATTCAACGAATTCACAAAAATAAACCCAAATTTCATCTTCTTTTGGGATTAGGTCTCCTAGTATTATTGGTAAAAAATGGATAAAATTCCACATTTCTCGAGCTGAAAACTTAAACTTTTTCCTTTTTATATGTGTTTCTTTTATGTCTTTAGAAATGTTCCCTATTTCAGATTCACCGTAAGGAAATGTGCTCTTTAATTTGTTAAGTAATTCCAAATTCAGGTATTTTTTTAACAAAATTAAATCATTTAGAACAAATGATAAGTTATAATGGCAAACACCTTCAAATAAATCATGCATGATATCGACCGCAAAATTATTTACAACATGATAAGACGGAATGGTATTAAAAATAGATTCTCCACCAATTCCAGTCTCATTTGCTTTATTTGTTAGGATATCTTGTTCATAGTTTTCGATAGTGCGAATTAGTTCTTCATTTTCAATATGTTGGGTTGAAGCGTAAGCTTTACTAGCTTTGCAAAACCTACAGTAAAGCGATGAAAATGATTTTGAAAACCCAAGCAAACTGTTAAGTCCAAGATTATCCCCTAGAACTAAAGCTAGAATATAATGTACTTGAACTGATTTATTTCGAATATGTATACTCAATCCAATTGTTTCTAAAGATTTTATCTCTTGAACAAGTTCGTATAGTGAAATATCATTTCCAAATTCCTTAATAAAACAAGATCTAATTAAAGCAGCGACGAAAATATCTTTTAATTTTGACATAGAATTAAGAATTGGAAAACTATAATAAATACCAGTTATAGTATGAGTTCCAGAATTAGAGCCAAGTGGATTATTAATTTCAAAGTCATCTGCAAACAAGAAATACGGAATTAATATTTTATTTGGATATAACTTGCGTTTTTCTCTCCAAAGATTTCCTTGTACAAAATGTGATATAAACGATTTATTATTTTCGAATTTACTAATAGTTTTTAATGCGCAATCTAAAACACCAACCATCTCAAAAAATTTTCTAAACTGAAAACCTAAAGGAAATATTATTCCTTTGCAATTTCTTTCATCCAGAACTGGTACACCTTGGATAAAAAGCTCTGTTATTCGGTTATCTATAGTAAACTGTCTTGGATTTTGCAAAAGGTCGTTTTCTTTTAAATATTTAATTAATTTGTGCTCAGTGTTAGTGTATCGAAATGTATCTAATAGGGCGAATATGGGATTAAAGTGGTGCGTTAAAGTGGAAGGCACGGTTAGGTCACTTGATATATTTTTAATTATAACGTTTAAATGTGACGTAATTGGTTGAACTATAAACTCATTGACTTGATCCTGAATATTTGTAGTATCTTTTCTGCTAAAATGATTTATACTATTCAAGCGAACAGCAAAGCTTACAAATGGATTTAATAAAATTGATTTTGCTTGATCAGGTAAAGTGGTATGATTTTCCACTGAAATTGAAATACAGTTATCCAGTTTGGTAAAATCATCTTCCTTTTTTTCTATTAAATGATTAACTACGTCAGTCAAATTTATAGCGGAAACAGAATTGCTGTTTAATGGTTCATTAGACTTTATTTTAAGTGAACTAGGTAGTAAAACCTCATTATTATTTAATTGATCATTTTGAAGATTAGAATGTTTATTAGTCAAATGTCTCTTATAGGAATTGATGTAATGAAACGTTTGTAAACAATTTTCCTGTTTGCAAATAAAATTTGAATAAGGTTTACATTTGTGTGCGAATTTTAAATGTGCTATCAACTGTTTGAAAAACAATATAAATTGTTTTCGGCTTTTTATAGACAACATACTATTTGTAATGACATACTCATTATTTTCGATTTGGCAAATCAGAAAAATAATGGAGTCATACTCCTAATATATCTACCAGCAAAAGTAGAAAATATTCATCCCCTCCCCCTTTTCTTTCCCGCAGAGTCAATACAAAGTGTATCAACTCTCAAAAATGAGAAATCTCTTTGAGACTTTGTGTTGGTAATTCGGTGCTACCTGATGAGTAGACCTTACTTTTCTGTACGAAACCGAATTACCAACACAAAGTCTCAAAGAGATTTCTCATTTTTGAGAGTTGATACACTTTGTATTGACTCTGCGGGAAAGAAAAGGGGGAGGGGATGAATATTATTTCATTAGATGTGTTCTCAATTAGATCTCGTCAACCAAGCTGAATGCAGTAATAATATTGTTATTTGTGGCTTGCCGATTGCTACAATTGAGGGTAATGATGAGCAAGGTCACAAAATTTCAAATTTAGTGCTTGACACTTTGGCTAAAGTTGACATCAATATTTCATCTAATGATGTCGTCTCAATCAAAAGGATGTTTCATAATAAAAACTCCCGTTCAACTTTAAAAAATTCATTTATTGTCGCGTTGAGATCTTCTGAAATAAAAAATAAAATAATGTCCACATTTTCCAACAAAAAAATTTCATCGAAGTCTACACCAAATGAAGTAAGTGGTTTCAATATTATTCAACATTTCACCAAATTCCAGTCACGACTGTACAAAGAAGCTAAAAATATTCAGCTATCCTACAAGTTCCAGTTTTTGTGGTGTAAAAATGGCAAGATCTTTCTGCGTAAATCAAGCAATTCTGAGGTGCATCAAATATTTTCGATGAACGATATTGTCCGGTTGCAGAATGGGTTTCGTTCTTTGGAGGATAAATCATCTTCAAATTAATTGGAACTGTAACATTACATGTCTTCTTATGAAGTATTATCATCATCACTGGAGGTGCAAGCAATTTCCAACACATTGTAAGTCAGTGCATTTTGTAGTAATTATTACATACTTTTTTTTAATTCAGAGTGGTTTTTTAGCTCATTTTATAATTTGTATTAATCGATATTTTGTATTGTGTAATAACTGTATGCATAGTTTTCAACTTTTCATGTTCAATTTTATTTTTTTGATTTTATTTAAATTTTGTTGTATCATAGTAGTTTTATTAGAATTCTCTATTATATTTGTTGGCATTATTTTTAATTTCATTGATAACTATTTTATCTTTTTGTTAGTATGCTATTTGTTTAATAATTTATTATATTTTTCGAGTTTTTATGAGCCTTAAGAATCTTAAACGTAATTGTTTCAATACATATTTTAATAATGTTGATGATTTTCCCTTGAATCAGAATGATATAGTTTTAAATTCAAAATGTCTGAACTTACTTCAGTTCAATATTTGGGGCATGAATGAGTTACAGAAATTTGATAGTTTGTTACATTTTATGGAAAGTTTGCGAACCGATGTGCATGTGTTAGTCATAACAGAAACATTTATTAAAAGCTCAAATATATTCTCTTTTAATATAGATAATTATACTGTTGTTTTTTCATGTAGAGATGACAGAGTCGGTGGAGGAATTGCTATGTATATTAGAAATGATATTTCTTATAACATTTTGACTAAGGATGATGGTACTCTGCCGTTTCAATACATCTGTATTCAGCTTCAGGGATTTAATTCTACAAGAATTTGTGGGATTTATAGACCACCGTCATCAGACACTAAATTTTTCCTTGAGTTCTTGGATGATATGCTTATCAAGAATAAAAGTACTTCCGATTTTGTTATTGTTGGTGATCTTAACATACCTATCAATAAAAATTTGGACATAGTTGCGGATTACAATTCTACTTTACTGAGCCATGGAATGATTACTACTAACACTTGTACTACTAGGTCTTTAAGCCAAAATATATTGGATCATACAATAAGTAGCTTTGTAAACATTGAGAGAGTTCTTAACTCGACTATCTATTCTGATATCAGTGATCACAACTTTATTTTTTCAAAGCTCGTGTTCAAATCTAGACACCATAGTAGAATATTAGAAAAAAAAATTGTAAATTATAGAAAAGTTAATCAGCTTTTTGAAAACTTTTTGTTATCTTCGGCGTTTGATCTACGGAATCCGGATTCTACTTTAAAGTGGGTTACTGATAAATATAATGAATTGGTTGATACATTTTCTATAGTTAAAAAAAAGCCGATTAAAATAAAAAATTCAAATAATTGCCCTTGGATGACTTATGATCTTTGGGACCTAATTAAAAAAAAAAATCGTATTTTGCAAAAGTGTAAGCGAAATCTGGATGATACTGATTTAAGAGGCAGATTAGATCTGCTCAATAAAAAAATTAAGTCTGGAAAATATTATGCAAAAAAACGATATTTTGCAAATCTGTTCAATAACTTGAGTCAAAAAGAAATTTGGAAGCAAATTAATAGTTTTATGAAGAATAGTAATAATTCAAATGCACTTTGTATTCTGCATAATGATATTGAATATAAAGACGATAGCGATATTGTTGATATATTCAACAGGTTTTTTGTTAATGCTGGTAGAGCTTCATCTTTGACGGGAGCAGCTGATGGGAACGTGAATAAATTTGGAACAATTGTAGCTTTTTCTAATTCTTTTTTTTTATCGCCGACTTCATCTTCTGAAATTTATAATATCATTTGCAGTTTGAATAATAGTAAAGGTTGTGGTCATGATAGAATTGGTAATGTTGTTTTGAAGCACAATGCGGAATTTTTTTCTCAACTGCTGGCTACTTTATTTAATGTTGTATTAGAAACGGGACTATATCCAAATTGTTTAAAAATCGCAAGAGTTGTACCCATCTTTAAATCAGGTGACAATAAATGTGTGAATAATTATCGACCTATATCTATTTTATCGGTTTTTGACAAAATACTAGAAAAAATAATTGCTAATCGAATGATCCAATTTTTAAATACCTCAAATTTTTTCTATCCTTATCAGTATGGATTTAGACAGGGTTCTGGTACTGATCTTGCGTTGATTGAGATAACAGATTTGATTTACAGAGCTTTTGACAATCAAAAATACGTGTGTGGCCTATTTTTAGATTTACGCAAAGCTTTTGATTCCATAGATTGTGATTTACTCCTTGGTAAGCTATATATGTATGGATTTCGTGGTATTTCGTATACTCTTCTGGCAAGTTACCTTGACAATCGTAAACAGTTTGTTGAAATTAACGGGATTAAAAGTTCCATTCTGAATATTAAATGCGGAGTCCCACAGGGTAGTGTTCTTGGGCCCCTGTTGTTTCTGATTTTCATTAATGACATAGCCCGCTTACCTATTGCTGGTCAAATTAGAATGTTCGCGGATGATACTGCAATTTTTTACGAGTCCAAAGATTGTACTCAAACGATGGTTTATATGAAAAATGATTTAAACATTTTGATTGAATTTTTTAATTTGAATAAAATATCACTTAATTTTAATAAGTCAAAATTTATTATTTTTCATTCGCCGCATTTGCCACACTATGAGTTACCGGCTCTGCAACATTCCAATGTTACTATTGAACGTGTTGATAAATATAAATACCTTGGAGTAATATTTGATAAGAACTTATCTTGGGTTGATCATATTAATTTAATTTGCTTGAAAGCTAGTCCATTCTTGTTTTTGATAAGAAAACTGGCAGTTTTTGTTCCAAACCATGTCTTGGAAATGATTTATTTTTCTTTTATTCACTCTCGTTTATATTACGCCATTACAGCTTTTGGATCAGTAGCCAAAACTAAATTAAAAAGTTTACAGATTATGCAAAATAAGTGCTGTAAATCAATTTACAGGCTTCCATCGATTTATCCAACATCTGATTTGTATAGCAATGTAGCTCGTGGAATTCTTCCAATAAATGCCCTATTTGAACTTCATTTATCTATTTACATGTACAAATGCTTGCATGTATCATCATGTTTATCGAACATGAAATTTGAATATGTAACTCATAGATACGCTACTAGATCTTCAAATTACTTAACATGCCACAATATTAGGACAGAATTTGGAAGAAAATCTATATCATATTTAGGACCGTATGTTTATAATAAAATACCGGAACTAATTAAGTGCTCGGAAAATATATTTAAATTTAAGAAAATGTTAAAATCATATTTGAAATCGAACGTCGAAAGTTATCTGTGAAATATTTATAAGCTAATAATCGTAACACCTATGTATATAGAAGTAGTTGATACAAATTAACAATTTTAAATTTATATTTTGTATTTAAGGGGGAACATGTGGCTTTAACAGGACATTAAATCCATTAGCCGGTCTGTTCCTCTTTTTATAATTTTTATATTAAATTTCTATTTTTATATTTTTTTTTTTTTTTATATAAAATGTATATTATTATTAAGTAATTATGAAGTAAAAAAATAATATAATTAGTTTATTGTAACACAAATAAATAATTTAAAAATAAATAATTAATCGTTGATGGTGCCTGCCACGATTTCTGAAATATAAAAAAAAAAAAAAAAAAAAAAAAAAAAAAAAAAAAATATTTTCTACTTTTGCTGGTAGATATATTAGGAGTATGACTCCATTATTTTTCTGATTTGCCAAATCGAAAATAATGAGTATGTCATTACAAATAGTATGTTGTCTATAAAAAGCCGAAAACAATTTATATTAAATCAGACAATTTTAACATCGTAAATAAAAAACAATGAAACATATTTCAATTATGCCGGCTCAGTCTACATCACAAATTTCATATGAATATTTAACGTCGAATTGCAGTTAGATACTTTTAGGAACTGTTAATGTGCTTTGGAAATCTGAATACGTATTTTGCTGAAATTATAAAATTTGATTTAAAAAAAAATACCTTTTACAAATCTCCAGAATGTTCACTCACAGTTGGTTTGTTTTGTAATCCTTTTGAATATGGCGTTCAAAATACTGAAATACAATTTGGTTTCAAAATTGTGTTATGCGAAATAAGTTAACGGCCTTTCTTCGAGCCAATTTAATAATATTGTTTAAAAAATTGCCGTTTTACCTAAAATATAAATATGTATTATAAATTATGCCAGAAAAATTGGTGTTGCGAATAAAATAAAAAAATTCTCATCTATGTATACACAAACACACACATAAATACATAGGTTAGGTTAGGTTTGGGTGGCGGTCCACCAGGACCAGGCATAGACACAAAAAGGTCCGTAGCCATACCACAAATTAAAAAATTTTTCCTCCAACTCATTGAAACCACTTTGAGCTTGCTATGAAGCGCTGGATACTCCTGACGTCCTTCTCGCTGAGCTCCGCCAGGTCGTTGAAAAGGGGTGCCCCTAGAAAATTCAGTCTGTTTCGTGCCAGACGAGGACAGGTGCAAAGAAGATGAAGTAGTGTCTCTTCCTCCTCTTCGTCCTCGCAACTACGACAGTAGTCATGTGAGAAGAAACCAAGTCTACTTGCATGTCTGCCTATGAGACAGTGCCCCGTAATCACTCCAACAACCACACTGATCTAACTCCGCTGTTTGGATCTCACCAAGTTCAACTTTGGCCAGATCTGCCGAGTTATTACGCATGAGGTACTATTTGACCATCTGTCATTCGTCAACTTACTGGCTTCCTCCTGAAGCAGCAGTTTACATACCGCAAGAGGAATTTCAATATCCTTTTTGCTGTTTGAAATGTGGTCCGTTGTACCACGTCGAGCCAGTTCATCGGCTTTCATGTTCCCCGTACTAACGAAATGTCCTGGCACCCATATGATATGGATGTTGAACTGATCTGTCATCTCGTTAAGAGATGAGAGACAGCTCTGGACTACTTTCGACGTGAGAAGGTGTGACTGAAGCGCTTTAATGGCTGCCTGACTGTCCGTATATATGCTAATATCACTAGTCGATATTACATTATACCTCAAAGAGTCCGCGACTTCCTTTATCGCAGTTACCTCAGCTTGAAAAATGCTGCAGTAGTCAGGGAGACGAAAGGAGAGGTTTAACATGAGTTCCTCGCAGAACACCCCAGCCCCTACTCCTCTATCCCGTTTTGAACCATCAGTGAAGAAGTTCAAAACTCCTGGTTCCAAAACTGTATCCATCATCCAGTCCTCTCTAGATGGTATAATAGTCCGGAACTTTCTATCAAAAGATAGTGACGGGACAGTATAGTCGGTGGTCTTGGGAAGCCCTTTGTTACAAAGTATAGATGAGTGCCCTGTGTTATTGCAGGTCCACATTAACGTGGATTTCAGTCGTATGGCAGTGCTAGCTGCCCACAACATAAATACATAATATGTAGATAACTACTTTGTGCAATATGATTATATTCAGAAAATGTAAAGCCGTTTAATGGATACTTTATTATAAATTTCATATAAATTGTAATTGATTTTTTAGGCGTACAAAAACCTTTTACACTGAATCTATAATAATAATACACATGAAAATTATTCGTTATTTGTTTCCAGCACAAATTACAGTTGCACATTTTTTGGAATACCTATTACTCGATCAAACACAGAAATTTCTCTATAAATTATTTACACAATTGTCCGAATGGTTATTTTAAGTGCATTATTTAGTTTAATACAGATTTTCCGCAAACAGTTAAATTTAATTCTAATAAGTCACCCGGTACTTAAAATTGTATTAATTACAGTAATATATTATAAATTCACCGACAAAAGTTCACATACACTTGCAATATTATTTCACAAAATTTTCGGCGTCATATCTGTATTATATGCTATATAATATACGGGTCCGGGTCAAAATGCCGCGTTTTAAAATGTCGCGTTTTAAAATATCGCGTCTTAAAATGTCGCGTTTCAAAATGCCGCGAGGTACAAAATTTCGCGTGGTACAAAATGTCGCGTCTTAAAATGTCGCGTTTCAAAATGCCGCGAGGTACAAAATTTCGCGTGGTACAAAAAGACGCGTTTTAAAATGTCGCGTTTCACAATGCCGCGACGTACAAAATGTTCAATTTGGATTAAATTGTGTATCTGATATCAACTTCCGATATATAAGGACTTAACTTTAACATTTTAGTGAAGGAATATTCTAATAAATTTCAACATTTGCGTTCTTTTTCTTAGACCCACTTTATAATTACATAAAATTACATTTATAAATAATTTCCATTCAGTGAAGGAAAATTTTACTATATGTTTAAACACAATTTGCTTGTTTCAAATAATTTTTATCAAATTATTTATTATTTCACATCATATTGTGTTGATTTATAAGGGATTTTTCAAAACGCGTCATTTTAAAACGCGTCATTTTGTACCACGCTGTTTTTTGAACCACGAGGTTTTATGAAACGCGACATTTAGTACCACGCGACATTATGTACCATGCGGCATTTTGAAACGCAACATTTTAAAACGCGACATTTTGTATCACGCGACATTTTTTACCTCGCTGCATTTTGAAACGCGACATTTTAAAACGCGACATTTTGTACCACGCGACATTTTGTACTTCGCGGCATTTTGAAACGCGACATTTTAAAACGCGACATTTTGTACCACGCGGCATTTTGAAATGCGGTATTTTAAAACGCGACATTTTAAAACGCGGCATTATGAACGGTTCCCATAATATACATCCATTTATACACTATTTACTTATGTAAAATAAACAAAATTGTCCATTCAATTACTCGAAATATTACAGCTACTTTTTGATTATAAAAATAAATTTTCAATAAAAAAAAAAATGGCGCATTATTTTTAAAATGCAGCATCTTTTATTTTTATTTACTAAAAAAATGGTTTACTATACATCTACGCCGATAATATAATTTATATTTTATTATTTCAAAAACTTACCTGAAATTCTCTGAAACAGTTTTACTTAAAACTAAATCAATATTTAAAAAAATGCACTAATTAATTTTATAATTAATAATTATATGTACACTGACTTTACTGATCTTCACCGTTTGACGATTTGAACCAAAATGATAAATGTGAATTGTCTCTACTAATTTTTGAAATTCTAACTTTTGTCGAAGTAAATTTATCATAAATCATGTATAATATAACTTGTTACGTTAGTTAATTTTATAAAGCATAAGACAAATTGATATAAATAAATGTTAAGTTTACTTATGCACTAGATAAATATGTACACACTAACACAACATTGTATTATTTTTAATTTCTGCAATTACGGTACTTTAAGGTAAAATTACAAAAAATAGAAACAATTGTTTCATACAGGGCTGGAAACCAATTTGTGTTTTAGGTTGATTTTGTTTTTAGTTTTTCTGACTGAGATATTTTGATTTTGGTTAGGTTTCGGTTTTAAAAATTTTTTAATTTTGGTTTTAGTTTTTCAATAATTGAAGAATTTGGTTATGGTTTCAATTTTTGTTTTATTTGTGGTTTTATGATTATTATGATTTTGGTTTTGTAAACCCGGTTTCTATCCCTGGCTTCAACTTTTTGGCATAAAAACATACAAACTTATGTGGTAAACAGCAGATGGCGGCAACTCTAACGCATTTTAAGTTTGGGCAATTGTCTCTTTATACTATGTAAACTACAACCAGCTTTTAAATTTTTCGTAAAATTTGATTAATTTATCTTCCAGAAATAAATAGTAATTTGAAAAGTACTTATTCGATTTCCATGAAACAAAAACAGGCGAACAAACCTTGACATGAAGAGACATGAAAAAAACGATAAATGGCTTGGATCTTTAGGTGATTGGATTCCAAAATATAGATAGACGCGCAAAGATCTCATTGTTTTTTTATTTTAACAAAAAATAATTGTTTTAGTACATTGCATTCCACTATGTAAAATCAAAATGATATACAAAATTATATGATATCGAGGTTGCAACGAGCCAAGAAACGAAACCAATTATTTTGATTTGTACAGAATCTGATACACATGTAAGATATACACATGTTCAAATAATATGCACAGATTATTTGTATATTTTGACATATTTTGACTAGCACAAGCCATAAAATTTGGCATGAGCAAAATCAAACTTTGTTAAAAACGCTACAAATATAACAATAAATCGTTTAATGTGCATCCTCAAACACATAATTTTACTACACAAATTGAACTGAACCATACAGACAAGTAATTTTTTACACAGATTTGCATGTACCAAAAAATGTGTGCAAATTATTTGAGCGCGTAGATGCAGCGTAAGAAAGAATTAATTGGGTTTTGTTGTATACAAAATATTATTTATTATATTATTATAGCTATACGAGTATGTATATAGTAATACAATTATATCCTGTAATCACACAACGGTGAATCTTCTTCTTCTTCCGCTGGCGCTACATCCCATGAAGGGATTTGGCCGCCTCAACGATGCTCCTCCAAATAATTCGATCCGCCACAAGAGAACGCCAGACACGGTGACCGAGTGTGTTTAGGTCCCTTTCAACGTCGTCCATCCATCGGGTAGGTGGTCTCCCACGAGGTCCTACTTTCGTTGGTGCCGACTCCAAGGCCTGTTTGGTGGTCCGATTTTGTGAACGAAGTACGTGCCCAAGCCATCTTAGCCTTGATGATTTTATGAATCCAATGATGTCAACTTTATCGAGATCATTCCTGATCTCGTGATTCATTCGCATTCTGTACGTGGCTCCTTCTTTAATAGGACCGAGAATTCTTCTTATGATCTTACGCTCAGTTACAGCGATTTTCTGGATGTTTTGTGCTGTCAGCGTCCAAGACTCACAACCAAAGGTGATAACTGGTCTTATCAGCGCCTTGTAGATGTCCAATTTTATTTTGCGCGATATATGAGGAGACTTGAAAATTTTTATATTGGCGTAAAATGCTCGGTAGCCTGCTGCGATCCTCGATGAAATGTCCACAGAAACGGAGTTATGCTCAGTGATCAGCGATCCTAGATATTTGAACTCATTCACCTTTTCATATTGAGTGTCTCCTGAAATGAAGTCCCCACGAGTCTGCCTTCTCGCGGTCACCATGTATTTGGTCTTCGCTTCGTTGATCTGAAGGCCTATTTGTTGGGCTGTTAATTCCAATGGGAGGAGGACTTCTTTTAGGGATATGATGTTGCGACCCAGAATGCAAATATCGTCAGCGTATGCTAATAGCTGGGTTGATTTATAATACAGGCAGCTACGCTGCGCCATATTGAGCTGACGAATGACATACTCTAATGACAGGTTGAAAAGAGTTTGAGCTATTGGGTCTCCTTGCCGCACTCCAGATGTTATCTCAAAGGCATCCGAAATTTTCCCTTCTATTAGCACCTTACATAGTGAGCCATCCATTAAAAGCTGGCACATTGAAACCAATTTTGACGGTATGCCCAGGTAGGACAATACGTTCCATAACGTATTCCTCTTAATGCTGTCGTACGCCTGTTGAAAGTCTATGAATAGACTGTGTACATGGATGTCCTTTTCATAGCATTTCTCCAGCAAAATCCTCAGCGTAAAAGTTTGATCGGTCGTTGATCTATTTGGACGAAAACCACATTGATAATCACCCAAGATCCTCTCGCTGTAAGTTGATAACTTTACTTTACAACGGTGAATCACAACATCATAAAACTAAAACAATAATTGTATTCCTAATTATATTATCAGAAAAATATTCATAAGTTCGTTACACTATTTGCACGCTGATTTAATAGCGTATAAGTAAATATAACTTTGATTACAATTAAAATGCAGCCATTTTTTGGTTTAAAAAAAAAAATTAAAACGTTACTTTCCCATATCGAATATTGTCTAAGCAGCAAAGTAAAATATTCTATAGCATAAACTCAATGTTACATACGTTTTAACAAATTTTGAAGTTGATTCAGTAAAATTTAAAAAAAGAATGCTAAATAGACTGTTGCGGTTGTTCTATTAAGATTTGGTTAGCTAATGTTTATCGTCCATATAGTCCTTTTATGTTTGCTTTATTTTGTTTAATTTTACTAATCCAATTTTGTATTATTTACATTGCACAAGTTACACAAACATTCGTTTTTCTTAAAATGCATTGGTTAATTTCACTGAAACATAACTTAATTTTAAAAATCATGAGTTACTTAGCATTTATGAAAACAAAATTCTCTCAATGTAGAAACTCATATCAATAAATAACCAGCATTACATACATCGCCTGCATTACAATTACAGCATTGGTTCCTATTTTCAATTACAACATTAATCATACTATTACGAGTCGTATCAGAGCCTTCTAGAGTAAAGAGCCATAATCATTATGACGTATTTTTTAGAAGCTTTTTTAGTGGTATAACTTTTCACTGATTTCCATAGGAATCCATAGTAAAAATGGTGTTTGTTAGCTTCAAGTTTTTCAATGAGAAAAGCAAAAATGTTACAAAACGTTTATACAAAAGTGTTCTACATATCTTTAGCAGCAATATACAAGAAGGGTATATTGGTATTAAGTAAATATTAATTGCAGAAATATTAAAATTAAATTATTTCTAAAATATATTTTTCGAACTTTCATTTTGAAAAATACATCAAAGTTAGCTCTGACAAATTAAAATAATACTTGCTAAATTTATCTTTAGTTTTACTAGTGTACGTTAGATGTCTATAATTGTTGGCAGAGAAATACGAAAAAAAATTATTTAATCACATAATTATGACACGTTCTTAATATTTTGTGAATTTGGTTTGCTTTTCCTACAATTTTTGAACTCAAATTTCCCCAGGTCGCAATTTTTGCTACGATTTTTCAAAATGTTTACTGCCCACTGCCATCTATGTATATTGACTGAATGCACACGATTTGTAGTAAGCTTTTCTTTATAATTTGACCAGAAAGCTGTTGTTATGAACTTTTTTTTATAATTTGGTTTAAATAAATCGATTATTACAAGAAAATGAAAACGATTTACTTAAACGAGATTTATATATGTTGAAATTCAAACATTTATGAAAATATTTCAGAAATCATAATTAAGAATTTGCAACGTTTTCATTTACAAATTTGTCTTAGGAAAAAAAGTGATTTCCCATATGTTTTGTGTGTTTTACTATGGAAATTTTGATTTTTTCCTCGTTTCTAATTCCCTTATAAAAGCTTCGTTTTTTAGATTATGGCTTGTATAATCAAGGTTGCTTTGATCGTATCCCTCACAAATATAACACTTGGTAGCCGAGTGGTTAAGGTGGGTGCCACCAAATGTTGTCAAACTAAAGATCGCCGGTTCGAATCCAGTCAGATTCTATCATTTTATAAGTCGATTTATTATTCTTAATATGTGTCGATGTCATCGAATCAAGCATTCCTCCAACACTGATTGGAAATTGGATATTACATTGGATTACTGGAACGACGGCGAAAATCACGATGACATCATTAATTATCATGATAAGGGGAGTTGATGACGTGGAACGTTCGCGAACGCATCTACATACAAGTGGTTAATAAAAGCAATAGGCATATGCAATAAATCGATTAATTTTGGAACATCAATGCACAAGTATATAAGAGTATAAATAAGAGCGAGAAAATTGCATTGCCACATGATCCGTTTAATTTAAACAGCTTCTTACAGTGCAAATCAAGTAAATTGTGCCAAGTTAAAAATGAAAATCAAATTGTAAGTGAAATAGTGAACAGTAAACAGGGAAAATTGTGAAATTGTAAAAAGTTAAACGGTGCTGGGAAACAAAGAGGGGAACTTTAAACCATAGTTAAATTTTCACATCAAAACCAGATAAATTCATTAAAAACAACATGTAAGTGCATTGCATTAAAAATAATAAAAAGTCATATTAATAAAGAAACAAAACTACAATACATCCATTGTCTGAATTACAAACAGATTTAATCAAAATGCCAAGACGTCGCGTCGTGCAAATATTGGTCGTCGTACACGACAGACAAATCACGTACGCGCGCGTTACGGTCACAACTAGGGCTGCCAGATTTTTAAAATTAGTTGGCGGGACAATTTATAAACTAATGCCCGATTTCAGAACAAAACAGCAATTCGCCAGTTAAATGATATTTCCTCTCGTTCTTCTTTTATGAAGCTGCAATTTGTTTCATAATTCAGTTTCATAATTCAACAGAACATTGTAGGATAATTCAAATATTAAATTAAGACAAAATCACAAAATATCACTTTACAAGGCAATGAAAAAAATTATTTGGTGTTACAAAACATTGATTAAATTTCATTTCAATATCATAAAATGGTATACATAAGTACTAATTAATATTAAATTAGATTTTTAAATTAATTTTTAAAGATTCTCTGAATTTGTCCATTTACAAACTGTAGCTCTTCACACTTTGTCTGCACAAAAAGTTGTAAAATTTTTCTATAGGCAGGCTACTGGATGAATTCGATTTTTTAAACAATAGATTCAGCTACTGATTTTGAGAGCTCATTGTCTAGAGATCATAAAAAGCTAGGAGTCCGTTTTTAGTACCAACTAGCTTATCAAAATATGTGAAAACTAGAGGTAATGTTTTCACATTACCATTGTTAGATTCATCAGTGTTAAATGAAAAATATTGTGCGGTATTTATTCCGTTTACTTAAATTAAGATTTTTTGTCTCTGGTTGAATGGTTACGCCGAAAATCAATTTGTAGATTCTTTTCGAAAAATTTGTTTATAGCGGGACAAAATCCGATCTAGCGGGACGGCGGGACTGATTTTTTCAAGCGGGACAATCCCGCCCAAAACGGGACGTCTGGCAGCCCTAGTCACAACAAACATCAGAGGATATTATTGTAAAACACAACGTTTTCGGCTCAATTCGATGTTGGATGTACTCATACAATTATCACTTTCACAAAACATGCGCGTGAAATTACAAAATGACTTATCAGGCCTTTTATTTTCTAAACAATTATTGGATGTTGGAAATGGATTGATAATATTTCCCTCGGATTTTTGTACAAACGTTGAATCCAAAGACAATTTAATTTCCAGCGTAAATCCCAATATTGCGAACAATTATACAAATCATGAATGGTTAAGCGATCGTGCTATATTTTTTTTTTTTTTTTTTCGCTGGCGCTACATCCCATAGAGGGATTTGGCCGCTTCATTATGAAGTTTCGTAATCATTTTTTCTAACGGATAATGAATGATTAATTCATTGATCCTAACATTAACCAGCCGTGATTTTTTCATCACCCGCCGGGAATCGAACCCGGAACCTCCGGAGCTTAAAGCATGCATGCTAACCACTGTGCCACCGGGGTGCAATTTTAGTCGCCAAAATAAAGATGTCACTGAAATTAACATTGACATTCAAATCACAATTACAGGCCAAATAAAAACGTACAAGTCGATTGATAGCGTTTTGGATCCAGGAGAAGTTGTTAAATTCACTAGACTTGCCTGGAACTCTACATGACATTTTACAATTACAAATAGATGCGCCAATAATTCTATTACGCAGTTTAAACCAACCACGCCGTTGTAATGGAACAAGATTGGTTGTAAAAAAAATTACTCAACAATATCATTGAGGCCACCATATTAATTGGCAAATACAAAGGTGAAAACATATTAATTCCACGTATACCAATTATACCATCAGATACGCCATTTGAATTTAATCGCATCCAATTTCCTGTACGTCTGGCATTTGCTATGTCGATTAATAAATCTCAACGTTAGTCGCTGAAAGTATGTGATTTAAATTTGGAACCGCCATGTTTTGCACACGGACAACTCTACGTTGTATGCTCGCGTGTTGGAAAACCAACATTATTATTCGTTTTCGCAGAAGACGGCAACACAAAAAATATTGTTTATCAGAAAGCATTAAACATAAAAACTGTATTCATTATTTAATTGTGCACGGATACCAAAAATAAACAAAGATCTCAAAATAAATACGTAATATTATGATAGGGCCAACAACGCGGGACGGGTTCTGCTAGTATTTATATAAATTAAAAAGAAAACTAGTATATTCCACCAAATTAAATCAATGCATAAAAAAAAAAAAACTAAAATTTCAAACATTCCTCCAAACAACAACAATAAAAAATTATAACAATTACCCACCTAACGGTTACAAAAATAAAGTTTATATAACTAGGTGTGTACATTATCTACTAAAACATCAAAAAATATATTTACAGAAGTGAAATTAATTTAAAATAATCCAAGTTTAAATTTATGTAATTTTAAATAAAAATAAAAACGCTTTGATTTTGATAACTTTAAACTTTAATTAACGCAGTAACGCAAGAAAAGAAAGCAACAAAAAGTGCTTTATTTTAATAATTGCGAATGGTTAAGTTCCTAATAATAAGTTTGTACATTTTGATTTTACATAGTTGATCACATAATTAAATAATTTTAATTTCAAAAAGCTAACAAATTATATATGTTTGATTTTGTTGCAGTCTTAAATAGCTTGATTATGTTGGTTTTGCTAGGTAAAAATAGATGGCATTACTTTCAACTAAAAAATAATAGCTGGGTTCATGGACATTTCCTTGCTCTGTATGAAGCCTCTGATATTCCTCTGTGCTCTTAGTCAACAGTATGATGATTGCTATTAACTAAACGGCTAAGGAATTGATCTTACAAAATACTAAAACATAAATAAAAAATACTTTCGGCTAAAAACCAAAACTGAAACCCAACAAAAATAAACAAACATCCCAAAATGCTTGTTAAACTAATGTTCCAAATTTGTCATCGTAATGATCAACTTCGTCACCATCCGTACCATCATGATCACCGTCCGCATTGTCATCATCCATGCCAAGATGTTTCTTTTCAAAAATCTCCTCATAATTCTCAATCATTAACCGTACGCATAAATTTGGTATGGCCGTCGAATTAACCAACAAATCCATATCATCCTTGGAAATCAACGTACTCGTCGTGTTATTGAATATGTATGACCCAAATATGATGGCCAAATGTTCCGGTCCCATATTATTTTCACGAATATCCGCCACCCTGTTTGAAGAACAAATAATTTTAAAAAAACTGTTTTTGACGGCACCTTAATAGCGGCTTTCCAATCGCCGACCGCAAGTAATTATAAGCACTTATGGTTCATGTCTTTGCTAGATTAATTACAGTAAATCTACCAATGATATGATCCAGTGCTTATAGGTACTTGCGATGGTCAATTGGAAAACCACTATTGTATTAATGACTTACTTTCTCAAATGTTTTATCAAATATTTTAGGGTTTCCCGATTAATATGTGGTAACGAATGATACAATTTTTGAATTTTACATATTTTCGCATCGATCGTATCATCATTGAACGAATTTAGGCTTGGTATCCCCTCCTGCAACTGATTATGTGATATCAACGGAGTTTTTAGTTCACGTAAAAATAATTTCAAAACGTTGGCAATATTGTGCGGATCCTTTTGATCATGGATTTTATTGTATTTGTTGTTGTCAATATTAAATCGTAATTTTTGCACAGCTGCATAATTCTCGGATACAAGATACAATTTATTGGTTTTCATAAATAAATTTGATTCCAATGCCAGTATACATTCAACGATAATTTTTGGTATACCCTTGATAAATTCATGTTGTGGTATTCGTTCCAGCTCGTTGCCAAATACGAGTTCATCTGTATTCATAAATGAAACAAAATAAAAATAAAAATAAAAATATTGGATTTGGGCACAAAATCTGGCAGGGTACATACTACGAACAATTTTTTTAATTTTCAGGTCATCCTTGCTCGGCCGCTTCATCAGTTTCATCTGTAAAAATAGTTTTGAAATTGCAAAAGGTCCCTTTGAACTTTGATTCTCATCGAAATTCTGCAAGTGCTTGTAAATATTTTGAAACTGAACATTTTGATCTTTTAGAATTGTCATCTCCGACGTCAAATCATGAATTGTATCATCTTTCCGTGCTATAATCAATTTCAATTCATCGTTTTCTTTTCTTAAAGTATCAACGTCGGGATGGTAGGCGATAGCCGGTGACACTAAAGGTTTTTGTTGCAATATTGGTGGCAATTTTGAATACTGATGGCCTGTTATACTTGGTCGGGGGATTGTGTTATTATATTGTTGAAGATGGTCGTCATTAATATTGTGTAAATGGTTGTTAGGGATGTTTTGATCATTTTGATTATTTTGGTGGTAGTCTCGATGGATATCAGCTTGGGTTGCGGTGGCCAGATATGCCGATCTCTGATTTTGATATTGGTCTTTGCTATTTGAACGGGAATTTGCTGAGTTTGAACTGTTGTGCTATGAAAAAAAGAGTTATGACAGAACTTCTTGAACAAATTAAATAAATGTTTTACTAACACCAGCATGGGTTTGGGTCGGTTGCTTCTTCTTCCTAAAAGTAAAATTATATAATAAAAATAAATTAAAACTTGTTATATTTAGAGATATTTTGTACAACAAAGTAGCGTGCCAGTAAAATATCGTTAGAACTATAGAAAATTCTGGGAAAATAATAATGCAACGTAATGAGGTGGGGTTGGATTAATCTTCAATGGAAATCGTCGAGCGTTTAGCAATAAACAAATTTTTAGCAGTTTCTAGAAGCCACCCCATCTTACTTGGATCAACTTCGTTCTAATTTTCATTTATTACAGCATTATAGGTAATGCATCTTGAGAAATTTAATTAAGAGTTTTTGTGTGGCATCTGTTGGAGCAATTGGCCCATTTTAAATCAATACTCACCTAAATTACAAATCTCATCCTGTAATACATCAATTGACTTAACCTAAAATCAAAATAACATTGTAAATTATAATTTCTTTAAAACTTACCCCTTGCTATTATATAATTTATTGACCATCTCTGAAAGGTATAATTAATAGGTTATTTAAAGTAAATGAAAAATGAAATAATATTTACTTACCTTAATTATTCCTAAATATTTTCTATAAACTTTGCCATTTTGACATTTCTCTTTGAATTTAAACAAATGTCAAGATGGAAATTAATCATTATAAATAACATCGACAAGCGCTTTTGCCGAAATACATAATCGAATATCCACTGAACGTAATATAATAGAATTATATAATTGGTTGGAGTCTTGGATTATTTCGAACATGAATTTGTGGCATAATGCGTCTTTAATTTGAGTTGCCATATTTGACCAATAGAGTATAATTGTATTCATCATGCAATTTAAAATTTGTTTTCAACTCTGGCCACATTATAAAATTCATCTTGTCATTTTTTTATCATAAAATTGTTTAGTCATATTTTGTAATCCAATTGTAAAACACAATAAAATTGTTATAAACATTAAAAATAAAATAATAAATTGGTAAATAAATTCTTATATATTAACAATTTGTTTGTTAAGTGAAATTGGATCCGACGACCTATTATTTATTATCTTGGGAACGACTCGCAAGGCCACTTTTCCTTTGCTATTTACACAGCAAGTTTAGGCAAGTGGATTGCCCCAACATTTGGTCCTTCGAGCCGGATGTGCTAAATACAACACGTGTTTCCAGTCGAGTGCTCGCCATTGAGCAAAATAGTTTGAGGTACGTGTATGTAATTTAATTACGGTACAGTCGAGATTGCTCGCCATTGAGCAAATTAGTTTGAGATACGTGTGCTCATTTAAATTAAGGCGTATCCAATTTCGTGCTCGCCATTGAACAAAATAGTTTGAGGTACGTGTGTGTAATTTAATTACGGTACAGTCGAGAGTGCTCGCCATTGAGCAAAATAGTTTGAGGAACGTGTGAAACATTTAACAACGTGTTTCCAGTTTAGTGCTCGCAATTGAGCAATCCAGTTTTGAGGAACGTGTGAAACATTTAACAACGTGTTTCCAGTTTAGTGCTCGCAATTGAGCAATCCAGTTTTGAGGAACGTGTGTACATTTAACAACGTGTTTCCAGTTTAGTGCTCGCCATTGAGCAATCCAGTTTTGAGGAACGTGTGTATAATTTAACTACGTGTTTCCAGTTTAGTGCTCGCAATTGAGCAATCCAGTTTTGAGGAACGTGTGTACAATTTAACTACGTGGTTCCAGTCGAGTGCTCGCAATTGAGCAAAACAGTTTTGAGGCACGTGTGTGCAATCGAAAAGTCACGGTAAATTCCAATTCAGTGCTCGCCATTGGGCAAACCAGTTTTGAGGCACGTGTGTTCAATCGAAGTTACGGTAAATTCCAATTCAGTGCTCGCCATTGGGCAAACAGTTTTAAGGTACGTGTGTTCATTTAAATTACGGTGCATCCAGTTCAGTGCTCGCCATTAAACAAACAAGTTTGAAGCAAGTGTATTCATCAAGTTACTGTGTATCCAGTTGAGTGCTCGCTATTGAGCAAAACAAATTAAGATGGATGTACCAGCCCTTAAGAGGCAACGCGCAGCAAATAAGGGTCGGCAGACGATGATACTCCAATCGAAGAATTCAGAACGCGCCTTGCTCGTGTAGAGCAGTTAATGATTGAATTTACCAACATTGAATCCCAAATTTT
Organism: Tipula helvola; assembly: GCA_963556165.1. Taxonomy (NCBI): domain Eukaryota; kingdom Metazoa; phylum Arthropoda; class Insecta; order Diptera; family Tipulidae; genus Tipula; species Tipula helvola. The sequence goes on along the minus strand of OY744481.1, from coordinate 284,781,013 downwards.
ATCTCTCGATGATAAAGAAGGGCCAGATCTAGTTTATGAGGACAACTACTATAGTGCTGTAACCGGTCTTAATACCTTGATTCGATCTAGATCTATAGCTGCGGGCCACACATCGCAGGACGTTTCATTTAATGCTACGAACAATGGTCATTCTCATGAAGTGAAATTGCCAAGAATCAATATACCCCCGTTCTCAGGGGACTATAAGGAATGGCAATCTTTTTACGACCTGTTTACCAGCACAATCCATAACTCTGCCAGTTTAAGCCCGGTACAAAAATTTCAGTACCTGAAGGGATTATTACGAGGTGAAGCGGCAATCCTATTGAGGCATACAAGCTTAACCGAGGCAAATTACATCGGCGCTCTGAATAAGCTTAAATCAAGATACGATCGTAAGCGACACATAATTAATGTGTTTTTGCGTACGTTTATCGATCAGCCATCTATAACCACCGCCAATCCAGACAATATTAAAGGACTCATGGACACTTCTGATGAAGTCATCCGTGGCTTAAAGGCATTGGGTTACAAGGCTGAGTCGCGCGATCACTGGTTGATCTATCTGTTGGTTATCAAATTAGACGAAAAGTCCAAATCATTATGGGCGCAACACGTAGCTGATCTGGAAAATCCAGAATTCACGGATTTTATGGAATTTCTCTCAAAACGAATCGACACTTTGGAGACTGTCAACATGACGCTTAAAAAACCAACCACACAACCAAGAATTAAGAGCCACGTCACAGTCGAAAATAAGGACTACAATTGTGCAAAGTGCAATGCAAGCGATCATTCATTGGTAGCGTGTCAACAATTAAATCAGATGGATGCTGAACAACGCAGGAATTGGGCAAAGGAGGAAAACCGATGCTTCAATTGTCTAAGTCGACGACATCGAGTTGAAAAATGCCTTTCAAAGTATCGTTGCCAGCATTGTAAGAAGAAGCACCATACCTTGCTCCACGCACCAGACGATACAAAACCTGGGGTCAATTCTAATGAAGCAGCTGTTCCCATCGAATCAACAACATCATATTGTTCGCAAACCAATGTAAAGCATACGATATTACCAACAGCTTTAATCAACATTTTGGATTCAACTGGACGCATAGCCGTATGTCGTGCGCTATTAGACTCGGGCTCTCAAGCCAGTTTTATCTCAGCCTCATGCGTACAGCGGCTAGGATTGCAAAGAACAAATGCTAGATTATCAATAACCGGATTAGGAAGTTCCAGCGCTGGGTATACGAGAGGAAAATCCACATTTATCGTGCGATCAAACTGCCATCCAGAAGTGCCAATGGAGGCATTAATTTTATCAAAAATTACTTCTAATTTGCCGCACCAATCGATCGAAGGAATTTCATTTAGTTCATGGCCCGAAATACAATTGGCTGACCCACAATTTCACAAATCGAGTCGTATAGATGTCTTGATCGGCGCGGATTATTTTTTCAACCTGTTGGAACCTGCCAAAATCGTAATAAATCAAGATGGATTAATCGCCCAAAAAACTGTATTCGGTTGGGTTGTTTCCGGAAGCTTTGAAAATAAGTCACAAGATAAATTGGTCTCGATGTTCGCAGTCCAAAGCAATATTGATCTGGATCAAACCTTGCGCCGCTTTTGGGAATTAGAATCCATCACAACATCTAAACCATCCGCGTCTGAGGAGTCGTTCTGCAAAAACCATTTCAATGCCAATGTAAAATTGGTCAATGACGGCCGATTTATAGTAAATCTACCATTAAAAGATCGCCAGACAATCTTGGTAAGTCGTTGCATACTGCCATCCAGCGATTAAGAGCTATGAAACGCCGCTTTAGAAGAGAACCCGAATTTCACGTCTTATATCGAGAATTTATGCATGAGTATCAAGGACTTCATCACATGGAAGAAATTCGGCAACCGGAAACGATAGATGGTGGGCACTACCTACCTCATCACGGCGTGCTAAAACATTCCAGTACTACTTCCAAATTGAGGGTTGTGTTTGACGGATCCGCCAATACAACAACTGGAATATCCTTGAATAACTGTTTAGCAATTGGCCAGAACGCAGCGGATTGCGCATCCAAGGGATTATTCCCGGAGAAACTCGCTAATCATCGCCTTTGGTGGCGTGGGCCTACTTGGCTACATAAATACAACGACCGCTGGCCTCCACAGCAAAAAACCTACGGTTTCAATGAAGAGGAAAATCATAGGGCGTTCACATTTACCAATACGATCGATGATGCTCGAACACAATGGTTCGACCAGTTGATGTCAAAATATTCCACAATAACGAAACTCAAAGCGGTCTTAGCATATGTACTAAGATTCATTACAATTATGAAAACTAATACACCGATAGTGGACTGCCTGACCCGTGAAGAGCTGTTTAGTGCGCTGTTTAAATTGTGTGAGCACGAACAAATGAGGTTTTATTCAGAGGAAATGCGACAACTGCGCGCCAGCCAGGAAATCTCTAAGTCAAGCAGCATAAAGTCACTGAACCCCTTCATGGACAAAGTTGGGCTCATTCGTGTCGGTGGTCGACTAGAGAATACTAATGTATCATTCTCTACCAAACACCCAATAATTCTACACCCTAAGTCGCAACTTAGTCGACTGCTGATTCATTCAATTCACATGGACAACAAACATGCTGGACCACTATTGACATTAGCCATTTCCAGGCAAGATTATTGGATACCCGGGTGTCGCAATGTAGTACGACAGGTAATTAGCCGATGTGTTGTTTGTACAAAATTTAAAGCACAAACAGCAAGTCAACTGATGGGAAATCTACCAAGCTGCCGAGTAGAATTAATTCGACCATTTCTAAGGGTTGGGATTGACTATGCTGGCCCAATTCTAATTCATATGCGAAAGGGGCGAGGACAAAGGTCATACAAATCATATATATGCCTATTTGTCTGCCTAAGTACCAAGGCAATTCACCTGGAATTGGTAGGCGACTTGTCCAGCGACACTTTCGTTGGAGCATTAAAAAGATTTGTGTCCAGAAGAGGTGTTTGTCAGGAGGTGTTTAGTGACAATGGCACAAACTTTATCGGCGCCGACCGCAAATTAAGGGAAGAATTTAACAAAATTGTCAAAAATTCGAAACTTATCTCAGATTATCTTTCCAGGCAATTTATAACATGGCATTTCATCCCTCCTAGTGCTCCTCATTTTGGCGGTATCTGGGAAGCAGGTGTAAAGGCAACGAAATATCACCTACGGCGCGTAATTGGCAACACCATATTGACACAAGAGGAAATGATCACTCTGCTCGCTGAAATCGAGAGCATCTTAAATTCTAGGCCTTTATGCTCCATAAATGCCACTGACATCGATGTTCTGACGCCGTCTCATTTCCTGATAGGACATGCAGCCACAAAAATTCCCGAAGCCGATATAACCCATTTCAAACCAAGTCACTTATCAAGGTGGCAAATGGTGCAGCAACTGACTCAACACTTCTGGCGACGATGGTACATTGAATACATCACCTCATTACAGCCAAGGTCAAAGTGGAGAGAGAAACAATCACAAGTAAATGTAAACGACATCGTGATCATAAAAGACAATAATACGTCCGTTAATCAATGGCCACTGGGAAGGGTCACGAAAATCCACTCTGGAACTGATGGTTTGATACGAGTCGTCACACTCAAAACAAAATCCGGAGAAATAACGCGTCCTATCCATAAGATATGTATACTTCCCACGTCAAATAAGGATGAATCCAACACGCATCTCTTATCACCGTCATCACCAATTAGCGCACCAAATCATCCGTCAACAAGCAAAGGTTAAATGTTGAACCCGGTGGTTCAAGGGCGGCGGTATGTTGGAGCAATTGGCCCATTTTAAATCAATACTCACCTAAATTACAAATCTCATCCTGTAATACATCAATTGACTTAACCTAAAATCAAAATAACATTGTAAATTATAATTTCTTTAAAACTTACCCCTTGCTATTATATAATTTATTGACCATCTCTGAAAGGTATAATTAATAGGTTATTTAAAGTAAATGAAAAATGAAATAATATTTACTTACCTTAATTATTCCTAAATATTTTCTATAAACTTTGCCATTTTGACATTTCTCTTTGAATTTAAACAAATGTCAAGATGGAAATTAATCATTATAAATAACATCGACAAGCGCTTTTGCCGAAATACATAATCGAATATCCACTGAACGTAATATAATAGAATTATATAATTGGTTGGAGTCTTGGATTATTTCGAACATGAATTTGTGGCATAATGCGTCTTTAATTTGAGTTGCCATATTTGACCAATAGAGTATAATTGTATTCATCATGCAATTTAAAATTTGTTTTCAACTCTGGCCACATTATAAAATTCATCTTGTCATTTTTTTATCATAAAATTGTTTAGTCATATTTTGTAATCCAATTGTAAAACACAATAAAATTGTTATAAACATTAAAAATAAAATAATAAATTGGTAAATAAATTCTTATATATTAACAATTTGTTTGTTAAGTGAAATTGGATCCGACGACCTATTATTTATTATCTTGGGAACGACTCGCAAGGCCACTTTTCCTTTGCTATTTACACAGCAAGTTTAGGCAAGTGGATTGCCCCAACAGCATCTGAAATTCTAATTAATTACTTAAACACGCACTAAGTCACTCTAGAGTCACCCGTGGTTTACCAGTGAGACTAATTTCCGACAATGGAGGTAAATTGATTCGCATCAATAATCAGTTATTGAGCTAGTTGGCGGATTGAGCGCTATCACTTTTGGATGAGCAGCATATTCATTGCTGGTGTGATTTCAAACGGTATCTTAGAAGTACATACTACACAAACTTAAGCCATTGCATTTTTTTTATTCTGGGATCATTATTTCTTGATGTCAACAGGTTAACAAACTGAACCTCAAAAATACTTTCTGATTAAGATATCTGTATTTGTTTTACAAAGTCGCAGGAAAACGGAACATTTGTACAAAAAAGAACCCAATATAAAAATAATGAAACTCATTACGAAGTTTAGTTTAAATAAATGCCGCGCGTTCCTCCTTAATAATAATTGGTTGTTAGAATGCCACCTGTATTCCAACAAAAATAAAGTTTGCAGTCCAAGGAACAAAACCAGTTCCGTAGACAAACTGTGGTTTAATAAATGCAATTTAGCTAAAACGAATTTGATAAAACCTCGAAAGAAAAAATCGCGGATGTTACAAAGTCTAGAAAAAAGGAAAGACAGAATCTCAGAAAAAAATCTCGACACGAGATCTGGTTAAATAGTTTAAATATTTTATGAAATAAATGTTTTTTATTTTGAATAAATGATACAATATGGACGCAGGAGCGTATGAAGACGCTTAAAAACGAAGCTAAAACTCTTAAGCAAAAGGATGACATCCGTTCTACTCCTAAACAGAATACAACTGAACAAGAGTACCATACGGATGAAGGCGAACTAGGTCGAGAAACTGAGTGGATAAAAGTTAGAGGTCAGAGAAAAAAAAGAAAACGGAATAATACGCCATCCCCACCTCAATTAAAGGATGATGTTCCAAATATTATCCATAACCTACCAAAAAAAACTCCTGGCCTTCAGGACGATTAAGCGTTCAATGTTGCCTTTTAACAATCAATTATAATAATTCCACAATAACTTTACGTAAACTATGCAAATTTTATTAAACAAAACATTATTAAATTCTATAATTGTCGTGATGTTACTGTCTCCTAGTCAACAGTATGTTGGTTGCTATTAACTAAACGGCTAAGGAATTGACCTTACAAAATACTAAAACATAATAAAAAATGCTTTCGGCTAATATACAAAAATTGGAACCCAACAAAAAATAAACAAACATCCCAAAATGCTTATTAAACTAATGTTCCATATTGTTTATCGAACTCAACTTCGTCATTTTCCGTACCATCATGATCATCGTCCGCATTGTCATCATCTAAGTCAAGATATTTCTTTTCAAAAATCTCCTCATAATTCTCAATCATTAATCGTACGCATAAATTTGGTATGGCCGTCGAATTAAGGAACAAATGCATATCATCCTTTGAATTCAACGTATTCGTCATGTTATTGAATATGCATGCCCCAAATATGATGGCCAAATGTTCCGGTCCCATATTATTTTCACGAATATTCGCCACCCTATTTGAAGAAAAAATAATTTAAAAAAAGAAATACTTTTGACGGCACCTTAATACTGGCTTTATCAACCAAGGCAAGTACATACTTATAAGCACTTATTATTCGTGTCTTTGCTAGATTAACTACAATAAATCTAGCAAAGATATATATGATGATACAGTGCTTATCAATACTTGCGGTGATCGATCGGAAAGCCACTATTTTATTAATGACTTACTTTCCCAAATGTTTTATCAAATATTTTAGGGTTTCCCGATTAATATGTGGTAACGAATGATACAATTTTTGAATTTTACATATTTTCGCATCGATCGTATCATCATTGAACGAATTTAGGCTTGGTATCCCCTCCTGCAACTGATTATGTGATATCAACGGAGTTTTTAGTTCACGTAAAAATAATTTCAAAACGTTGGCAATATTGTGCGGATCCTTTTGATCATGGATTTTATTGTATTTGTTGTTGTCAATATTAAATCGTAATTTTTGCACAGCTGCATAATTCTCGGATACAAGATACAATTTATTGGTTTTCATAAATAAATTTGATTCCAATGCCAGTATACATTCAACGATAATTTTTGGTATACCCTTGATAAATTCATGTTGTGGTATTCGTTCCAGCTCGTTGCCAAATACGAGTTCATCTGTATTCATAAATGAAACAAAATAAAAATAAAAATAAAAATATTGGATTTGGGCACAAAATCTGGCAGGGTACATACTACGAACAATTTTTTTAATTTTCAGGTCATCCTTGCTCGGCCGCTTCATCAGTTTCATCTGTAAAAATAGTTTTGAAATTGCAAAAGGTCCCTTTGAACTTTGATTCTCATCGAAATTCTGCAAGTGCTTATAAATCTTTTGAAACTGAACATTTTGATCTTTTAGAATTGTCATCTCCGACGTCAAATCATGAATTGTATCATCTTTCCGTGCTATAATCAATTTCAATTCATCGTTTTCTTTTCTTAAAGTATCAACGTCGGGATGGTAGGCGATAGCCGGTGACACTAAAGGTTTATGTTGCAATATTGGTGGCAATTTTGAATACTGATGGCCTGTTATACTTGGTCGGGGGATTGTGTTATTATATTGTTGAAGATGGTCGTCATTAATATTGTGTAAATGGTTGTTAGGGATGTTTTGATCATTTTGATTATTTTGGTGGTAGTCTCGATGGATATCAGCTTGGGTTGCGGTGGCCAGATATGCCGATCTCTGATTTTGATATTGGTCTTTGCTATTTGAACGGGAATTTGCTGAGTTTGAACTGTTGTGCTGTGAAAAAAAGAGTTATGACAGAACTTCTTGAACAAATTAAATAAATGTTTTACTAACACCAGCATGGGTTTGGGTCGGTTGCTTCTTCTTCCTAAAAGTAAAATTATATAATAAAAATAAATTAAAACTTGTTATATTTAGAGATATTTTGTACAACAAAGTAGCGTGCCAGTAAAATATCGTTAGAACTATAGAAAATTCTGGGAAAATAATAATGCAACGTAATGAGGTGGGGTTGGATTAATCTTCAATGGAAATCGTCGAGCGTTTAGCAATAAACAAATTTTTAGCAGTTTCTAGAAGCCACCCCATCTTACTTGGATCAACTTCGTTCTAATTTTCATTTATTACAGCATTATATAGGTAAGGCATCTTGAGAAATTTAATTAAGAGTTTTTGTGTGAACATTCTAATTAATTACTTAAACACGCACTAAGTCACTCTAGAGTCACCCGTGGTTTACCAGTGAGACTAATTTCCGACAATGGAGGTAAATTGATTCGCATCAATAATCAGTTATTGAGCTAGTTGGCGGATTGAGCGCTATAACTTTTGGATGAGCAGCATATTCATTGCTGGTGTGATTTCAAACGGTATCTTAGAAGTACATACTACACAAACTTAAGCCATTGCATTTTTTTATTCTGGGATCATTATTTCTTGATGTCAACAGGTTAACAAACTGAACCTCAAAAATACTTTCTGATTAAGATATCTGTATTTGTTTTACAAAGTCGCAGGAAAACGGAACATTTGTACAAAAAAGAACCCAATATAAAAATAGGGAAAATCATTACGAAGTTTAGTTCAAATAAATGCCGCGCGTTCTTCCTTAATAATAATTGGTTGTTAGAATGCCGCCTGTATTCCAACAAAAATAAAGTTTGCAGTCCAAGGAACAAAACCAGTTCCGTAGACAAACTGTGGTTTAATAAATGCGATTTAGCTAAAACGAATTTGATAAAACCTCGAAAGAAAAAATCGCGGATGTTACAAAGTTTAGAAAAAAGGAAAGACAGAATCTCGGAAAAAAATCTCGACACGAGATCTGGTTAAATAGTTTAAATATTTTATGAAATAAATGTTTTTTATTTTGAATAAATGATACAATATGGATGCAGGAGCGTATGAAGACGCTTAAAAACGAAGCTAAAACTCTTAAGCGAAAGGATGACATCCGTTCTACTCCTAAACAGAATACAACTGAACAAGAGTACCATACGGATGAAGGCGAACTAGCTCGAGAAACTGGGTGGATAAAAGTTAGAGGTCAGAGAAAAAACAGGAAACGGAATAATACGCCCTCCCCACCTCAATTAAAGGATGATGTTCCAAATATTATCCATAACCTACCAAAAAAAAAGTAGATGAAGTCAAAGACTACGATTTGCTCTATTAAAAATAAAAACAATGACTACTACTTATAAGTTTAATGCAAAGGTGATGAATGGAAACACCATCAAAATAAACTTGAAAGATGGTGAAACTTACAGAAAAATGATAAAAATGTTAAACAAAGAAGAACGTGCGTGCTAAACCAGACCAATAAGGGTTATGGCTAAAGGCTACGTGTAAACCAGAAGAAATAATTGATGACAGATAAGCAAAAGGTTTTAAGGCAATTGAAAACGGAGAGGCAAAGTACCTCTCAACATGTTTATGTTGACTTTCGATACTGATGGTACGATCCATCTTGGGGTACAAGGTGGTTATTTAGCCTCTAAGAAGATCTGAGCTTATACCACAATGTAAGCACTTTCAAGCCAATGGACATACACAAAAATATTGCAACAGGTAACCCTGGTGTGTCAAATGTGTAGGTAAACATCATACCAAAAGTTGTGTAAAACATAAAAATGTTTGAACTAAATGCGTTTACTGTGGAGAAAACCATCCAACTAACTACAGAAGATGCAGTGTTGCTATTGAATTGCAAAAGATTAAAAATAAGAATGTGGTTACTAAAACTCCAAGATTATTGAGGAAGCAAGCAGTTACGATAAACCAACCCGAAGTAAATCGTAATGTGTCGGGAATATTGTAACAATTTGGGCTAACGAAATTATTTTGGGTTTGCACTGTATTCATGATCCGACGGAATATTTTTTTTGTTATTATCTTAATATAAATAATATTTTTTTTTTGGACCAATACTAATTACAAATTTAGTATTGATGATGTACTCTCTTTATGATTAATTATTAGATTTCATATCATATATTAGTGCATTTTCCGGTTATATTTCAATACTGGAATGCCTTGAGCTATTTAATTTTTTTTGTATATGTGGTATTTTTAATTATTATTATTTGTGTTGGATTTCAAACCACTTGTTTAGTTTGATATTTGATTTACAATACAATTTTCTTAGTTTTCTGTATTTTCTTAAGCCAAATTTTAGTTCTTTAATATTTTTTTTTGTTTTTATCTACTTTCAAATTTTGGAAAGTATTAATTTAGTTGTGGATGATGAGCTGCAATGTGTCGAATTGTAAACCATCCATTTTCCCCTCCCGATTTAACCATAATGCGATTAGAGCGAATTTATTTTGATGGTATGGATGAAGATGCATTTTGGAGAGGAGAATATTGATAATACGAGAGATTTCATGCATGATCGAGGGATTTTTGCAAAATGTTTTTTTTTGGCGATCGAATTTCGAGGAGGAAACATCACGAGGAAAAATTGGATACAGGCGGATTGCAGCGACATTTGGACACCAAAAATAATCAAATGGTTGATGAGTATATATATTTTTTTTTTGATATATAATATATAATAAATTGTGGTGGATTTTTTTTTGTTTTTATGATCATAAAGTGCTTAAAGAACTATAGACTAATATAGTGTATTTGCGCATTTGATAAACGATTATGTTTTTTTCTTAACATGAAATTAAAAATATTTGTATTTCCTGTGAACATAAGTTGATTTGAAGTAAAAATTCATAAAAATTAACTTTTATAATATTTCTGTGTGTTAGTGTCGAAAACAAAAGATTTACGGAGTGTTTTTGCAAGTATTGCTGTTAATGACTCCATTAGGCAGTAATGAGAAAACCGCGTGGAAAATTTTTCGCTAAACTCCATTTTATTTCCATCCTCAATTATTGAATTTTGTTTTGTTGTTGCTGTTGGTTAGTAAATATTTTATTTTGAAATTAACTGTATAGAACAGGGGCGTTCAAGCCAAATGAGTATTTCTGGCAAATTTTCAAAATAACTAGAGCAATAAAACTGCGATTAGAATAAAAAGCCAACTGGACAACGCGATAACTATTTATGTAACCATAGCCATAGAATTTATTACTCTGGAGTGAGTGTGAAGACCACTGCAATTTTTATTCCATTTTGAGGCATGCGGCCCGCGGGCCGCATGCTGCAATATGTAACAACTATTGCGGTAATCTTCACTATACTATCTATTCCGGAGTGATAAATTCTTTGGCCCTGGATACATAAATAATTACCGCGTTGTCCAGTTGGCTTTTTATTCTAATCGCATTTTTAATGATCTAGTTATTTTGAAAATTTGTCAAAAATACTCATTTGGCTTGGACGCCCCTGGTATAGAAAATATATATAATTTTTTTTTATTTTCTATTTAATTTAAATTAATTTTTTTTTGGTTTTGTTATGTATTGGGTAAAGTGAAATTAAAGTACCTACATATGTGAAATTAAATTACATTTATATTAAACTTTTTTCTTATGTGTTATTTTTTTCTTTTGTTGTGCATATATTTAGTTAACATCTTGTAAATCCTCACATTGTGAATCTACGCCCACAGCAGCTGCCAGGCAGACGAAAAATCAACGCGTAAGATCGGTTCCCTGTTAAACAGGGTGGCGCCCAAGAAAATAGCAGACGGAAGAAAATTGTTAACCGTATATTATGAGTTATCTGTAAGGGGATTATCTATCGACGATGATCTAGAAAATGCCAGAAGAACTTTGAGAGGTAGACTGCGTGAGGAAGCAAAGGGAAATTACCATGTTCCTAGTACATGCCACTCGGATTAGACTGATGAGTTTACCAAGTGTGAGACTAAATACCGATATTTTCCTTCACTTGCTCCAGCATCTAGAAAGATTGAATAATGCGTTACCCAAAGAATCAGATTTTAAAGCAAAAGTTAACGATATGATTAGTTCCATAAAACCTTTCATAAATCCAAATATAATAGAATCGGCAAAAGAAGATTCAGGAGGTGAAGCAAATGTTAAAGAAACGGAGTATGACAATTTGCAGCAGAGATTAGAGGAAGTTTTAAGTCTTGCTCGTAATATGTCTAAAGTTAGGAGTAGGGGATCTCTGGACAAGACTAGTAATACTGAAAATTTCCAGTTGTCAAATCAACGTAAAATGCCGGATAGCAGACAAAGAGTACAGACACCGTTCTTGCAAGCAGAGAATTCAAACAACACCTGTGACTCTAGTAATGATAGTGAAAGTCACGCCAGTGACGCACATTATAACTTGCCTCAAGCTCGTACATCCACGCTTAACAGTTTTGGTAATAATAAATATCGGAAAGCAACACTCCCAATTCACAAGTGGAATGTAAAATTTCGCGGTGATGGAGATAGTCTGAATGATTTCTTATCTTTGGTTCATGAATATGCTACAAGTGAACGAGCGTCCAGTGATGATCTATTTAAATCGGCTTTTCATTTATTTGATGGTTCGGCGAAAATTTGGTATCGTGAGTTTCGGACTAAATTTCGGTCATGGACAGAATTAGTTGGTGCGCTTCGCGAACAGTTCTTACCTCATGATCATGATCATTGGTTATCCAAAGAAATTGACAGTCATATGCAGGGTCCAAATGAACCTTTTCAAATATATCTAGCTCACATGGAGTTAAAGTACCAAAATCTTCTAGATCCAATCAGAGAAAGAGATAAGTTGAAAACATTAATTCGAAATCTTCAACCATTCTATTTGGAAAAATTACCTATTACGCAAATTGTGTCAATTCAACAATTGTCTGAATATTGTAAACGTATTGAAGATTTACGATTTAATCTCAGTAAACGACAAGGTTCCATTTCAAATTCATCAGGTTCTACTTATCCCAAATCCCAGGTAAAAGATTCTAAAAGGGTAAACTTTTCAAATTTAAAGCAGACAAAATTTGACCCTAAAGAGAGGCTGTTTAAATGTGACGTAGAATTGGAACCCGAGTTGGGAAATTTGAAAAGTGAGAGCAGTTGTGTCATAGAAAGCATCGATGAGGTATGCGAAAAAAAAGATCGTGATACTAAGACCGTGGCTCAATCTCCAAAATGTTGAAATTGTAAAAAATTAGGACATTCTTTTCACGTCTGCACTCAGCCTAAGACATCCATATTTTGTTACAAATGCGGAACTGTAGGATTTGTGACATATAGATGTCCTAAATGTAACCGAGGTAGTTCGGAAAACTGCAATTAGAAATTAGATCTAGGAGTCGATTTAATTTCAATGGCAAACAGACTCCTATCGAAAATCAATCTAATGCAAAACTAAACTTTAATTACTTCGCAAATTGCTTAAACTCCATAATCAATTATTCTGTAGATGGCCGACCTATGATTGAAGTTAAAATTTTTGATGTCTCAATATCGGGACTTCTTGATTCAGGTGCTAGTTGTACCATTCTTGGGACGGGTGGCGAAAAAATTATTAATTCTCTAGGTCTAAAAATTTATGATGTAGATTCTAATATTGCAACTGCTGATGGTACCAATCATCGGACTAGGGGCTATGTAAATATCCCATATCATTATAATGATAAAACTTGCGTAATCCCAACATTAATTGTTCCCTCAATCACTTCAACCCTGATATTAGGAATCGATTTTTGGAACCGTTTCAATATTAAACCAGTTATTAGTCAAATATCAGATTTGGGATTATCAGCCAAAATCGCAGAATCCCAACATATTTTGTCGATGGAGCAAAGCGACGAGTTGAAATCCGCGATTTCTTGTTTTCTAGTATCGGATGGCACAAAAATTGGTAAAACGACAGTTTCATCTCATTTTATTGATACGGGAGATGCCCGTCCGATAAAACAACGTAATTACCCCACGTCGCCTTATGTTCAGGAAAAAATAGACATTGAATTAGACCGAATGCTTAAATTAAAAGTAATCGAAGAGTCGAACGGTTCCTGGAGTAATCCATTGGTATGCGTGATTAAACCAAACGGGAAGATTAGGCTTTGCCTGGATTCGCGTAAACTCAATAGCGTCACCAAACCAGACGCTTATCCTTTGCCACATATTTCGCGAATTTTGGGCAGATTTAACAGTACGAATTTTTTGTCAAGCGTGGATTTGTCTGACGCGTTTTGGCAAATTCCTTTAGAAGAGTCATTAAAAGAAAAGACCGCATTTTCGATTTCCTCGCGAGGGCATTTTCAGTTTACGGTAATGCCGTTTGGTCTTCATAATGCGCCGCAGAGAAATCCAAATTTATGCAAAAGAAGATGAAGTACCTTGGATATGTCATTTCTGATCAAGGTTTACAACCCGATCCAGAAAAGGTAGATGATGTTTTGAACTACGCAATACCAAATTCATCGAAAGCTGTCCGACGCTTACTCGGGATGGCTAGTTGGTATAGGAGGTTTATCCAAAACTTTAGTACTATAACATCACCAATTTCGGATACCTTAAAGAAAGGGAAAAAGTTTAGTTGGTACTGCCAGTACTCAGGCTGCCAACGATGCCTTTTTACATCTTAAATCGAAGCTGATCTCGGCTCCGGTACTCGCCAATCCCGATTTCTCCAAACGTTTTATTATTCAGACTGATGCGTCGGATGTGGGAGTTGAAGCTGTGTTAACACAAGGAGAGGGCTTAGAGGAAAGATAATATCTTTCTTCAGCCGGAAGTTAACAACGCAACAGAGGAAATACCACACCACGGAGAAAGAATGTCTTGCTGTTATTCTAGCTATCGAACGATTCCGACCATATATAGAGGGTAGCTACTTTTCCGTGATTACTGATCACGCCTCTTTAATTTGGCTTAACAACATCAAAGATCCCAGTGGAAGATTAGCCAGGTGGGTCTTAAAAATACAACAATACCACTTTGAGCTTCAACACAGAAAAGGCAAATTTAATGTGGTTCCTGATGCTTTATCTCGCACCTATTCGTGTGATATGGTTACTAATTCGGCCGACGATTCTTGGTATACTAAACTATTTAAAGTTGTTTCGGACACTCCTACTGATTTTCCTGATTACAGGATCGAAAACAATGTACATTTGAAACACTTTGGCAAATCGGATTGGAAAACTGTGGTACCGATACCTGAACAAGATAAAATTCTTAAACTGTGCCACGATGATCCGATGTCTTCTCATTTAGGTATTGCCAAAACTCTGTATCGCGTACGGCAAAATTATTTTTGGCCAAACATGCATAAAACTATTAAAGAGTACATAAACAAATGCGATGTTTGTAAAGCAGTAAAAGATGGTCCCATATCGAAATCACCGATGGGGTCACCGAAAATCCCAAATTCTCCTTGGTCTGTTATAGCAATTGATTTCCTTGGTCCGTTACCTAGATCTAAACAGGGAAATAATTTTATTTTTGTAGTGTTAGATGTTATGACAAAATTTGTGTTATTGTTTCCTCTACGGAACTCGGAGACAAAAACAACAATACGTGTTTTAGAGCAACAGATTTTTCTGGTATTTGGTACACCGAAAACTCTAATTTCTGATAATGGGCCTCAATTTATGTCCAAGTCATTTCAAGAATTTTTAGAAGCAAATGGGATATCCCATCACAAAAACGCAAGATATCACCCTCAGAATAATCCTGCCGAAAGGGTAAATCGAGTCATTCTGTCTTCTATACGCGCTTATTTAAAAGATGACCATCGCGATTTGGACCGCGAAATCCATAAAATAGCATGTGCAATACGAACCGCAAAACATGAATCAACGGGGTATACACCCTATTTTTTGAATTTTGGCCGGGAAATAAGTCATTTCGCTTATTTACGCTCTATCACGAGTCAGGATAATATTTTAAATGGGGAACCTATTCAATCTAGAGCAAGTTATTTAAAGGAGGAATTTACTAAAATTCGAGCAATACTACAAGAGAATTTACTAAAGTCGTACAATAAGTATTCGCACCATTACAACTTAAGATCAAAGTCAAAACCGATACTGTTTGATATTGGGGACATTGTGTGGAAGAGAAATTTCCAGCTTTCTGAAGCATCACGACAGTTTTCTTCAAAGTTGGCACCTAAATGGATAAAATGTCGTATAAAACGTCAAATTGGTAGCAACATTTATTTATTGGAAGATTTCTCTGGGAAGGAGCTTGGAAATTTCCATACGAAAGATTTTAAAAGCTGACACGCAAGTAGAGTAACTGCCATAGGAAATATCGTCTTATATGTAACCATTCAATTTTTTTTCCCAAAATTTTTTTTGTAAAATATGTAGTGTTAATTATGTTTATAACTATTTGGGTTATAGTCTAAGAGCTGGTAGACAATTTTGAGTAGGTATTTGAGGCAGCATGAAAATTTGTGTGACGCTTCTTTAGCAATGTCTAAACACAAAATCAAAGACCTGGCTGAAGGGTAGCGGGGCATTGTCAACCTTTGATTTTTTTAAGTTGCGAAATTTTTATTGCAAAAAATGTATTTGAGGCATTCTGAAATTTTAATGCCTTTTAGTTTAGTATTTAATAAAATATAAAATAAAAAAGCCAGATCATTTAGTCGGGTCTAAAATGTTGCCAGGCGGTTTCAAAATTGAATTTTGTAGATACCTAAAAACTATATATTTGAGGCAAGCCAAGACTTATAGTCAGATAAATATATATATACCTAAACAAACATAACTTCAAAAAGACAGGTCATTTTGGTGGGACTTTCTACCTGCCAGGTGGTCGAGAATATACTGAGTTCTTAAGAGCTTTTGTCGTAATTCTACTTTGAAGTTTTCTGTTTCGCTTATTCTATTACATCTAGTTATCATCAACACTACTTTCTAGAACCATATTACCTGTTTCAACAGTTTTTTTTTCAATATAATAAGCAGAAAAATTCATAATTTTTACCTTTGAAATAGATTTTTCGAACCTATCAGCAGATTCGTTACATTCAGAAATAAACATTTCACGTAATTTTGCATCTACTTCTTCAATATTTATCAAAAAATCTTGTTCGGCATTTAAAGCTGCTTTTCCACTCGATATATTGAAAAGTCGTTGCTAGTCGATGCTAGTATCGAATGGATTCATAAATTTGGAAAATGCATTGACAAATAATTGAATTTGTTTAGTGTATTTGTTTAAATTATATTTTTCAAATTCAGCTGTAACATGTTGCCGTTTCCGTAGACAAGTAGCTTCATATGTATATGATACAACAGTTGATCAAATCTCGTCGCTCTTACAACAGCGCTGCCGAACAGAAATGGAGTTAATAAAATGTACTGCACCGGTTAATCTTCTTTCAGCATCTGCGTTGATTGTCTGTTCCAGAGTCAAATCAATTGGCTGTCTACAGAATGACTTGTCCGTTCTTTGGATTCCAAAATAACTTCTTTCCATGGATTCTTGTAATCGTGGCCGAGTTGTTCTAGTTTAATTAAAATATCGTGATATTATTTAATCAACTAACGTGAATAATTTGGCTGATTAAAGACAAAGAAAAGATTGGCCATTTTTGGTTAAATAAATTTAAATACATAGATCAATATCGCATGTCCGTATACAGCGGCTTAACTTCTGACAATAATTGACGAGATTTATGTACGGCATATAAAATTGAGGCTTTTTACCATAAGCTCCATTCAAACGGGCTTCTTTATGTTGAAGATATGAAGATATGAGGTTTGAGGCATCACTATTTTGTAATAAAGCACCATAAGATAATTTTTGATCATTAAACTCCATCAGCCCTGTACGTAAATTTTCTATAATCGTTATTTTTTAATTTTTCAAGAAAAATTGAAAATGCAAAATTTCTAATCCAACTGCCATCAGTGGGTGAAATCGTTTACATCTATAAAGTGCTTGCCAGAAAGGAGTGAATCAACAGATCCATTTGCTATTTTTCACTTTCAACAGCAATATTCATTGGTCTACAGCTTTGAAATATGCAAGGATAATATGAAAAGATCCAAAATGAATAAATATGTTATCAAAATAATGGCTGCTCACTCACTAGCTTGGATTTGCATCGCAACTTTAGCAATAGCTAAATCGGAAGTAACTTCAATGTGAGACCACAGATAAGAATAGACAGATGTGGATCTTGTATGGGCCATATTTACATTCTAATTTTATACCAAATTCCAATCCAATTCTTTTAGAGCAGGACGTACATTTCTGTCTCTTTTTATCTTTTTTTACGTATGGCTATTTTGATTATATCAAAGCAAACATAAACCAACTTCAAACAACATTTTATTTTATAATATATACGTCCTGTTCTAAATGGATTTAATTGGAATTTGGTATTGAAATTTAGAATGTAAATATGGCCCATACAAGATCCACATCTGTCTATTCTTATCTGTGGTGACACTGCAGTACTTCTTCAGCTATTTTTTAACTTTCTTTCAGTGTTTCGAGAACAACATTTTTAGAAGTAGTGTTGATGATAACTAGATGTAATAGAATAAGCAAAACAGAAAAGTGCAAAGTAGAATTATGTATGTCAACAGCTCTTAAGAACTCAGTACATTTCTGACCACCTAGCAGGTAGAAAGTCCCACCAAAATGACTGTCTATTTGAAGTTATGTTTTTTTAGGTATATATATTTATCTGTCTAAGTCTTAGCTTGCCTCAAATATATTTTTTAGAAGTCTATGAAATTCAAGTTTGAAGCCGCCTGGCAACATTTTGGACCCGACTAAATGATCTGGCTTTTTTATTTTATATTTGATTAAATACTAAACTAAAAGGTATTAAAATTTCAGAATGCCTCAAATACATTTTTTGCAAAAAAAATTTCGCAACTTAAAAAAATCAAAGGTTGACAATGCCCCGCTACCCTTCAGCCAGGTCTTTGATTTTGTGTTTAGACATTGCTAAAGAAGCTTCACACAAATTTTCATGCTGCCTCAAATACCTACTCAAAATTGTCTACCAGCTCTCCATCTATTAGTAGTTTTCATTAATTTTGTTTTTTTTTGGACTTTATAGTCGTTAAACTATGGATGTAACAATTTTGTGTTGCTTCTTCACAATATTGATTAGTAAGAAAATCTATACGATATAAAAATAGAATGCATAGCACCAAACTGATTGTACTATGAAACCCTGCCATAATTTTGTTTTGCTTTAGTTTGAGTAGGTTCTAATAATCAATCATAATTTTTATTTTTTTTTGTTCAACATTCCCGGTTATAATATTTTTTTTTATTTTTTTTTTGAAGCCAGAACGGATAATTTTTTTCAGTGTCAAACGTAGGAATGATAAGGAGAAGATCACCAGCTTTATTGGGAGAGCCCTGTTATGAGTGCATAGTGGGAAAAAATGGTTCTAAATTAAACAAACTTCTTTTGTTACTTAGCCGAAATGGCTAATCATTTTTATTTATTTTTTTTTGTTTCATGAGACATTTTTAATTTTGTTATTATTATTCTACAAACATTTTTTTAGGTTTGAAACATAGTTTTTTGCTTTTGCTCAGACAGAACTGTCATATGCTAGTAATAAAAGTTTCATTGCTTTATTATAATTTTATTCTTATTTAAATTTATATTTTCCGATTAGTGGAAGGCTAAAATAGGTCATCTAATCTGAAATTAAGTATTTCATTCATTCACTAGACAAACAATCATTAAATTTAAAAATTATCAAATATATCATACTATTCACCCTGAAAACACTACTAAAGACGGTAGTGCGGTAGTGAAATAGTATTCAAATACAAGCAACTGCTGTTATTGTTAAAACCAAAAATAGTTCTATTTATATTGCTGGTATTTACTGCCCACCGAAGCACTCATTGAAAGAAAAAGATTATCTCGAGTTCCTCAGTAAACTAGCAAACCAACCTACTGGCCGACTGATCCAAACAAAGTACCAGATCTGTATACCGATTCTGTGAAAATTTAGTTTGATAATAGCCGCATTTCTTGACGCATTAGTGATCCGGATCAGTACAGGGATTTTGGTCGCAAAATGAGGATTGAGGATTGAGAATTTTGTATATGTACACGGTGTATAATATACATTTTGCTATTGTGTGGGGTAAGTATCAAAAACAAGCCAAGCGGGTGAATCGGTTCAAATTTTTGGTGCTTACGCTCGCCTTGAGTTATTTTTCCCTTTCTTCTTACTAGTGGAATTCATTCGTTAATAAAAAACCAAAACAAAATACATAAACGTAACCAAAACAATTTCTCGCAAATAAAAAAAACAAAAAGCAACATAAATGAATGATTTTTAATTTATGTATTCTTCGTCGGCTCCATTCGTAATATTTTTAATTTTTAAATTTTGAACAAAGGAACCAAAACGGAAAGTCAAAAAGTAAAATGATTTTGTTTATTTTTTTAGTATTGTGTTGCCTTGCAGCTCGTGAGGGTTGTTCCTTTACGATGTTATGTCGAAGTGTGCGGACATTTTATTCTAAACAAAAAAAAAAATTGTATATAAAAAAAGGTTACGCAAGTTAAAAAGGAAAGTAATAAAATAAACCATCTTGCTTTTTTATTTGCTGTGTATATGCTAGAATAAAATTTCTCCAACCTCGCGAATAACATCATATAGGAGCAACCGACCATCATGAGTTGCAAGTGCAACACAATACAATACTAAACAAAATAAACAAAATCGTTTTGTTTTCTAGCTTTTTTGTTTTTTTTTTTTGGTTAATATTTTTTATTTTGAGTCTCTCTCGCTTCGTAATATTTTTAATTTTGTTTTCTTCGGAATTTGTTGTTCTGTCTCAGTCTCTCTTAATACATCCTCCCAATCGTTCTCTTCTGAGCTTATTCGTCACCAATACAATTTACCAATACTATTGCCTTCCGGTAATCCTCATATCAATCCTCATTTTGCGACCAAAATCGCTGTCCCAGATCAAAGTTTACATTGAAAACAACAACAAAAATTAAAGTTTTGTTGTTGTTTTCAATTTAAACTTTGATCTGGACAGCGATTTTGGTCGCAAAATGAGGATTGATTTGAGGATTACCGTAAGGCAATAGTATTGGTAAATTGTATTAGTGTTGAATGTGCATTTTTTCTTTCAGTTTTTCGTTTAATATGATGCAAATAAAAGAGACAAAATAACGCGAGTAACAGGGATAACATGATACAAATAAGAGGAATAAGCTCAGAAGAGAACGATTGAGATTTGAGAGGATGTATTAAGAGTGACTGAAACAGAAGACAGAACAACAAATTCCGAAAAAAAAAAATTAAAAATATTACGATCTACGAAGCGAGAGAGACTCAAAATAAAAAATATTAACCAAAAAAAACAAAAAAGCTAGAAAACAAAACGATTTTGTTTATTTTGTTTACTGTTGTGTTTAGTATTGTATTGCAACTCATGATGGTCGGTTGCTCCTATACGATGTTATGTCCGAGGTTGGAGAAATTTTATTCTAGCATATACACAGCAAATAAAAAAGCGAGATGGTTTATTTTATTACTTTCCTTTTTAACTTGCGTAACCTTTTTTTATATACAATTTTTTTTTGTTTAGAATGAAATGTCCGCACACTTCGACATAACATCGTAAAGGAACAACGAACAACCCTCACGAGCAAGGCAACACAATACTAAAAAAATAAACAAAATCATTTTATTTTCTTACTTTCTGTTTTGGTTCCTTTAATCCTTTGTTCAAAATTTAAAAATTAAAAATATTACGAATGGAGCCGACGAAGAATACATAAATTAAAAATCATTCATTTATGTTGCTTTTGTTTTTTTTTATTTGCGAGAAATTGTTTTGGTTACGTTTATGTATTTTGTTTTGGATTTTTATTAACGAATGAATTCCACTAGTAAGAAGAAAGGGAAAAATAACTCAAGGCGAGCGTAAGCACCAAAAATTTGAACCGATTCACCCGCTTGGCTTGTTTTTGATACTTACCCCATGAGAAAACGCATGAGAAAATACACTAATACAATACAAGTATTTGACGGCACACAATAGCAAAATGTATATTATACACCGTGTACATATATAAAATTCTCAATCCTCAATCCTCATTTTGCGACCAAAATCCCTGTACTGATCCGGATCACTAATGCGTCAAGAAATGCGGCTATTATCTTACTATAATAAGACAATAAAAGTGGAATAACTATTATAATAAAAGTGACAATAAAAGTGGAATAACTGTATGTCGTTTATTTTTTAATTTTTCTATTTTTAAAAACGTATGTCCATGCCCAATATTAAGCGCTTTGCCCATAGAAAAACGAAAACGAAAACAGATTTTACTTTTTTTACAATAACTCCGAAATCTTTAGCATATTATAGCTTAAAGGCTCTCAAACTTGTCCATAAACACAATACAAAAATATTTTAATTTAGAAAATAATTAAAAAATATTTAACATTCCCAGAAAATTAAATTTTAATTTTTTCTGTCAGAAAATTTAAAATATTTTTTCAATTTTTCGTCAGAAAAAGTGCACGAAAATATTTTTCGTGTTGTTTTTCTGTTATAATTTTTTATTCTGTTATAATTTTATAATGTCGGCTAAAAAAATGAATGATATACTAACTTCACACACTAAACACAAAAGCATTTTTCGTTTTTTTTTTCAATAAATTAAAAAAAAAATTAATTCACAGATACAAACATACAAATTTTGATACTATGGAATTTTAAACGAAAATAGTTTTTCGGTTTAGTAATGGGCAATGCAAAACGAAAAGTTGCTAAAAATTGTCAAATTTTTCGTTTTTTATGTTTTTCGTTTTCCTATGGGCAAAGCGCTTTAATCCTTACAATTGTGTACAACATCTGTCACATTTTAAAAACAAATGAAAGGCAGTTAAACACGTACATGTAAGTAAAAATTGAAATTGTTAGATTTATTTTCAATTGATTTTTATTATGTATTTACCTAAATTATTAAAATTAATTTATTATTTCAGAAGTTTCTCAATATTTAATATAAAATAAATATGAGTGCAGTGCCAATTATCATTTTAATGAAAACAATAAACTGCGGATAATTCGGAAACGTTTAAGGGACCGTTTGAATCCTTTTGATATCGAGGAAAATAGGTTAACATTTTAAATAAAGTATTAATTAAACATTCAAAATATAACTTTTAATTCATTATACATAATTAAATTTTAATTTTAGGTTCATTGAAATGTACCGTCTCCCGCCTCATTTGGCAGTAAATTTCATTGAAGAAGTGGTAAGTTTTGATGATGCTACTTTTTGCAGTGATAAGAAAATTACACCATAAATTGAAGTAAATAAATATTTTGTAATTTTTTCGAAATTTGTTGTACATAATTATGTATTTCAGTGTACTCATATTTGTACTTTATTTTAGATGCTGTAGGTGTTGAATTTCTTGGCTAGTGGGTAGCTTTCAGAGAAGGGTTGGTTCGGATGCACTTGCTTGTATGAGCCAAACTTGTGTATCACGTTGCATTCGGAAATACACAAAAGTAATGGCGGAAAAATTGGGGGGCGTGTACGTGAAATTTCCTCAAACAACAACCGAGTTTGAAACGGTCAAGAATAATTAAATTCAGAAAAAAAATACGTGTCATATTGCATACAAAGTTTTCTATAGTTTTTTCCAGGAATACGGATTCCCTAACATCATTGGGTTAATAGATGGAACTCATATAGCCTTAAGTGGATTGAAAAAGGACGTCGATATTAATAGAAAAGGGTTTCATTCCATTAATACACAATTGGTGAGCAAAATCATACATATTATTTTTTGCAAGAAACAAATTAAATGTTCGTTACATTAAAGATTTTTTCATTAAATTTTGATATTTTATTTTTTAATTAAATAATACGAAATTTCTTAACAATTATGAAATGTAATCAAAATCATTTATCGATAAATAAGAAACTGTTTGTTAAATGTATTATTTCAGGGTAGCACTAATAAATTATAATAATTTGCTGTATTCAACTTGAATAAACGGAAAATAAATTGAAGATGGGTAATCATGTTTAATGTTGCTATATGTATTCCTAAATGTAAAACTGGAAACAATGAAATGCCAATATCATTCATATTATAACTTGGAAATCTCCGTATTCGATTTTATATAGGTAATATCAATTTTTGTAATTTTCGAGCAACTACAAATAACCGTAATAAGTGCTTAAAAAAATAGAATTCGAAAACTGATATACGAATTTGACTGTCTCTTAGTTTTAGAAATGTTTTTCTGAAAAACGGGAATTTTAGGCTTGCACCTTTATGATTTGTGACCACAATTATATTTAAATTGTTGCAAAAATGTTTTTTTTACGGGCATTTATAAAATATGTTAGTAAAATAAAAACTACATTTTTGATTGTGTTTTGTATTAAACTGATTTGTATTATTTTGAGGTAACCTTTTACCTCAGTGCACGGGTGGCGTATTTGAAACATGTGCACAGGCGTATTTGATACATTGTCCGTGTCTGTTTCTAATGTCCGTCGATACAAGCTTCTAATCGTCATATTGTTCCACATCATTACAAATATAGGGAGCTGAAAATTTAAAGTAAACCTTTAAGATAAGCAAGATATTACTCTATACAGTATAACTACTCTACAGTATACCAGTGAATTCCACTTTTATTTTTTAC
This sequence comes from Tipula helvola, assembly GCA_963556165.1. Classification (NCBI taxonomy): domain Eukaryota; kingdom Metazoa; phylum Arthropoda; class Insecta; order Diptera; family Tipulidae; genus Tipula; species Tipula helvola. The sequence continues at coordinate 284,756,768 of OY744481.1, read as the reverse complement.
TATTTGCAGCCATTAGCTAAAGCTGAAATTAAGCTTAATTGGAATACAAATTGGAATTAGAGTTTATATAATAACGGTTATCATTTCAGTATAACATATCAATAGCATTATTATAGGGATCTTAGCCACTTTTACCCATCTTAATTCAATTTGAGTTTATTCCAATATATTAAAATAAATAATGAATGGAAAATTCATTAGTATAACATTAATCTCTTTACTGTTATGAAACATAATTAAAATCATTCATAGGTAACTACGAATTTTTTATTAAATGAATTATTTAAATGTTACAATAACAATGTAATTTGAATTTAACAACTTTTAATCGATTTAAGAAAAATTCTTTATTTATCTATAAACGATTTTAACTATGTTACGTAATATTTAAGCAGTTTCGGTTACATTAAAGAATTTTTCTTTAAATGTACTCCTCCTTTTCGTTAAATTTTGCGGCTTGGGATAACGGTAATAAATAAATCTACAGAAAATTATTCTTGAATCGTTTTTAGATCAAAGTGGATGTTTAAGTTAAAAATTAGTTGAAAATTAAATTTTAAAATAAAATTAAAGAAAATAAAAGTGATAATAAAAGTTTCAGTGTTTATAATATATTTGGAAGAATATAAATCAAAAATATTTCGAAATTTGCAACACACATTTTGTTTTATGCAATTTCGTCATACTCAATATATTCAACATTATTTATGTTGTTATATGCATTATACATGTCATCGAATCAAAGTAAGTAACATTCTAAAACGATAATTTAGAAAACTTTCTGTGCAAATTAATTTTACAGGATAAACGAAATTACCAGCTACGCTTTAAGCATCCTATACTTTTAATGTGTTTTTAACAACATTTTATTATTATTGATTTATTTGTGGTGCATTAAAGTAAGAAATGAGCTGTGTAGCTTAGTGTTGAACATTTCAAAGCTGTACATTATAAATATTTCCATGGTTTTAAATACACATAACTCAACTTATAAATGTGCGGATAATTTGTGCTATATACATACATATATCGTTCCAAATTCTTTCAAATTTTAGAAAGCATTTTAATAATTTTCATGTTAGGGAATTGTACTTTTACCAGTGGTAGAAAAAGATTAAAATTATAAATTCGGTGATAAAGAAGATTCTATTGCAAATAGGTGCATCTAGTAGTGAAATAATTAACAATATTTTAGCATCTGCGGTTAAATTTTCAATACATTTAATTCAAAAAAAAAATTTTAACACCAAAGATGTGATCCAATTTTCAAAAGCAGGTAAAGGATTATATTCTACCTGCTCTTTTAACGACAGTGAAACGTTTGATGTTCACTGTGAATCTTCCATTTCCTGGTAATTTTATTATATAAAATCAACTAAATTCAGCCAAGGTTAATGGATAGTAACGCAATACGTCACGTGTAGCCAAAAAGCATATTTATATGAATTTAGCGATTTTTAAATTAAATTTTTAAATAAATTAAGAATAAAAGTATTTTTTGCAATAAACCTTATTTAATATTAATATGATAATGATAGATCTTTTGAACTTTTTAACACTTTTCCCTTTATGTTCGAAATATTTAAGAAAAAATTCCTTCGAGATATATGTACATATCCGTTATACATATTCAAATTGGAAAATAATAAAAAAAAATACTTTTACTATCCAAATAAAAACAATCCTGAAATTCCTTATAAATAATTCTCGGCTACCCGTGACGTACGAATTAACATGCGCAATTATTGTATCTTTACTTTGTTTACCTTAAAATAAAACTGCTATGTCTTGACGCTTTAATTAATTGCACCATAAAACAAATTATGATCATAATTTGGCAATTTTCAGTACTATAATTAATTATTCTATTTTCGACTATTTTAAACCCCTATAGACAGACTATGGTCTAATAAATCCGATTTAGTGAATTTTCGAGATTAGCCGTAGTGAGATTTACGGTATATATGCTTTATTTTGAGTTTAGTGACTAAAACGGAATGACATCAAAGGGCCGAATGTCGAAGGGCCGAAATGAGTCGAAGGGCCGAATGGGTCGAAGGGCCGAATTTTTAATATTCACTAATTTACATCACTAAATCACAATGAAATTATTTTATTCTTCTAAATAGAATTTTCCTTCACTCTAACGAATATAAAACAGTCTGAAAAAAAAAATAATCGGCCCTAAATTTCTAAAAACCAAAAAACAATAAACAAAAAAATTCGGCCCTTTCGGCCCTTTGAAATTCGGCCCTTCGTACCCATTCCACTAAAACGATGTAATGGGACTGTATAAGTTTGACAAACATTATGAAAACAATAACAGTTTAAGTGTATTTACCGTAATCTAAAACGAGTTTAACTAAATCGAATTTAATAAATCGCACGCTGTCAAGGATATTAAGGATTCTACACTGAAGTAAAAAGTAGGACAAATTATTTTGCAAAAAACATTGTAAAACGGCGTAAATGTTCATTCATTACCAATAAATTACATTTAATAATCGAACTAGGCCATTTTATGGATTTTAACGTCAAGACAGAAAATTCAATTTATGTTCATAGTTTGACTATCGACTATATTCGACTAAAAGGCGAATTATGATCATAAATTGGATTTTCTGTGTTGACGTTAACATCCATAAAATGGCCTTGTTCGATAATTAAATGGAATTTATTGCTAAGGAATGAACATTTACGCCATTTTACAATGGTTTTTGCAAAATAATTTGCCCTACTTTTTACTTCAATGTATAATCCAGTGTTGCCAGATTACGGGATTTTTTCCCGTTTGCGGGAATTTTCAGTTCAAACGGGAAAACGGGAAAAACTTCCCAAAATGCGGGATTTTTAATACTTTCAATATTTTGTAACAAATATATAAACTATTTCAATTATATTCCATTTTTATGAACAACATAAACTTTTAACTTAATAACTTCTCAATCTTTGTCGATGAATCTACCGACTTAAGCAACAACAAAAATCATTGTGTTCTCATCCGTTACGTAGACAATAATAAAGCCAACATACAATTGCTGCAATTAATTAACATTAATACTACAGATTGCACCGCCAAAACTTTATATAACCGTTTCAAAAGATGTCTTGAAAATCGAAATTGACTGTAAAAACTGCTTTTACACAATGCTACAGAATGATAACAGCAACCAGCCAATAGTTTTATTTAAATGCATTTGCCATTCTTCATCATTAGTAGTCAAATCGGCCATCGAATTTCTACCATCTGAAATTGAAATTTTTCTGAGAGATATAAGAACATATGTTTCGAAAAGTCGCAAAGGTGCAGCTGTATTGTCGGACTTTCACCAGGATCGACTAGATGGCTTTTTATGCATCCATGTATCACAAATATTTTAAAAAATTGGAATGTTTTAAACTACTTTTTCATTTATGAACAAAATTTCACCAAACGGAAGAAAGCCACCGAGATTTTACAACATTTTGAAAAATTCGTAATGAAAGCATATTTGTAATTTTTAGAAGATATTCTACACTATTTCAATAGATTTAATGTTCTTTTTCAAAGTGGCGGTATTCTTGTCCACAAGCTTTACCAAGAGTAAAAAAAAAATTACTTTTTGTCGCTACCTACATAGGATGATTTTAAAATCAGACATTATTAACGAAATATGTCCGACAAGATTTTACCATTTGAAAATATAGTCAATACTCAAACTAAGCTTGATATTGAAGAGTTTAATGGTGGCACCGAATTCACGGATTATTTAAACACAGAAGAACTTATCAATAGCCCTAGTTACTTATCAGATGACCAAAAATTGATTATTTGCAGTAAATTCGCAGAGATGTATTTATAAGATCATCCAAAAATTTCCTCTAAATAATGAATTTTTTAAAACCGTTAAATTGTGAAATCCAGAAGTGGCTCTGGATGCTTCAAATCGAAAATTTTCGAAAACCCTCTCTGGTCTACAAGAATACATAGAGCATATGTATGATGTGTGTACTAAATTTCACCTGGAAATTAATGGGCTGATCTACCAATAAAGCTTTCGGATAATGTGAAACACAAGTTGCTAGTTCTTTCAGTTGAAGAATTTTGGAATAAGATATCGATGAAGAAGGCAATAGGGGGTGACGTGTTTCCTAATTTATCCAAAGCAGCCAAGTTTATCTTGACTCTGCCACATTCCAACGCATTATGCGTTTTTAAATCAGCGATGCAACATAAAAATATAAATGCGGTTACGTTTGAACCTACTGAGGAACATTTCTTAATAATAAACTCATCAAACCTATACCAACAATAATTATTTGCATAATATTATATAAAAAAACGCTTTATTGAAGTTCCAATTTTTTGTTATCACCTAGAATTATTATGTTATATTACTTTTATTTAAAATAATTTTGAATTATTTGCTTTATTTTTGCTAAATAATTTTACGATTTTTTTTTTTGAATAAAATACTTAAAATTATAAATTTTTTTTGTAAAGTAGTTTGCGGGAATTACTCAGGGAATTTTCCCTAATACAAACGGGAAAAATCGGGATTTTTTGTTGTGATGACGGGAAATTGGTTTTCAGAAATCTGGCAACACTGGTATAATCCTTAAAATGCTCGAAAATAGAATAATTAATTATAGAACTAAAAATTGTCAAATTATGATCATCATTTGTTTTATGCTCCTATTAATTGTAGCTTCAATATATAGCAATAGCCTATGTATACTAAAATAGTTTGTTTTTTGTTTGGTTTTTAGAAAACGACATCACTCAACGTCATTGGAAATATGGTAATAATGGGCCAAAAATACTCAGCGTGAGCCCTATAAAGGGAATTCTAATAAATTTAATCATAAACTATTTTATTCAAAATGGTTTTAAATGTATGTTTATCACTGCGAGATAATTTCCAAAAAATTATGGAATCCTTCCAACAAAAGGTGAAATAAGAACTTTTACAAAAAGTGGGATGTTTAGATTCTAAATCATTTTTTTTATTATATTGCAGGCCCTTTATTTTCAAAGCAGAAGGAATCAGAAACCAAAAGGTCAGTTGTACGACAAATACAACAATTATACCGCAAAGGTCAGGAGCAATAATTTTTTACTAAATCCTGTTAGGTAGAAAAACAACAAAAATTCAGATGGTAAATTAAAATTCTACTTAAAAAATATATTAATATTTATTTTACCTGCAAAACTTACCTGCAAACCTGTAATTTCTTACTGCATTTTGACACATTTATCAAAAATAGTTCTCCTATTATGGAGCTAAAGCTGCATAACAGCAGAAAAATATTTCTATTGGTAAGTTTTTATAAGAAAACTTGTAAAGTATAGAAACGATTTTAATATCTATTTTTATATTTTTTTCTTGCAGATGAAAAGATTCTATCGCCTTTTGGCATTCATGGAGTTCTGATGATGTCATATAAAAGTTCTTAAATAAATTCAATTGGGGAAAAAATTAAATCGATGATTTACAAAAAACTTTCATAATATTTGTGCCTACGGTTCAAGCATGTGACCAAATATTTGAAGGAGAGGAGACAATTAAGTAATTCGCTCCTAATGCTTTTTTGATAGTATTAAGTATAACAGGCCAATAATAGTTTTCGCTCTAGATTCCATATTTAAGATAATTCAAATTTTTAAATTAAATTAAAAAATTTCTTACTGATAATTAGTTGTTTTTAAATAAAAATGTAATTTAATTTAATAATTAATAGACTAAGTGTAAGATATATGTATATTCCGGGTGAGGAAAAAGTATGGAAACCACTAGAAATCTCACGGAGTTCGGTCAAAATAAATTACCTTTATTAAATCTTAGGTAATTTTCAGCTAGTAATTCAATTGGAAACCCCTATTTTTGACATCTGATTCGAAAAGATTGGAAAATTTTACGTCCGAATATGTATTTCCCATGACATGAGCACCCAAAGCCACCTGAAACAATATATTTTCGTTATAATGCTTATGATTTGTTATGAAAATAAATATAAAATAAAAAATATAATTTCTTCATTTTTAAAATTTATATTTTTTTATTTTTGTTTAATCTTCATAGCAAATCAGAGAAGCATTATAACTAAAATATATTTCTTCAGGTGACCTTGGGATGTCGTGAAAATACATATCCGGGGGTATAATGTTCCATTATTTTCGAATCGGATGCCAAAAATTAGGGTTTCCATTTTAAGAAATGACATTGCTCTCAAAATGACCTTAAAAGTGAGGTTCAAGGTCACATCCAAGGTCACCATTGTATTCCTTGTTGAAAATTACATAAGTTCTAATCTAGGTATTTTTTTGTTTACCAAACTCCGCGAGATTTCTAGTAGATTCCGAACTTTTCCTCACTTCCTTTCCTCCTATATCTATATGGTATATGAAGACACAGGGAAAAAAGGAAGTTTTTGGTACACACTATGATATAATAATTGAGAATTAATTTGAAACTTTACAAGAATTATATCTATGTCATTTTATTTTTAAGCAAATTGCTAAGTGAAAGCAAAAATAGTTATTTATAAGTTCACAAATTAAAATACTAAAGTTTTATATAATATTATATTTTCGAAAAAATTTAGTTTGTTAGTTTATTTTTCACAAAAAGTGAACCTCCTTCTTTTTCTCTCGTTATTTTTAAATAAAAAGTGTGCCGTAATTAAATGATTAATATATGCAGGCTATGTTACTGTCTTTTTTTAATTTTTAATTATATTTTGGCAAAAGTTCTAAAATTAAGGTTAAGCTGAATTATTTTTTGTTTCTAATCCCTATTGAATTGATTAGTTTTAATTGAGAATAAATTTTATTATTATTTATTATACATACATAGCATATACATATACACATAATTATATTTAATTTTAATTTTTATTAAATAGGTTTTTTTTTGTTGAATAATAAAAAAACAATGAATTTTATACAAAATATTTTAATTTATTCCTTCAACACCATTTTTTATATATAAAAATATTAAATAATTAAATAACATTAAATTCATAATCAAAATCACCAAAAGATAGAATAATGAAATAGGTAGCAAACACAAAGCACTGATATTTCAGTATACTGAATTATCAGTGCTTCGTGTTTACTACCATTTCATTATTCTATCTTTTGGGGATTGATTAAGAATTTAATATTATTAACAAATATTTGTTCAGGACCATTTCTGTGAGTGATCATTAGTTCGTTAATAATAACGCTGCTTCGTTATTCTACATTTTGGGGATTGATTACGATTTTAATTTTATTAACGAATATTATTTGGGCATCATTTCTGAAAGTGGTTATTATTTCGTTATTAATAATACTGCTTCGTTTTTCTACTTTTTGGGCATTGATTACAACTCTAATATTATTAACGAAAGTTCATTAAGCATCATTTCTGACGGTAACTATTAGTTCGTTGTTAATAGTACTATTTCATTATTCTACTTTTTAAGGATTGATTAATGTTTGCTACAATAAAGAAAATTCTTTAAATTTCTAAACTTAATATTATTTAAGATTTAATATTATTAACGAATAATTTTAATTAATATTTGTTAGATTAACAACGAAGTGTTATCCATCAGTATTAAATTTATATTAAAATTTTATTAGAGACACAAATATTCTGTTGATGGAATAATATGACTTTAATTAATTTGTTTTAAATTTAACAAATATTTCGTAATTTAAATTTTAAATGTTTTATTAAATAATTGATGTTATCATAACGAAGAAATCGTCGGATCAATATTAACAGAACAGTTTCTGGCACACAATTTTTTTTTTCAGTGTAGTAAATAATCACAATAATTGGGAATGCTTTAGACTATCGCTAGAAGGAAAAATTAACTTAATGGTTCCATTAAAGACCGAGGAGCAATTAGACAAAGAAGTTCACAAATTTGTAAACGATATACAGCAATCCGCTTGGAAAAATACTCCTGAAATTAAATAAAAATTCAAGGGAAACAACCATCGTATGGAAATTAGGGAACTCCTAGCAAAAAAAGAAGAGCGAGAATAGTATGGCAACAAACAAGGGCAAGGAAGAGAGATCAAAGAATTGAAAAATGAATCAATCAGCAACTATTTAAGAAAATTGACTAATGACAGCAGTATGGATTATTCTCTTTGGAAAGTAACCAAAACAATTAAAAGACCAATAATGAAGAATCCTCCAATAAACGGCAGTGTGCCGAGCCAGCAACAACGCAACGCGTTGAAGAGCTAATCATGATTGAGGATAAATCTTTTCCAATCGTCAACAAAACGCTCATTCAATTAGAAATGGTTGCATCGAATCAATCACTAGACGACGAATACGATCGAGATTTTCACAGAGAGATACAACAACAAAACGCATATAACCGCATTATGAATGCAATTTCACAACAAATTGGCGGTTTGATTTTCCTCGATGCACCCGGTGGAACAGGCAAAACATTTCTCTTATCATTGATTTTGGCGACCATTCGTTCACAAAATAACATTGCGTTGGCCGTCGCATCTTCTGACATTGCAGCAACTCTTTTGGATGGAGGTAGAACAGCGCATTCTGCATTTAAATTGCCATTGAATATGCAATTTACTGAGACACCCACATGCAACATAAAAAAGAATTCAAGAATGGGAAAAGTTTTGCAAGCATGTAAACTAATAGTATGGGATGAATGCACAATGGCCCCCAAAAAATCGTTGGAAGCAATCAATGGGACGCTCTAAGATTTATCAAGTAATACAGAGCCATTCGGAGGTGCACTCATTTTGCTGGCTGGTGATTTTCGTCAGACTCTACCAGTTATATCACGCATATCTCAAATCATTTGTTCTTTGGCATAATGTTCAGAAAATTATATTGACCACCAACATGCGTGTCCAACAGCAACAAGACGAATCCGCTGTTCGATTCGCCGAGCAACTTTTAGATCTTGGAAACGGAAAAATGATAATCGATGACTCCACAAATTGCATTACCATTCCACCAGATTTTTGTAATTTTACACAGACAATTGACGAATTAATCAACAGCGGATTTCCGAACATCAATTGCAATTACAAAAAATCACCAATGGCTAAGCGAACGTGCATTATTGGCGGCCAAAAACAATGATGTTAATGCTATTAGTAGTCATTCAAAATCAAATATGTGGCAAATCTATAGAGATTTTTTCCGAATGTGATCGAGGTGAAATAGTTGTTATCCCACGAATCTATTTGGCTCCATCAGCCACTAACTTGTCGTGCATACTGCGAGAAGAGACAATTTCAGATGATTCCAGCCTATGCGATGACAATCAACAAATCACAAGGACAAACATTCGACCTTGTAGGCATCGAGCATGGCCACTGCCCTTTTCTCAGATGGACAACTTTACGTGGCCTTATCGCGATACAGATTACCACATCAGGTGAAGGTGAACATTTATCAAAATCAAGGATAGAATGGATTATTTCTACTTTTTATAACAAACATTTTCCATTTTATTTTATCAAATAATTTTGAATAGTATACGAGATATTTATAAAAATGTCTATAGGCGGTCGAACATTGGGGGTAGTTGCTACCCTTTATACCGCTGTTTAGCAATTTCGTTTCGAATGTTGCCCTTAAGCATCGAGGTTGTGATCGGCTTATTGGTGTACACTTCCTTCGAGTACCCCCATAGGAAGAAATCATGAAGGATCAACGTACATCGTACAACGAGCTGTGTATAATGTGGTACCGCCTTGTTAGAACCACATGTTCTATAAGAAAAATTGATCCAATTCGGGCACAAGAAAGTGTTCCAACATGCCCCGATAGCTGTCACCAGTAACTGTTACAGCATTGCCTCTAGCATCCTCAAAGATATGGCCCAATGATGCCGCCGGCCCAAATGGTGCCCAATACAGTTACTCGACGAGGGTGTAGTAGTGCTTAGTGTATCAATTGTTTATTTTCAGTGCCCCAATAGCGGCTATTCTGTTTATTGACAAAGCCAGCCAAGCCGAAATGTGTTTCGTCGCTCATAATGATTTTATAATAAATCGATGCTTTATAATAAATTGTTATCGACCACTCTCTACGATTGTCAAATGCCAACTGACAAATGTCAAACAAACAAAATCGACCTGGTACAGAATATGCAACCTGTTTATTCTTTAACATTGCAAAACTTCGAGATGCTACTGCGCAGAATTACGTTGGTAGTAAATTATAATATATTTCACAATTCTTATCTATTGATCGTCAAAATGAAAAACTATAAAAATCAACCAAATATATCAATATCGGATACTAGACGCTATATTTATGCAAAACGATGCATCACTTAAACTTTGTTGTGGTGCAAGCCTTTTCAATTTTCATGCATACAAATATTTCGCGTTTACCTAAGTTTTGAATTCAATCAATAATTAGGTAACATCACGCGAGCAATCAATTCACCTGTTGTAATCGATAACGTTATCATTTATTTTTGTTTTGGGGAATACAACAAGCAAATAAATAAACTTGACCATTATCAAATATTTTCGAATACTCGTAGCTGGATCATTATTTTATACTTTTATATTCGTTTATCAATTATCATACTGCACAATCATATAAGGCGGCAAAAAATTAACTTTTTCGGAGGGGAAAAAGGGATGGACAACCTCACAAATAAATTTAGCAGGACGCCTTAATTTTAAATATAATATTAAGTCAACTTTATACAGAAGAAAAAAAATCACTTACGGTCCAGAACGATTACTAAATCCAGCCGTCATAGCTTTAGGCCGGTTGTTAGCCATTTTTATTAGGGGTATCTAATTCTTGCACTTGTAAATTATAGACACACGGTTTTAATGAAGCAAAAAAAATATTTTCAAATTAATTCCAATTCAATCAATACCACAGCTATTACAGGAAAACACTGTGTTTTATAATTTATATTGCATGCTCTAAACACAATAAATCGAAATGATAAAATTAACTAAAGTTTAATTTAAATAAAAATTTGCTATTTATAGTGGTAATTTATTTACACCAACAAAAAAATAAAAAATTAAAACAAAACCAAAGAAAATAGTAAATGTGTGCTCGGTGTTTTTAAAACAAACCAAATCATTGTTGAATTTGAGTACGGCGTTTTTTTTTTTTTTTTTTGATTAAATGAGCGCCATTGATAAGTTATCTCTCGACTGGTTGATAGTGTAGCGTATAATTTAAAATTAAAACATGCTAGTGTACTTTCTGTAATCTGTGTTCTTAGAAAGAATTAAGACCGAACTTCGCTATTTCTTTATGATGAAATTTGACATGGGCGATAAAAATTTGATCTACAATGGCTTTATGGAGTAAAGTTCTGGCTATTTCTTGACCGAAATTTAATAATATATTTATTGAGTTTCAGTAGAGAGAGGGTGGTTCCCGGGGAATTCCCGGGCACCATTTCCCGGGAATTTTACATATTTTATCAAACCCGATTCCCGTGAATTTCAAATTAAAATTCCCGGGAATTTGGGAAAAAATTTAAAAAGAAAGCAATGGTGGCAGAAGAAGTTCTGCCGATTTACCCGTTGAAAACGGAGTTAGTAACTTGAAGAAAGCACCTATCTCAATGACAGTCAAATACATTCCACCAAATATCAGTAAATATGTTCCTATTACCACGTCAAAAAAATATTTTTATAATGCGCGTCCTCTCTTATCGAATAACTATGTCTAACTGATTTTATTTCAAAATTACAAACCATAACAACACACAAAACACAATTACCGTAAAAAAAAAAATTTCGCTTAGAAGGCTATGATTTTTTTCTTCTATGTATTTTGAAAAAGAAAAATTTGTCTTTGTGTATATTCATTTCATTATAAGTATGTACAAAACCAACCCAAATGTCTTATACAATTATGCCATATTATTGCCATACAAACACAAAATAAAACCTACTATTTCTGTAAGTATTAGCCCAAAACCAACACAAATGTCTTATACAAGCCATATTATTTCCGTGACGCACGCATATTATTAAATCCAAAACCTATTATTTTCTATAAGTGTTAGTGATATTTTATACTGTTTTTGATACAAACTAAAATTGAAAATCAAAGTATGTAAAGATTATACTGTATTATGACGCTAATACTTACAGAAATAGTAGGTTTTATTTTGTGTTTGTATGGCAATAATATGGCTTGTAAAAGACATTTGTGTTGGTTTTGATTAGCGTCATAATTCAGTATAATCTTTACATGTACTTTGATTTTAAATTGTAGCTTGTATCAAAAACAGTATAAAATATCACTAACACATACAGAAAATAGTAGGTTTTGGATTTAATAATATGCGTGCGTCACGGAAATAATATGGCTTGTATAAGACATTTGTGTTGGTTTTGGTATGTATGTTTATTAAATAAAATTATTTGAATGTAATACGATTTTATTACAATATACAACATAAAAAATGCCAATTCCTACATTTTTCAAATTTTTCTGTAGTACCTAAACAGAGTTGGCAGTTTTGTGTTTTGTTACATCTTTTGGGTCGGTTTTTTTGGTCGTTCGCTTTTTCTTTAGAAACCCCAGTATAAACGTTTTCAACGTTAAAATCAAATATGAAAAGTAAATATTCCGGGACACGTTGTATTGTGAACGCCACATTAAATATACTCACCTAGTAAGACTAGATAAACTTAAAACCAGCTTACGAGACAGATACTTATTTTGATAATATCGCTTTAAAAGTGATAGAATTGTCGCAAATCTACATTTAAATCATCTGTAGTTAGAAGCTCGTTATTACAGAATCATGTTAAAGCTAATCATAAGAAAGAATTAAATTTACTGTTTGATTGGAAAACAAGGTGGAACAGCGCAGAAATAAAGATCGTTCGTTTTCTAAAATTACGTGACTGTGTTGTAAAACCCTAAACGATCGGAGTTCATCTAATTTCTATTCGAAAAAACTCGGAGAGATTACAAACGTTACTAAACATTTTGGATTCTATAAAATTAAATGTTGAACACTTGACCGCCAAATTTAAAATTTAATTGTCGTGATAAATCTGGTGTAGTCAAACTAATTTATTCAACAAAATCAATTTAAGAAAATAGAAAATGTGCGCTCGGCGGTTTAACACTGTGTGTGCATACACTTATAGATATGAAAAACCAAATCATTGTTGAATTGAGTACTTATGGCGTCTTTATTTTTTTTGATTAGATGATCGCTATTGAAAAGTTATCTCTCGGTTGATAGTCTAGCGTTTAAATTAAAATGAAAAAATTTATGGGATAAGTAGGGAGAGTGAGGTACATTTGATAGGTGGAGTAAATTTGATACCAGCTAATGCATTTAAATCCTCTTAACGGAACATACTGACATCTTTTCCTTTTAAAAACTAGATATTATGGCTAGATATTATGGCTGAGATAAACTCGACGCGAACGATGCAGATGCGGACGATTACGTCTAAAATCGAAATGAAAAGAATTACTGGAAGTACACATAGTATTACAATTCTCTTGAAAAATGTATATCATATAACTGGAGTATGATATATGCCCGTACATCCAGTGAAGTCCTCACACGGCGAGAGCTCCAAATACATAAGGTCAGTTGAAAAAACCAAACTGACAAATTTCCCTCGACTATATTGTTTATTCAGTTCACCTGTATCACTGCTGAGTGCTAGCAAAATAATCAGTGACTGCTAATCCTTTATAGTCAGTGGAAGAGGCAGTGAAAACTCCATCAACATCAATCCAAGTAATATCAAGAAGATTGAAGTCACCGCTAACGCGGAGCTTGTTCTGTGCCATTGCCCAGCACTTTTCTGCCAAAGATTACAACATCTAAGAGGGAGAGTAATGAGCCCGGATAGTATGCATCGTATAGCGGCCGGCGGTGTTGTCAGGTTCATTAAGAGCCTGAATATTGACTGGTCGGCTCATTAAGTAGGGTCCATGCAAAAAAGATCTTTTAATCTACAGCAACATTCGGATATAACGACGGATTTTTATCGGTCCATTGGTGGTCGCTATAGGTGAAAACTACTGTAGTAATAAAGTAAAAATGTAATAATGTAATTTTGGTTGGCTTATTTATTATATTTTTGTAGGTGGGAGAGAGACAAAATCCCGAGAATCAAAATCTCGAGGGTACAAAATCCCAAGGGTTTGAAAAAATCCCGAGGATACAATATCCCGAAAGCCTATGAAAATTCCAAAATCTAGTTGTTGCACAATTGGTTTAATTTTCCCTTGATTTAAAGATGAATACACGCGAAAAATCGAGGGCTCGTAACGATATCCCGCATTTCAAATTCCCGCCCAAAAAAAAATTCCGCTTTTTAAAATCCCGGTTTTGATTTTGATTTTACTTTATATTAAAATTCTCCTTCACCAGAAAAACCGAATTAAAAAAAACGTGTCTTTCAAAATCAAGATTTTGAAAACAGAGATTTTGAAAAGGATCACTACATTTGGGTGTACTACGAAATCTCGGTTTTCTTAATCCCGCTTTGTCAAAATCCTGTTTTTTTGTTAATCCTGATTTTCAAAATCCCGGTTCTACAAAAATAAAAATCCCGGGAGAAACCAGGATTTTGCAAATGATAGAGTTCCAACTTTGTGTCTAAAATCTTCCACAAGTTTTCGGTTAGATTCAAATCGGGACCTTGAGCTGGTCAATCGAGAACTCTGATTTTACTTTCTCTAAACCATTACTGAGTGAGTTTGGAGGAGTGTTTGGATCATTTTCTTGTTGGGAACCCCATCGACGGAGCACATTACCTTCCGCAAATAGTAATACAACTCGAAGCCCTGAAAAACACCCTCAAACAATCATTCCTTTTCCACCACCATGTTTTACGGTCCCTATTGTATATTTTCTATCCATCCTCCTTTTCATAGCAAATCATAAGCTTTACAATTAAAATATATTCCTTCAGGTGACCTTGGGAGGTCATGGTAAATACATATTCGGACGGACAATTGATCGCTCTTTTCGAATCCGATGCCAAAAACTGGGCTTTCCCTATAAAAAATGACCTTGACCTTGAAGATGATGGTCTAGGTCACAACCAAGCTCGCCATTAAATTCCTTGTTGAAAATAATCTAAGAATAAACCTTGCTCATTTTTTTTTACCGAACTCCGCGAGATTTTTAAGGGTTTCCATACTTTTTCCTCACCCTGTATATACATATATGATTCTTATAAATAAGAATTTAATTTGTTGTTATCTTTATTTTATTTTTTTTTTTGGTTCACTCACAGTCCCAATAAATTATTTTGTAGTATGTAAACGTCAAAATTAACATATTGAGGTTATGTTTAAGTTTTTTCTGAAATTTCATCAAGCTTTTCGTTTCGTTTCGTTTTAGGCATCTCAACTCAAGCGAAGCGCTAGAGCGAGAGAGATGCCTTATATCCTGGCTATTGATGTCTGTTAACAAGTATTAAGTCGAAAAGTACTTATCCCATTTTCATGAAACAAAGACAGACTTATAGACCTTGAGATAAGAACAAAATGGTATGGCTAAGCTCTTTAGGTGGTCGGGCTCCAAAGTTATAGACGCTTAAAGATTTCCTTTACAACACATTCACGTAAAAAACAAACAAAAAACAATGAAAGTTCATATAGAACCAAAAACGAACAAAAATGTTTATACATGTTCAATTTTTTTTTTTCCTTTCAATGAATGAAAATGATTTTGTTTGAATGTATGTATATATATAAAGTAGTGTATATAAACTAGTAAGTATGCAATGTATATAAACTATTTTTCTGTATGGGTTAGTTATATTTTGTACTGTTTTTGATACAAACTACAATTTAACACTAGAACTACCGACCGGTTAAATGACCGGTTATACATTTATTAAATTCAATTTTTTTAATTATTATGTTAATATTTTTGTGGGAATCTGTGTAATGACTTTTAATATGACAACAAAGTAATTATGTTAAAATTCATCATAAACTTCCAAAAACATATTAACATAATAATTTAAAAAATTGAATTCAATAAATGTACAATTCGTCATTTTGACGGGTTGGTGCTTCTAGTGTTAAAATTGAAATATGTAAAGATTATACGGAGTTACGGCAATAATACTTACAAAAATATGTAGTAAGTTTTATGTTGTGTTTATACCGCAAATACTACGGCTTGTATAAAAGCGTTTGTTTTTAATTACGATAGCTAAAATATCGTGTACATATAATGTATTTGCTAAAAAATAAAAAATTTCAATTTATCGTCTTAAATTAAAAATTATCAACGATAAATTGAAATTTTGTTTTTAAACTGTTAAAATTTTAAATTCTGTTGTTAGTAAATGCACGATGTCATGGGTATCGTTAATTAAAAACAATTCCTTTTTATTATTTTAATCGAAAAATCGTTCTCGACGCTCCTTCTCAATGTGTACCGGCCTTAATGGTATATGTAGATACATATTATATAGATGGAATTGTTGAGATGCCGGTAATGCGATTACATCCTGTAATGGGTTTCCTACTTTTTTGAACTTAACATTGTGACAATGTTTTCGGTTTTCAATACGTTTTGACACATTCTACTTACAAGGCGGAACGAAACAAAACAAAACGAAACCTAGTTATTTGGTTTTGTGTCAAAACCTGTTTTGTATCTAGAAATGTATATTCACAGATAGCGAAATAAGGTTGTGTGAGCGCTTAACCCATAATATGTATTTGTTATTTTAGTTGCATGCAATGTTGCATAACCCATTTGAATTGCATAACCCCATATTGTTTTGATGAAAATTCTTGTTCTGATTCGGTCCTCTTCTACGTTCATACTCTTTGGTTTGAGTGTATTTTGTATCCTGCCAAACTAAACATGTTTTCAATAACTAAAGAAAACGCATTTCAGAACAACTTTAACTCCGTTTTGAAACTATAGTGTACATACTTTGTATTAAAACTAAAACTTCTTCTTTTTAATTACATTTTATAATTTTGTTGATAAAGTTTATTTCAGCTATCGATTGACATCAATAACTCAATTTGGCCAAAAATTTAGTTATGTAAATTATGTTTAAATATGTTCGACAGTATAGCTGGTGCGTAAAATTTAAAACCACATATTTGTAATATTTCAATATTCACTTTATATACTTATTTTATAATAGCACTCAGTCACTCACAATTTAGGTACTAGTATTTTTAGCTTTTCAACTGATATTTATTTCATCACAACACACCACGAAATTCAACGTTATACTGATATGATACTGAATACCAGACAACGAAAATGAAATTAATACGCAATACGGCTAAATATTACTAGAATCTGTTTAATTTACTAGAAATTCCTTGTACAAGCAAACAGGAATTATCTTGTATTTAATTTAATTTAACTAAGTTTCAGGTAACTACATACATTAAAAAATAAACCGATGAAAATATTCAACTGGAATTCAAGTAATTTTTATTATTACTGGAAATCTGGTAATAAAATTTACGTGATTTTCATTTAATTTACTAGATATTCCGCTTTATATAGTAAAATTGACCATCTCGTATTTTTCTAGAAATTTTTTGGGCTAGATAATCACTAGAATTGCAGTATAATTAAAAATTTTACTGGAAATTAACTAAAAAAGAACTTCAAGTGTATCACTTATCATTTTCTAAACCCTCTACAAGCCCTTCAACGAATTTTCGGATCAATTAGCCAAACTCTTCGTTTTCTAGGTTTAAACGTTCGATGTTGTTTTTTAACAATCAATTATAATAATTCCATAATAAGATTACGTCAACAAAACCTTATTAAAGTCTATAATTGTCATTATGTGACTGCCTGATGATTGCTATATAAATTAACTAAACGGCTAAATATTTGAACTTATAAAATACTAAAACATAATAAAAAATGCTTTCGGTTAAAAAACAAAAATTGGAACCCAACAAAAAATAAACAAACATCACAAAATGCTTATTAAATTGGTGATCCAAAATTTTGATCGTAATAATTAACTTCGTCAACATTCGTACCATCTTGATCATCATCATCCGTTTCGTCATCGTCCATGCCAAGATATTTCTTTTCAAAAATCTCCTCATAATTCTCAATCATTATCCGTACGCATAAATTTGGTATGGCCGTCGAATTAAGGAACAAATCCATATCATCCTTTGAATTCAACGTATTCGTTATGTTATTGAATATGCATGCCCCAAATATGATGGCCAAATGTTCCGCTCCCATATTATTTTCACGAATATTCGCCACCCTGTTTGAAGAAAAAATAATTTAAAAAAAACATTTTTGACGGCACCTTATTGTATTATTGACTCACTTCTGCAAATGTTGTATCAAATATTTGAGGGTTTCCCGATTAATATCCGGTAATGAATGATACAATTTTTGAATTTTACATATTTTCGCATCGATCGTATCATTATCGAACGCATTTAAACTTGGTATCCCCTCCTGCAACTGATTGTGTGATATCAACGGAGTTTTTAGTTCACGTAAAAATAATTTCAAAACGTTGGCAATATTGTGCGGATCCTTTTGATCATGGATTTTATTGTATTTGTTGTTGTCAATGTCTAATCGTAATTTTTGTACAGCTGCATAATTCCCGGATACACCATACAATCCTTTCGTTTTCATAAATAAATTTGATTCCAATGCCAGTATACAGTCAACGATAATTTTTGGTATACCTTTGATAAATTCATGTTGTGGTATTCGTTCCAGCTCATTGTCAAATACGAGTTCACCTGTACATAAATGAAACAAAATAAAAATATTAATAATGGATTTGTGCACAAAATCTGGCTGGGTACATACTACGAACAATTTTTCTAATTTTCAGGTCATCCTTGCTAGGTCGCTCCATCAGTTTCATCTGTAAAACTAGTTTTGAAATTGCAAAACGTCCCTTTGAACTTTGATTGTCGTCAATATTCTGCAAGGTCTTGTATATCTTTTGAAACTGAACATTTTGATCTTTCAGAATTTTCACCTCCGACTCCAAATCATGAATTTTATCATCATTTCGTCCAACGATTTCTTTTCTCAAATTAACAACTTCGGGATGGTAGGCGATAGCCGGTGACACTATAGGTTTATGTTTCAGTATTGGTGGCAATTTTGAATACTGATGGCCTGTTGTACTTGGTCGGGGGATTGTGTTATTATATTGTTGAAGATGGTCGTCATTAATATTGGGTAAATGGTTAATAGGGATATTTTGATCGTTTTGATTATTTTGGTAGGTGCTATTCTGGTAGTAGTCTCGATGGATATCAGCATAGGTTGCGGTGGGCACATACGTCGATCTCTGATGTTGATATTGGTCTTTGCTATTTGAACGGGAATTTGCTGAGTTTGAACTGCTGTGCTGTGAAAAACAAATTTATGGCAGAACTGCTTGAACAAATTAAATAAATCTTTTACTAACCTGAGCATTCTTTTGTGTCGATTGCTTCTTCTTCCTAAAAGTAAGAATAAAAAATAAATTAAAATTGTCCGTATTTAGAGATATTTTGTACAATAAAGTAGCGTGCCAGTAAAATGTCGTTAGAACTAGAGAAAATTCAGAAAAACTAAGAATGAAACGTAATGAGGTGGGGTTAATATTAATATTCAATGGAAATCGTCGAGCGTGTAGCAATAAACAAATTTTTAGCAGTTTCTAGAAGCCACCCCATATTACTTGGGTCTACTTCGTGCCAATTTTCATTTATTACAGCATTATAGGAAAAGCATCTTGAGAAATTTAATTAAGAGTTTTTGTGAGGCGTCTGAAATTCTAATTAATTACTTCAACACGCACTAAGTCACTCTAAAGTCACCCGTGGTTTACCAGTCAGAATAATTTCCGACAATGGAGGTAAATTGTAAATTCAGAATTCAACGAGAAAGCATCTAGTGTTATCATTAAAAAATCTATTTGCAAAATCTTCTAAGTGGATAAGGAGCGACAACAACAAGCAGAAATAAGGAGCTAAATTAATTCTAATTATTTATTGGAGTGTCAAATAGCAATTATCCGGACAAAACAAACGGTGATGAATGCACGAAAAAGTGTCGGCAAGAAGGAGTCCCCTTGCATTTGTTAGAGGAGTACGAATGAACAATCAAAATCTTATTCCTTAAAGCACATACCTAGCTCACATTAATGTAGATGTGTGTACATCGATGGCGCAAATATTATTGTTACAGTAGGTGGTCAACGAGAACTTCGTCACAATGAAATTCAGAACTTCATCGATATCACGATAGCTCAAATAGTACGAACGAAACTGGAATCATTGTTTGAGCTCAATGCTCAAAAGCAAGGTGGAAATAAAATTTTCGCATGCATGAATACAGTGAGTCTAAGAGATGAAGGATCTCCAGATGATGAACGGAAACATTGCCTTACTAAAGCTTTAACTTTCAGATGCCACAGCAATTGCGAGAGACATTTGCTTTCATCTGTCACTTTTCGCTTTTATCTGATGAAAGTCGGTAAATCAGTACACTGCCGATTTAAACTTCTAGCTCCGCTTTT
The DNA here is from genome assembly GCA_963556165.1 of Tipula helvola. NCBI lineage: Eukaryota > Metazoa > Arthropoda > Insecta > Diptera > Tipulidae > Tipula > Tipula helvola. The sequence continues at coordinate 284,736,262 of OY744481.1, read as the reverse complement.
CGATATTTCCATTACGTCGATGTGTCTTAATACACCTGAAGTTTTGAGATAGGCAGCCCTCATCATCATGGATGAGAAAACAATGCTTTCATAGCACAGACAAGCTTCTGCAAGAAATTTCCGCAAATACGCTTGGACATTATCGGAATTAGCATCAAATCAGGCAGATTGTGGCATAATTTCACGACACTATCACTCACAATCAACATGCGTAGTGAACTACAGGATAAGCACAACAATTGGCATTTAGATGTTGGAAAAAGGAACCAGACACCTATTCCTGCACTGGTGACGACATAATTGAAATTCCTAAAGCAATGGTAAATGTTGGTAACCTTATTGCATCGATCTACGGAGCAAAATTCAGCAAATGTCTGTTGACGAGTTAGAGAAACGAGTAATTGTGATCCAACAAATGCTCATATGCAGGATAAGAACAGAATAATAATTGCTATGATGCCAGAAGATCCGTCCATCTATATATCACAGATTGCTTCGAATTTTCCAGCAGAATCTCTTAATGAGCAAACGCCATCGAGTATGCCTACACATGTATTGCTATGTTGAAGGAAAGAGTTATAATAATGCTGTTGCGAAACTTGAACCCGAAGAAAGGATTATTCATTGGGACACATATGATTGTCAGAGTACTCCACCGAAAGTCAATCAGGGCAGAGATTTTTTCCGAATGTAATCGAAGAGAAATAGTTCTTATCCCACGAATCGATTTGACTCCATCAGACACTAACTTGTCGTGCATCCTACGAGGACGACAATTTCCGATGTTTTCAACCTATATGCGATGACCATTAACAAATCATCAGGACCATGTATGCCTCGACCATGGACACTGCCCTTTTCTCAGATGGATAACTTTACGTGCCCTTATCGCGATCCAGAGTATTACATCAAGTGAAGGTGAACATTTATCAAAATATCAACAAGGATAGAATGGATTATTTCTACTTTTTATAACAAAAATTTTCCATTTTATCTTATCAAATAATTTTTAACAGTACACGAGATATTTATAAAAATGTCTTTTGGAATATAATGTCAGTCAAGCCTCTGGCTGTGGCGCAAAGGCGAGATCTTTTAAGCACAATTTTCACAACATTTTCACGGGAATCAGTCAATATCACCTCTTTTTGATATTATTCGGCCGGGAAAAATTTCTCGCAAAATTGGCATCGTAGGACGTGCTGTGTGTGTTCATTAACAAAGCCAGCCAAGCCGAAATGTGCTTCGTCGCTCATAATGATTTTTTGTCAAAAATGGTGGTCATCTGTATCGAGCTGTAAAACACGAGCACTTCAATCTCGAAGCTTCATAATAAATTGTTATCGACGATTGTCAAATGCCAAATGCCAAATGTCATAAAAACCAAAATGGCGGCCAAACAAAATCGACCTGGAACATAATATGCAACCTGTGTATTCTTTAACATAGCAAAACTTCGAGATGTTGCTGCGCTGTATTACATTGGTAATAAATTATAGTATATTTCACAATTCTTATCTATTGATCGTCAAAATGAAAAACTTTAAAATCAACCAAATATATCAATATCGGATACTAGACGCTATATTTATGCAAAACGATGCATCACTTAAACTTTGTTGTGGTGCAAGCCTTTTCAATTTTCATGCATACAAATATTTCGCGTTTACCTAAGTTTTGAATTCAGTCAATAATTAGCTAACATCGCGCAAGCAACCAGTTCACTTGTTGTAATCGACAGCGTTATCATTTATTTTTGTTTTGGAGAATACAACAAGCAAACAAATAAACATGACCATTATCAAATATTTTCGAATACTTGTAGCTGGATCACGATTTTATACTTTTGTATACGTTTATCAATTAACATACCGCACAATCACATAAACCGACAAAAATTAACTTTTTTGGACAGGAAAAGGGAAGGAAATATTTCGTCACTGGAAAGATATAATTTTAGTTTGATATATGTGGATAACGTCACAAATAAATTTAGCAGGGCACCATAATTTTAAATAGAATATGAAGTCAAAGAAGAAAAAATCAACTTACGATGGTCCAGAACGATTACTAAATTCATACATTATAGATTTTGGCCTGTTAGACATTTTTTATTCGAAGTATCTTATTCTTGCACTGTAAATTATAGACACACGATTTTAATGAAGCAAAAAAAAATATTTTCAAATTAATTCCAATTCAATCAATATCACAGCGATTACAGGAAAACAGTGTATTTTATTACTTATATTGCACACTCTCAACACAATAAATCGAAATGATAAAATTAACTAAAGTTTAATTTAAATATAAATTTGCTATTTATAGGTGGTAATTTATTTACACCAACAAAAAAATAAAAAATTAAAACAAAACCAAAGAAAGTAGTAAATGTGCGCTCGGTGTTTTTAAAACAAACCAAATCATTGTTGAATTTGAGTATGGCGTTTTTTTTTTTTTTTTGATTAAATGAGCGCCATTGATAAGTTATCTCTCAACTGGTTGATAGTGTAGCATATAAATTAAAATTAAAACATGCTAGTGTACTTTCTGTAATCTGTGTTCTTAGAAAGAATTAAGGCGGAACTTCGCTATTTCTTAACCGATTATGATGAAATTTGACATGGGCAATGGAAATTTGATCTACAATGCTTTATGGATAAAGTTCTGGAATATGAAGAGTAAAACTTTAACTGGCTATTTCTCGACCGATTATGATGAAATTTAATAATATATTTATTGAGTTTCAGTAGAGAGAGGGTTCCCGTGAATTTCAAATTAAAATTCCCGGGAATTTGGGAAAAAATTAAAAAAAAATCAAATATAAAAAGTAAATATTCCGGGACACGTTGTATTGTGAACGCCACATTAAATATACTCACCTAGTAAGACTAGATAAACTTATAGCCAGATGACGAGACAGATACTTATTTTGATAATATCGCTTTAAAAGTGATAGAATTGTCGCAAAACTATATTTCAATCATCTGTAGTTAGAAGCTCGTTATTACAGAATCATGTTAAAGCTAACCGTAAGAAAGAATTAAATTTACTGTTTGATTGTGAAACAAGGTTGAACAGCGCAGAAATAAAGATCGTCCGTTTTCTAAAATTACGTGACTGTGTTGTAAAACCATTGAGCATTATTATAAGAGGAGTATTTTCAGTACAACCAAATGGCATACGAAATTTCAAAACGATTTATTTTCTACTGATTTTGTGGGGTCTATCGCTTAAAAGAGACAATAATATTATACATAATTATATTTTTTCCTTTTTTCGCATTATTGTTAAAAAAAAAAAAACAAAAGAACAATACAGTATACACTACGTCTATACAGTATATTTCTATACATTCATAATAAAAGGAAAACAAATTATGAATGAATACATAATAAAATAAATAATATTTTTCATGGTCATTACTTGGCTTCGGATTTTTAGGTTCTAAAAATACCAAAATATGTACCTTAAATATGTGACTAAAATTGCAAAATATGTGGTAAAAATATGTGTTTAAAACGAAAATTGTGTGGTCAAATTTTGAAAAAAAAGCCAAAATTGGAACTTATCATAAGAAGATTTTAATTCACTCATTAAAAAAAAATATTTACAAGATTTTGGCTGTAAAGTGGGACAAACTAATTAAAACCACTGTATTAAAAAGGGCTGGAGTGGTAGTTCAAAAATGGTTTCACATCTCCAAACGCTTAAAAAATTTGAACAAGTAAACTGTTCCTACAACAGGGGTAAAATTGAATTTTGTAAGTTTTTATAGATCAACGTACTCTTGTTTGATTCATTTAAAGTTCGAAAAATTTAAAGTTGGAACAATTTTTTTAATACAATACATTTTCATAATTTTGGACTAATCAGATAAATCTCTCACTGGACGCGAATTTTTCATTTATGATAAAGGTATAAGGTCTTAGAACTGGTGAACGTTTTGGTAAAATAGTTTAATACCGGCTCAAAATTTGTGAATAGGTGGTTTTTGGCCCTAAGAATAGTATCGGAAACCTTGCTTGGCAACCGCCCCAGGATTTTTAAAAATTGTATTAAAATATATAGGCAGTTCAAAATGAAATATACCACTTGATTTTTATTGTAACACGTATTTTAGACCTATTTAAGCGATCCAGGTCGATTTATCTGGTACTGGCTTTAGTTTTTTAATATTTCAATAGCATTGGAAATATACTGCAAAAATGAAAGGCGGTATAAAATATTTTAAATTAAACAATCAATAATAAAAGTAACTTTACATACGCTTTAAGACAGGTTTGGTACAGCTAAATCGCCTGTAAATTGGTTTAATCACTTAAATAAAAAATGTAAGCTATATGTATATACATCCCTTTCGACCACGTATGTTTTAATGCAGCTTTGAACAATTCTGAGATGGCTCAGGCCCGGAGTTGTATAGCCAGATTGTGGATGCCATTCTTAACGATAAAATTAAATTTTCACAAAATTTTAGTCGATTTAAACTCATTGAATAAAACGTTCACCAGCCTAGTGGGTCCACGAATAATAACAACAATCAATCACAAAATTTACTTTTCTATAAGAACTTCGGATCATCAAAGAATGTACAGTAAATCTCAAAAATTTTAATTCTTCGTTTGGTTTGATCTTAATTTATTAATTTAACTTATGCAGTTTAGGCAAAAGTAAAACTTTATTAGTTTCTAAAAAAATATTTGTTGGCTTAAATGTCTTTGCTTTATCAAATTTTAAGCTAATTTACCAAAAAAAAAAAAATATTTGAAAAAAGTCATTAAATATGTGCTAAAACATGGGTGTGAAGTTTATAACAAATAACAAAATATATGTATGTATTAGAAAGTACACTGTTAATAAAATTCCAATAAGAATTTTGAGTGAAATATCAAAGTGTGAAGTTTATAACAAAAAATATAATAATAGGATTTAGAATTTTTTGACAAAAATAATATATTTTCGAGAACGATTGGCAGTAATAGTTTAAGTGAAGTAAATCATATGGTGTATGTGCCATTTCTCAATGGTGGGGAGAAATCGCAAATTTAAATCTTTTTTGTTACGTCACATCGCTGTTGCTTGGTCGAGTAATTTATTGTTCAAATCAATAACATGAATTCCACAGGGATTGTCGCAAGATGCCACTAATGGGGAACAATAGCCTTAAGTGTCGTGAACCTAATGGTGTATATCCCATTTCTCAACGGTGGGGAGGGATACTAAATTTTATTTTGTTTGCGTTGAGAACTGGGATGTACACCATTAGGTTCATGACACTTAAGGTTATTATTCCCCATTAGTGGCATCTTGCGACAATCCCTGTGAAATTCATGTTATTGAGTTGAACAATAAATTACTCAACCAAGCAAAAGCGATATGACGTAACAAAAAAAATAAAATTTGGTATTCCTCCCCACCGTTCAGAAATGGGATATACACCATTAGGTTCATGACACTTAAGGCTATTGTTCCCCATTAGTGGCATCTTGCGACAATCCCTACTGCCTATACTCGACTCCTATAAGGCTTTTAATTTTCATTAATGGGATCTTGTGGTAGTCGCTTTGTTGTTTATTGGTGAGAACAATGCCCATTCTTCGCAATACTAATTATTACGTAATAAATATTACAAGGAAATTGATATAATAATTAAACAAGATAGCATGTATCATCTCTTACACTTGTATATGGCTTTTTCATAAAATAATGGTTTTAATAGTGTAAATCACTCACACTTACGAATAAACAAAAATTCCAATTGGAATTGTATACGTATTCGTGTTATTTTTTTGTTATAAACTTCACACCCATGCTAACATAAAAAAAGTTGAAATATGTAAAAATATGTGGTCAAAATTTACTGTGAAGTTACCCATAGCCTATTTCCGAAAATGCCAAACATTGTTCGAAGAGCAAGTTGAGGAGAATGAGTAATACTTACATATGATGGTAATGGTCCTTATTAAGTCCTGGTAACTTTTAAGTCGTACTAAGTATTTTGTAATTGTTTTTTCATCGTTTGTGTATCAGTTAACTTAGTTTAATATAATTAAACTAAAAAAATTAAATACATAAAAAATTCTCATTTAAAAGACATTTATTTTTAATTTTTCAAAATTTTTCTTTTTCTTGATGTTTGTTTTGTTTTTAACCGACATTTCGACTTAGAAAACTCGTTATTTAAAACAGACCACTTGCAGTTTTTTCTTATTAATACTAGAACAAAAAAGTAAATTAAACTTCGAATGTGTTCAAAGCATGCAGTCCCGTCATCTGGCAAAAAGGTTATTATACTCCTGTCAAATTTGGTTAATTGCATCTTAAAATGATAATATTTTTCAAAAACGATCACCAACGATCTTGCGATCTGACAAAACTCTTCTGAAGGGGCTTTGAGTGAGCCAAAATTACTCTCGTTCCTTTTAAAAAAATTTTCACATTAAAATGTGTCTGAAATAAAAATGTCATCTTCTTTTGGTAATTTTAATTTACAGTCTTAGCAACTAATTTTCTTAGAAATACAATATCCGGCATAGTATTATTATTATTATTATTACTTGAGGGCCATGTGGGGGCTCAAGCCACCCCGCACTGCGACCTAAAAGATCTTTTGTGCATAAGCCCTACTTAATTATCCGTCCAGTCAATATTCAGGCTCTTAATGAACCTGATAATACTGCCTAACGGTATGTGATACATACTATCTGGGCTCATTGCTCTCCCTCCTAGATGTTTTAATTATCCGTCCAGCCAATATTCAGGCTCTTAATGAACCTGATACTACTGCCGACCGGTACGTGATACATACTATCTGGGCTCATTGCTCTCCCTCCTAGATGTCTACTGTAGGAAATACTTCTACACGCCTTACATACTATCTGGGCTCATTGTTCTCCCTCCTAGATGTAATAACATTTACTTCTGCTAGAAAAGCGGTAGCATTGGGACTCAAGGACTTTGAGAGGGCAGACCCACTCCCGCGTATTCCTTCCCGTGCCTCGTCTACCGTTTTGATTTGACTCTTGCGAGTTGCTGGGAATAAAAAAGTCGCCTGTAGGTCACCCAGGTTTACTACAGGAAGGCTAAATAAAACTGGAGGGTGCCTGGTATCCAGAGTCCGCATATATAGACTGATTAACCTATCAGCCATTCATCCATCGGCATATGCTGTTCCACCTTAGATTAGGGATTTTTTGTCAAGGTTTTCTCCTTTAGCGCCGTACTTTAGCCTGTCACAAAAGTCTATATTCAGCCCAATGGTTACAGTTACCGGTGGTTGCCACGAGGAGGCAGTACGTACACTTGCGCCTACTGGAAGGTTACGGAGCCCCTTCCAATAGACGCCAAACCACCTAAACTATTGGGTTGTCTTTTAGAATATGTAATTTCGCGTTTTCAATGAATTCATCGGACTCGGTAGGTGTGGTATTTCCAATTGTTGAGTATTCTAGTTTTAAAGTATTTTCATACTCGGGTTTAAAACGGCTCCAATCTAAATCAATATTTGTGGCTTCGTCCGTAATACAATTGCGAAACGGGGAATCAAGTGTGATCTTTCTCACAACTACATTCGCAAAGTGCACCCCTATTTCATGACTTGACGGCATAAAATTATATCCACTTTTGCCACGTAGAAGCGAAATTTTTTTTTCTAAACAGTCCTGATTGGTGATTGTAAATAATTAATTAGTAGCAGCTGCGCGTTTATGGTAGTTTTAAGACCGGGGATAAATTTAAAATAATTTGCATTTTTAGAAATTATTTTTATTTGATTTAAAAATAATAAACTGCCTTCTAAATATTTGTACACATTGTTATCAATTTTAAGAGGTTTTTCATAAGGTGCAGAAGAACCAAAATATCTACAATTCAAGCAATCGAATAGATCATTAAATCTTTGGATGAAATGAATGGTCGGTATGGCATTTCTAGTCTATTTTTTCAATATGACGATCAATATTGACCAAACTACCGGTTTTAATCTGAAGTCGGGTCAAGCTGCGCCTTATGTTATTGTACCTGACTTGCAGCAACTTAAATTTTCGGGTGGTGTTCTGCAATTTTTTTCTGTAGAGTTGACTTATGCTATCCTTTTCTAGATGTTTTTGAGAAGTATATGTTTGATTGTCTGATGTTTGGCAGTTGTGACAATTAATTTTATCAATTATTTTCAAAAAATCGATTTCCTTGTTGTCATTTTCCGTTTGAGTACTAGTGGTTCGTGTTAGTGGTGATGATTTTAATACCATTTCAGTCTCTAAACTGACAATATGGGTTGATTTACTGGGACAAGGTGTATCTTTCTCGGCGTTTGATTTACTAATTATATTAAGAAAAGGTACTGCGTTTTTTGTTAATCTGTTGGAACACGAGATATTTTGCTTTAAAAAGTGTCGCTGACATACTGCGATATACTGCGAGTAACTGCGATATTACCCAATTCTGGGATTTAATTTCATCTTTCGGAAATTTGAAGAATTTTAAATTTGATTTTCTTGAGGTAATTTTGCAACTTGGCACTTACATTTAACATTTTCAATAGATAATTTTTCCATAAATTTAATATAAAGTAAATAAATATCAATACATTTTTAATTTTCACAAAATGTTATTCAATATTCGACAATTTTTCAACTAAACTTTCCGATTTGTTGTATAAATGTTGTCTTTTTGTGAATAAATTGTGGATTTAAAGTAGAAAAAAAAATTATTTTTCACAAAATATTTCACAAATCATTTTGAAAAAGTCGACAAATTGATCGAGGAATTTGTCGAGTAAAAACGTGACAATTTCGTGAATTTGGAGTACCGACCGTTTGTCGACAAATTCTTAATAATCTAAACGTAAAACATTTGATTTTTTTATTACAAAAACGGTAAATTATTGAGAAAAGATAATCGAAAGATTTTGATCGCAAAATAGACATAAACTCACAAACTAAATTGAAGCAAAAAACCTTAAATAAATTTACTTGGTGTACAATTTATTCCTGATGAATTTTTTTTTTCAGGACTACCCATTTTCAAAATTAAAATTATTTACCAATTTAATTTACCTAATTAATTCACACGTAAAAAAACAACTGATGGAAACAATTTAACCAAAATTAATAAAATGACAACCTGGTTAAAAAATTCGTTAAATAAAACGGGTGTGAAGTTTATCCTAAAATTAAACATTTGTCCTAAAAAATGAATTTCCTGTGAATGTATTAGTGAGAATAATATATCTCTCGTTATTAAGAATTTTTAGTTAAACAAATTATTTTACTTACTATGTAATTGAATTTGCAAACAATCAACTAAATAAACTCAACTTTTAATTTAAATTGTCCAAAGTAAAAATTTAGCAAAATAAAAGTTCATTCGAAATTTTGATATATAAAATTACAGATTGAGCCCACAAGATAGTAGCTAAGTGCACACATATTTTACAGACAGTTGGAGGTCCCCTCTAGCCAAAATAATGACAAAAACTTGACTACGGATACAATACGGCAATCTCCACAATTTAAAAATAATAACCAACATTCGAAAATCTCGAACAACTGACATCAAACGTGATTCGTTCATATATGTAAGTTTGCATTAAGTTGGATATTAAAAAATTTTTCATTTTGGCCCAAAGATCGTACTCAAGTGGACATATACTTTTAAGCGTAGTGGGTGACCCCCTCTTCCAAAAAAATATTACAACTTGCCAAAATCTAGAAGATCGGTGACTTGGACAGGCGTGTTGCGTCCCTATATGTAAGTTCGCATAAAATTAAATTTTAAAAAATTTCTCAGTCTGGCCCAAAGGTCGTACCCAAATGGACATATACTTTTAAGGGTAGTGGGTGACCCCCTCTTGCTAAAAAATATTACTTCTTTCAAAAATCTAGAAGATCAGTGACTTAGGACAGACGTGATGCGTCCCTATATGCAGGTTTGCATAAAGTTGGATATTTAAAAATTTCTCAGTCTGGCCCAAAGGTCGTACCCAAGTGGACAAGAAACCGCTCATTTATTAAATTATTTTTTAATAAGTTAAACCAGCTTTCCACTGTTGCATTTGAAATTCTATTTTCCACTCCAAATTTCCGAAGGAAAACTGTGGCCCAAAATGGTAAAAATTGCATATATTTTTTTGTGCAGAATATTATGAAATCATCACAATATAATTTATTGGTTTTACCTTCGTCGCAATATTTAATTTCATTTTTAATATTGTTTAGAATCCCTTGATATCTAACGAAATACGGTGAACTATCCAGGTTTGAAAATTCATTTTCCTCGTCAAAGTCTTCAGACCCTTCCAAATTTATAACGTTTTCAGTTGGCCACATAGAGCTATTAGGTAAACTTTTTTCCTGTATTTTATTACATAGTAATCTTTCAGCATCATAAAATATTTTATTTTCAGTTTTGGAGCAACACAAAATACATAATATTCGGAAATACTCATCTACATCTGTAATATATTCAGAATCAATTATGAGAAACATCAGGATCATAAATGTTTCCTTTAATTTTGGGTTGTAATTAATAATTTTATTTTTGATTTGGCGGATTAAAATAGCAGTAAAATGCGAACAACAAATAAATATTTCTACTTTGTCTTCGGGAAGAGATTTTCCCAAAACAATGGAATAACTAAAACGTAAATAATCATTTACAGTCATATAGTTAAGCTGTTTTAAAATTGAATTTATAAAAACCCACGACCAATCCGACACGTACACTTTAGGTTTAAAAGCTTTCGGCGTGTTTCGGCATAGATTGTCATTAAAATAATCAAAAAATTGATTTAAAGCCAACGTATTATGTTTGCAGCTGATAAATTCAGCAATTGGAAATATAACGCCATGAACTTTTACAACGCAAGCGTAGTAAAAAATTTTAGGGTAATTATGTTCAGTACAGCACTTAGGGTTTCGAACCAAACTATCAGTGGCATCCACGTGTACCACTATATTTTTCGTATTTAAATATGAGAATGCTAAATCCCGCATGAGGATCATTTGAAAAGGAAGTGCAATTTGGAAGATATAGTTATCATCAGCCTGATTTTGAAGCCTTTGGATAGCGTCTAATATTTCGCATCCAATAACTAGATCATTCTCCAGTTTCCGCTCAGATCTGGCTTTTCTTAAATTACCAGGTAAAATTATTTTTTGAGTATTTCCTTTTTCGAGTAACTTTTTATCAATATTGGTAAACTGCTTTAAACTACGGTGATGCGCATGTAGGAAATTTAGTTCGTTTTGCATTTCTTTTCTTTTATTACCACGTAGTTGTGTAAACTCTTTTAGTTCTCCGTGGAAATCCATGTCTGCGCCGAAAGTGAAATACTGCAAAATATTATTTGGTTTTATTACAAATTTAAATTTTTGGTGATGATTCGAATACTTACATTTAGCGTACTGTATTAAAATTTCCCTTTTTTTATTAATGTTCGCAGTACGAAATGACAAAACACAGGGATGTTTGCTAGTTGCCATTGTTTGTGATATAGAGTGGCGTAAATCTTCATAATTCCAGTCTAAAGCAATATCTATTTCAATGTGCATCGTTCCTCGGAATAACCAAACATCTGTTGCACTGGGCTCAATTTCAATGATAAGTTTTTCTATGGATATATCGTTTTTAACAAATTCTGGGGATAATGAAGGTAATATTAAGATTTTCTCTTTATTATCTTTGTTTTCAATTTTTGATACACATTGCAAATCTTCAACGTGTGTTATTATATCGGCATCAATTTTGCTAGAAGAAGGAAGGTTTATTTTCCATCTTCGCCAGATGTTATAAACCATTTGATGATTAGATGCATTATCAACAATTTTTAGGTGTTTGCTAATCTTCGAAGAAGTAGCAGTTTTTTGTTTGGATATTTTTGCATTTGAAATGTTGGGGCCGTACATTTCTTTTAAAGCTTCAATGAAAGCTTTAAGTGGCGACCAGCGAAAAATTATAAACTTAAAAATTAAGAATTAACAAAACTTAAAAATGCCATAGATATCATTTCTGTATTCTTGCCCAGTGAAAAATTAACGTCAATTAAGAAATTGAACGAAGCTTCGTTAAATTTGATCTGTCACTTAAGAAAAATTAAGAATGCGCGATTTTGCGTCCAAACTTAAGAAATAAACGTCAAAGCCAATAAAATGTTGATGCGATTTTTCATTTCATGGCTTTTATTTTTTATTCATTCATTTCAGTTTTATTTTTCTAGGTTTAACTGACTGAACTTACTTTATTTGTTGATTTAACAACATTTTTCTAATGTAATTTTTCTAAAAGAGTAAAACATGTGATCATTTTGTGCTCGCAAATTATATAGCCCCATTTTGTATTGCACATAAACAATAACAATTTGTAATTTAATATTTTTTATTTTGTCTGTGTGTAGGTTCCTTTATTAAGTTTATAATTTTTCGCTGGTTCGAATGTCAAAAAAAATTAAGAAAAATTAGTGTCGTTAAAATTCCTTAATTTATAATTTTTCACTGGTTGACCCTTTACCCTTTTCTTTTATTTTATCATTTTTTTTCGTTGAGTAAGTACACTTCGAAGTTTTCACTATGGCTTTAATTTTATGTTGCCAAATACTACAACTTACAACATAAATTAACTAGAATGTTAATGAGCAAAAAGATTTGTTTTTCTCAATAAACGAATCAACTATTAATTTCAACAAATCAATAAAAAGAAATCTAACACGTACGAATATGTACGTCAAAACGATTAAAATAACCAAATAACCTAAATGACAAATTAACGTCAAACAACCAGAAAATTTACTATCGGCGAAACAGAATGTCAAAAAAAAAAGCAAAGCCAAATATATAAAAAAGCCAAACAACACTATATAATCCGTTTTAAAGCAATCCAAGAAAAAGCAGGGGTCGTGTTTTTAAAAAAACAATTGTATGTATGTAGGGTAGCACAAAAATAAATTACGAAATCATCAGAGATACGTTCTAACTAGCACGAAGGCTGAAAAAGTAGTAAAACAAATCGAGGAAAAAATTTCTTTTTATACTAAAATAAAAAATAAAAAAATTTTGTCCTCTTTACATAAAGAATATGTATGTAACGTACACTCAGTGGAAAAAATAAACACATGAAATTTATATTAACTAGAATACCGGTTATGATGGCATGGCTTTTCAAAGCTGTTATATTTTATAGATATATCGGATCTCCGACTACCCTTAAAAATATATGTCCACTTGGGTACGATCTTTGGGTCAGACTGTGAAATTTTTTAATATTTAAATTTACGCGAACTTACATATAGGGACGCAACACGTCTGTCCTAAGTCACCCATCTTCTAGATTTTGGCAAGTTGTAATATTTTTTAGAAAGAGGGAGTTACCCACTACCCTTAAAAATATATTTCCACTTGGGTACGATCTTTGGGCCAGACTAAGAAATTTTGAAATATCCAACTTTATGCAAACCTACATGTAGAGACGCATCACGTCTGTCCTAAGTCACTAATCATCTAGATTTTTGAAAGTTGTAATTTATTTTAGATATGGGGATAGCACACTACCTTTAATGAAGTCGTTATTTTTGTTTTTCGATGTAGAGGGCCTCCGACTTTCTGTAAAACATGTGCTCATTTAGTTAAGATCTTTAGATTACGTAGATTGAGTAATTTTTATGTTATTAATTTTGAATGGACTTTAATTTTGTTAAATTGTTTCTTTGGACAATTTAAATTAAAACTTAATTTATTTAGATATTTTTTTGTAAATTTACACAAATATTTTTTTACGTACAAATTCATAATAACGAGAGATTTATTATTCTTACTAATACATGCTCAGGGAACTCAATTTTTAGGAAAAATGTTTAATTTTAGGAAAAACTTCACGCGTTTGTGCAGTCGCGTGAAGTTTGTCCTAAATTTTTGTTGTTGTAACGGATTAGAAGTTTGTCCTAAACTTTCCTAAAACAACAACAACAAGCGCACGTGTGTGAGTGTGTGGGTTTTTGTATAAAAAATGGTACATAAATCACCACATTTAGGCGAAAATAAAAATTGTTAAACATTAAAATTAATATAAATGAATATTTATAAATCTAAGTTGGTATGTGCTTTTACTTTTTTAAGCCAAAAAACTTTAAAAAATGCTTTACAAACATGAATTGCACTCAAAATAATCGAAATAAAATAATAAAGTACATAATATCATTTAATAATGTAAGAAATAAAAATTTAAATGGGTTTAGATATTTGATTTTCCTAAGAGGTTACCACACCTGGAATGGACATTTTCACATTGTATCAGATCCGTCCTTACCAAAATATATCACTTTTTCGGAAAATCTAGGGGAAGTGTGCGCTTAGTATTCAAAAGTTGTTACGCGTAATTTAACCACATATACAAATTTTCATCGGTTTACTTTCGATTTTCCTAAGAGATTACCACACCTGGAATTGACATTTTCACATTGTATCAGATCCGTCCTTACCAAAATATATCACTTTTTCGGAAAATCTAGGGGAAGTGTGCGCTTAGTATTCAAAAGTTGTTACGCGTAATTTAACCACATATACAAATTTTCATCGGTTTACTTTCGATTTTCCTAAGAGGTTACCACACCTGGAATTGACATTTTCACATTGTATCAGATCCGTCCTTACCAAAATATATCACTTTTTCGGAAAATCTAGGGGAAGTGTGCGCTTAGTATTCAAAAGTTGTTACGCGTAATTTAACCACATATACAAATTTTCATCGGTTTACTTTCGATTTTCCTAAGAGGTTACCACACCTGGAATTGACATTTTCACATTGTATCAGATCCGTCCTTACCAAAATATATCACTTTTCCGGAAAATCTAGGAGAAGTGTGCGCTTAGTATTCAAAAGTTGTTACGCGTAATTTAACCACATATACAAATTTTCATCGGTTTACTTTCGATTTTCCTAAGAGGTTACCACACCTGGAATTGACATTTTCACATTGTATCAGATCCGTCCTTACCAAAATATATCACTTTTTCGGAAAATCTAGGGGAAGTGTGCGCTTAGTATTCAAAAGTTGTTACGCGTAATTTAACCACATATACAAATTTTCATCGGTTTACTTTCGATTTTCCTAAGAGGTTACCACACCTGGAATTGACATTTTCACATTGTATCAGATCCGTCCTTACCAAAATATATCACTTTTTCGGAAAATCTAGGGGAAGTGTGCGCTTAGTATTCAAAAGTTGTTACGCGTAATTTAACCACATATACAAATTTTCATCGGTTTACTTTCGATTTTCCTAAGAGGTTACCACACCTGGAATTAACATTTTCACATTGTATCAGATCCGTCCTTACCAAAATATATCACTTTTTCGGAAAATCTAGGGGAAGTGTGCGCTTAGTATTCAAAAGTTGTTACGCGTAATTTAACCACATATACAAATTTTCATCGGTTTACTTTCGATTTTCCTAAGAGGTTACCACACCTGGAATTGACATTTTCACATTGTATCAGATCCGTCCTTACCAAAATATATCACTTTTCCGGAAAATCTACGGGAAGTGTGCGCTTAGTATTCAAAAGTTGTTACGCGTAATTTAACCACATATACAAATTTTCATCGGTTTACTTTCGATTTTCCTAAGAGGTTACCACACCTGGAATTGACATTTTCACATTGTATCAGATCCGTCCTTACCAAAATATATCACTTTTTCGGAAAATCTAGGGGAAGTGTGCGCTTAGTATTCAAAAGTTGTTACGCGTAATTTAACCACATATACAAATTTTCATCGGTTTACTTTCGATTTTCCTAAGAGGTTACCACACCTGGAATTGACATTTTCACATTGTATCAGATCCGTCCTTACCAAAATATATCACTTTTCCGGAAAATCTAGGAGAAGTGTGCGCTTAGTATTCAAAAGTTGTTACGCGTAATTTAACCACATATACAAATTTTCATCGGTTTACTTTCGATTTTCCTAAGAGGTTACCACACCTGGAATTGACATTTTCACATTGTATCAGATCCGTCCTTACCAAAATATATCACTTTTTCGGAAAATCTAGGGGAAGTGTGCGCTTAGTATTCAAAAGTTGTTACGCGTAATTTAACCACATATACAAATTTTCATCGGTTTACTTTCGATTTTCCTAAGAGGTTACCACACCTGGAATTGACATTTTCACATTGTATCAGATCCGTCCTTACCAAAATATATCACTTTTTCGGAAAATCTAGGGGAAGTGTGCGCTTAGTATTCAAAAGTTGTTACGCGTAATTTAACCACATATACAAATTTTCATCGGTTTACTTTCGATTTTCCTAAGAGGTTACCACACCTGGAATTAACATTTTCACATTGTATCAGATCCGTCCTTACCAAAATATATCACTTTTTCGGAAAATCTAGGGGAAGTGTGCGCTTAGTATTCAAAAGTTGTTACGCGTAATTTAACCACATATACAAATTTTCATCGGTTTACTTTCGATTTTCCTAAGAGGTTACCACACCTGGAATTGACATTTTCACATTGTATCAGATCCGTCCTTACCAAAATATATCACTTTTCCGGAAAATCTACGGGAAGTGTGCGCTTAGTATTCAAAAGTTGTTACGCGTAATTTAACCACATATACAAATTTTCATCGGTTTACTTTCGATTTTCCTAAGAGGTTACCACACCTGGAATTGACATTTTCACATTGTATCAGATCCGTCCTTACCAAAATATATCACTTTTTCGGAAAATCTAGGGGAAGTGTGCGCTTAGTATTCAAAAGTTGTTACGCGTAATTTAACCACATATACAAATTTTCATCGGTTTACTTTCGATTTTCCTAAGAGGTTACCACACCTGGAATTGACATTTTCACATTGTATCAGATCCGTCCTTACCAAAATATATCACTTTTTCGGAAAATCTAGGGGAAGTGTGCGCTTAGTATTCAAAAGTTGTTACGCGTAATTTAACCACATATACAAATTTTCATCGGTTTACTTTCGATTTTCCTAAGAGGTTACCACACCTGGAATTGACATTTTCACATTGTATCAGATCCGTCCTTACCAAAATATATCACTTTTCCGGAAAATCTAGGAGAAGTGTGCGCTTAGTATTCAAAAGTTGTTACGCGTAATTTAACCACATATACAAATTTTCATCGGTTTACTTTCGATTTTCCTAAGAGGTTACCACACCTGGAATTGACATTTTCACATTGTATCAGATCCGTCCTTACCAAAATATATCACTTTTTCGGAAAATCTAGGGGAAGTGTGCGCTTAGTATTCAAAAGTTGTTACGCGTAATTTAACCACATATACAAATTTTCATCGGTTTACTTTCGATTTTCCTAAGAGGTTACCACACCTGGAATTGACATTTTCACATTGTATCAGATCCGTCCTTACCAAAATATATCACTTTTTCGGAAAATCTAGGGGAAGTGTGCGCTTAGTATTCAAAAGTTGTTACGCGTAATTTAACCACATATACAAATTTTCATCGGTTTACTTTCGATTTTCCTAAGAGGTTACCACACCTGGAATTAACATTTTCACATTGTATCAGATCCGTCCTTACCAAAATATATCACTTTTTCGGAAAATCTAGGGGAAGTGTGCGCTTAGTATTCAAAAGTTGTTACGCGTAATTTAACCACATATACAAATTTTCATCGGTTTACTTTCGATTTTCCTAAGAGGTTACCACACCTGGAATTGACATTTTCACATTGTATCAGATCCGTCCTTACCAAAATATATCACTTTTCCGGAAAATCTACGGGAAGTGTGCGCTTAGTATTCAAAAGTTGTTACGCGTAATTTAACCACATATACAAATTTTCATCGGTTTACTTTCGATTTTCCTAAGAGGTTACCACACCTGGAATTGACATTTTCACATTGTATCAGATCCGTCCTTACCAAAATATATCACTTTTCCGGAAAATCTAGAGTAAGTGTGCGCTTAGTTTGCGCTGAACGGAAATTCAAAA
This sequence comes from Tipula helvola, assembly GCA_963556165.1. Taxonomy (NCBI): domain Eukaryota; kingdom Metazoa; phylum Arthropoda; class Insecta; order Diptera; family Tipulidae; genus Tipula; species Tipula helvola. The sequence continues at coordinate 284,718,278 of OY744481.1, read as the reverse complement.
TCATATCGAACAGTTGCTTACCGCAGCAGAACGACGGATACAACTGTGGAGTTTTGGTAACTTATGCAGTTGATTTTTTAATAAATGGTACGCATAAAAAACAGATTCACGATGACGATGAAAATACAAACAAAAACGGGTTGCAAGAGTATAGAATCTATCTTAAAAATAAAATTGCAGCCAATTCTGAACCGTTAGTAAATCATTGTCTTTCCTGTTATAGTGAAATAAACAACCACTCCATTCAGTGTCCGACATGCCAACGGTATATACATGAGAATTGTAAACAGTATATAATTATCGAAAACAATAAATGTATGTTTTAATAAATCTATAAAACGCTTAAACTTAATTTAAGCTTTATTTCACAATGGTAAATTTAATTTTAATTTGTTTTGGTATTTGAATTTGAATCAATCAATTTATAATTTTAATTTTAATTTTATTTTATTTTTATTTTAATATTAATTTTAATTTTAATTTTAATTTTAATTTTAATTTTAATTTTAATTTTAATTTTAATTTTAATTTTAATTTTAATTTTAATTTTAATTTTAATTTTAATTTTAATTTTAATTTTAATTTTAATTTTAATTTTAATTTTAATTTTAATTTTAATTTTAATTTTAATTTTAATTTTAATTTTAATTTTAATTTTAATTTTAATTTTAATTTTAATTTTAATTTTAATTTTAATTTTAATTTTAATTTTAATTTTAATTTTAATTTTAATTTTAATTTTAATTTTAATTTTAATTTTAATTTTAATTTTAATTTTAATTTTAATTTTAATTTTAATTTTAATTTTAATTTTAATTTTAATTTTAATTTTAATTTTAATTTTAATTTTAATTTTAATTTTAATTTTAATTTTAATTTTAATTTTAATTTTAATTTTAATTTTAATTTTAATTTTAATTTTAATTTTAATTTTAATTTTAATTTTAATTTTAATTTTAATTTTAATTTTAATTTTAATTTTAATTTTAATTTTAATTTTAATTTTAATTTTAATTTTAATTTTAATTTTAATTTTAATTTTAATTTTAGTTTTAGTTTTAATTTTAATTTTAATTTTAATTTTAATTTTAATTTTAATTTTAATTTTAATTTTAATTTTAATTTTAATTTTAATTTTAATTTTAATTTTAATTTTAATTTTAATTTTAATTTTAATTTTAATTTTAATTTTAATTTTAATTTTAATTTTAATTTTAATTTTAATTTTAATTTTAATTTTAATTTTAATTTTAATTTTAATTTTAATTTTAATTTTAATTTTAATTTTAATTTTAATTTTAATTTTAATTTTAATTTTAATTTTAATTTTAATTTTAATTTTAATTTTAATTTTAATTTTAATTTTAATTTTAATTTTAATTTTAATTTTAATTTTAATTTTAATTTTAATTTTAATTTTAATTTTAATTTTAATTTTAATTTTAATTTTAATTTTAATTTTAATTTTAATTTTAATTTTAATTTTAATTTTGGGTGTTGGGTGCGTCTCAACTATGTAGAAACCACCAAATGTGTCTATAGTATACCTCCAAGTGGTAACACCCGGGCAAGGATGTAAAACGTCGGCTAAATACTAGAGGCGAGTGCAGCCCACTATAAATAAGCAATGCGCGGAAACACCAGATAGTACACCTGATAGTCAGGTAAATCCACTCTCTTCGGCGGGCAGTGGAGGCAGATGCGGGAGTCGGAGGCGGGAGTCGGAGGCGGGAGTCGGAGGCGGGAGTCGGAGGCGGGAGTCGGAGGCGGGAGTCGGAGTTGGGAGTCCGGAGTAGAGGAGTTGAATTATTTTACACCTACCTAGACTAAAATGTACCTTACCCTATTTTACAAAAAAATTCCAATCAGTCTATTTGACCCCCGGTCAATTTTATAAAGGATGGCGTAGCGCAATTTTTAGGGAAAATCTTAAATATCCTCGCAACACACATAAAATCACCGTTAACAATATAGAGAAATTGTTCTGCTTGACAACGAGATATTAGTGGAAGGAATTTATCTCGACCCCTAGGTTAGATCTAAGTGATGTTCGACTATAGAGGCAAACCGACGCTATGTAATTTGGCAATGGTTTAAAATGTTTTTTTTTTTCATATTACCGAAAAGCTCACAATAGTGACTAGATGTATCTAAAAATATTGCATAATACAGGATTTTCTAAAAAAATCCTGTTGAAGAAGTAGAAGAATAACATGAATTCGAAAAATTTCTAGAAGACTATGAGAAATCGAAACGACTCCGAATTACAAAAATTCAGGATTTATTTTTTTGATGCCATACTAATTTAAAGAACAAATTCGTAATTAATTTAAATTAAACATTTTTTGTCATTTTCCTCCATTTATTTAATAGATTTTCCGGAAAAGTGGTATATTTTGGTAAGGACGGATCTGATACAATGTGAAAATGTCAATTCCAGGTGTGGTAACCTCTTAGGAAAATCGAAAATAAACCAATATGAATAGTTAATGGTTAAATTTCAACTAACACCGTTCGAGAACTAAACCTTGTTTTCAGCTACATTATTATTATTATAAATTAAAACTAAGTATAATAATAAAATAAACAGATACAAGATACTTTTAAGTTTTGAATTTCAATGAAACATGCTAACGCCCCTTTAGACAAAATGCTGTGTTTTACCAGAGAAAAAATTTAAAATTAATTATGAATTATACAAAATATATTAATATGTGCATACCAACATATGTACATATATGTCGGTACAAATTAAATAAATTTAATTACTTTTTTATGTCTTTTAATGATTGTGGAAAATTTACGAAATAGGTAGTTCTTTTTATTTGTTTCTAAAATCATTTTAAGTTATTGAGATGAATTATTTTATTATTTTCTCAAATAATCCGCCGAAATGTTGTTATTTACGAAATTATAATATTATCACCAATACTAATAAATAATTTTAGGATCTAGAACAAACTTCACGTGATTATATAGTCGTGTGAAGTTTTTCCTAAACTTGTCCTAACTTGTTGTTTTTGCTTTTTAGGAAAGTTTAGGACAAACTTCACGCGAATCGGCTTCTATTGTATAAGCGCACTGTATCTCTTCTAAGGGGGGATATCGATTATTAATTTCAAAAACGTTTTTTTTTACGCAAAGTAACCAACTTTTAGATTTTACCTCAATTTTGCTGTTTTCAAAAAACTTCTATTTTCGATTTGCAAAAAAAATATAGTTTTTGCAAAGGATGGAAAAACCCATAGTACCATCTTAAGGTTCAACTCTTTAGCTTTTCATCGGTCACCTACAGAGTGTCAAAATATTAATTTTTGATAGAAATATAAGCATTTAAAAAAAAGACCATTTTTAAAAAAAGTTCCGTTAGTTTTTTGTAAATATTTTTGCACCTTTTTATTTTATCGCAACAAAATTATGTTTTTATGTTCTTGAGAAAATTTTCTATCAATTGAAAAAAAATTGATTGAATTTGATCAATTTGATCACGAGATATGAGCTTTCAAAGTATCGCTGGGTAAAAATCACCCAGTGTGTCTCTTACGTAACTTTTTGATAGTGTGTCCCTTAAGGGTTAATATCTTAAATTATGAAAAAAGCAAACATTTAATTACATTAGTGTTAATCATATTTCATAGGTTTTGTAGCAAGTGATCATATCATTCAAAACGCTACAGTAAAAAATCAATAACCCTTACAAAATGTGTTCTCAAAACTTTGGCCGTTAATATCTCAAAACAACAAGTAGTGTAGTTACAACCCTATTAATCTAAGGTCGCGATTATTTAACTAGCGTAATAGTTGAGGCAAGCGATTAAAAAATGTGCGAGCCGAAACTAAGAAGTACTAGTTAAAATAAGGGACATAGAAAAACTGGGTTGGGTTTGTAATCTTGCATTACAAAATATTGCAATACAAAATCTTGCATAACAATTTCCCGTACATTTTTTTCTGTATTCTGAGAAAAATAAATTGAAGAAAACGGCATCGACTAATTTACCTTAGAATTGTAAAGGCTAACGGCTTCGGTAGGGGCCGAGGGGCTTTAGATTTGAACTTCGAGGGACGTAGGAGCCGGGATCAGCAAACATGTCGCACTGCGTGCCGCACGTAGGAGCGATTATATAGACTCTATTAATGACACGTATTAGTGATACGTGGCCAACCCCTAATTTAGCTAAGAATTGTAGAGGCTAGCGCCTTCAGTAACTCTCACGGGCACGCGGAATGCCGCTGCGCAATAAGTGCTCGCGAATCTCCAATAAGGATTACTTCTAAGGACCATAACTCGAGGCAGCGTCTTAGACAATTTTCAAAACTCTCTCGAATCGTAGAGAAAGCTTTAACGAATCAAACGATATGCGACAAGTGTTAGCGAATCTCCCATAAAGATTACTTCTTAAGACCATAACTCGAGACAGCTTCTTGGAAAATTTTCGAAACTCTCACGAACCACAGAGAAAACTTCGACGAACCCAACGATATGCGATAAGTGCTCGCGAATCTCACATAAGGATTACTTCTAAAGACCGTAACTCGAGACATCGTCATAGAAAATTTTCAAAACTCTCACGAACCGTAGAGAAAACTTCAACGGATCCAACGTTATGCAACTAGTGCTCGCGAATCTCACATAAGCATTAGTTCTAAAGACCATAACTCGAGACAGCGCCATAGACAATTTTCAAAACTCTCACGAACCGTAGAGAAAACTTCAACAAATCCAACGATAAGTTCTCGTGATCTCCCATAATGATTTCTTTTAAAAGCCTCATGTAGCGTCATGAAATTTTTTCAAATCTCTCACAAACGGTAAAAAAAACGTTAACGAATCCAACAGTATGCGAGACAAGGGCTTGTGAAACGCCTATAAGCACTACTTCTAATAACCATGCCTCGATAAAGCGGAATTCTCACGAATTGCTTTTGTAACGACGTTACTATCAATTTGTTGTAGTGTGTTTTTGTACATATAGATAACCAGATTCTATTTTTCCGCTTATCTAATAAAATATTTTTTATTGTTCGACGTTGAAAAATTAAAAATTTTTTTTTTTAATGTTGTTTATTCAGCTAATATGAAAAATCTTAAAATTTGAAAAAATTCTTAATAACGAGAGATTCAATTTATTTAATCAATACATTCTCTTCTTCTTCTTCTTCGGCTTACGATACATCCCATGAAGGGATTTGGCCGCCTCAACGATGCTCCTCCAAATAATTCGAGACGCCGCAAGAGAACGCCAGACACGGAGACCGAATGTGTATAGATCCCTTTCAACGTTGTCCATCCATCGCTTAGGTGGTCTCCCACGAGGTCCTACTTTCGTTGGTGCTGACTCCAAGGCCTGTTTGGTGGTCCGATTTTGTGAACGAAGTACGTGCCCAAGCCATCTTAGCCTTGACGATTTAGAGTTGATGGGGGTCTCCTGGTGGTTTAGGCTGAGTACGTTCCATGTTCCAAATTTAAAATCTTTGTCCTTATATTCTTATCCGAGGCTCATATTGAGGTTTCGTAGCAAAAAATGTTTATAGGTTGGGCTGTTAATCCAACGCCAACCTTCTGTAGAAAGACCACAGCCCTCACACTTTAGCCTATTCCTTTAACAGAGTAGTTTCTAGTGGCCGCCACGAAGAGGCAGTGTGAGCACTTGCTGAAGTTGTATGCAGTTACGGCACATGAAGCGAGTCTTTTGTTTAACCTCCGCATACACAGCAGCCTGACCACCACAAACATCCAATACATTCTCAGACATAAAAAATACGACAATTTTAGGACAAACTTCACCCCCGTCGGTAAATACGTGTAGTTCGTCCTAAATGTCCTAAATTTTGTTGTTGTTTAATTTTAGGACAAACTTCACGCGAATGGTAGAACAGCGCATTCTGCATTCAAATTGCCAGTGAATATCCAATTTACTGAGACACGCACATGCAACATAAAAATAAATAATAAGGGAGAAAGGATAATGCAGTGTTGGCAAAACGAAAAAACTCTCAATCGTTATGGTATCAGTTTTAATCATACTCTAAAATTTCGTTTCCGTTACGGGTTTGGGTTTCAAACCAAAAAAATATTTTTTACGTTATGTTATAACGTTATCGCATTCATAATGTTATCGTTATAAACCCACCAGTAAAAAAAAACGTAAAATTCTGTGCACGAATGGAAATTTTGAAAAAATTAAAAAATGGTTCTGTTTTAATTTTAGTTCTATATTGGTCTAAATTTAAAAATATAAAAAAGTAAGAGTTATTCTTATTAGTTCACAGCTTCATAGAAATCCACGAGCTTTATAGACCGGGAGCCGTGGAGTAGAAAAGTGTAACGAGCAAGTACACGACCAAATTTTAGACTCTTAAAATCAACATTTCAGTCTGGTTCAGAATACTGAAATTAAAAATTATTTTCTGGTGAGGACATCATGTATCTTTTAAGATTAGATAAAGAATTCGTTATAAAAAAAACGAGGAAGCGCACGCTTGAATTCCGGCCGAAAAATAAATGTAATAGATGATTTTTTAGTTGAGTACAGTTTTTATTTTTGTTACGTGAAAAACGATTTCGTATTGTGATATGTGTTTTATTTATTTTTTTCAAATAACGAAACGAAACAAAAATAAAAATTGTGTTATTGATTTAGTGGATTCGGTATTAGTGAAAAAAGACTAAAAATATTGTGGTTTTCCGTTATAGCGTTACGTTATGGTATCTAATACCCACAAAATAACAGTTTATTTACGGAGAATGCCACTTACAAATTGTCGGCAATTTGACCGTAAAATAACCTACGGTCCTCGTTCAGACATTAGAGCCCGCCGAAGGTGTGCCAAAACTCGGTTTTTCTACAGTACTTGAGGAAAGTCAAGTCTGCCAAAAAAAAGTTCGGTCCTCCAGTCCCTCATCAGTTATTTTTCAGCACTAAATATTGAGATTGTTTGTCGGAGGTATAGCTCGAGGTCTTCTCTTTTGTCATATTGCCACAGATTTTATTGACCACCAACAAGCGTGTCCAACTGCAACAAGACGAATCCGTTGTTCGATTCGCCAAGCATCTTTTAGATCTTGGAACCAGAAAAATGATAATCGATGACACCACAAATTGCATTACCATTCCACAAGATTTTTGTAACTTTACACAGACAATTGACGCATTGATCAACATCGTATTTCCAAACATCAATTGCAATTACAAAAATCACCAATGGCTAGGCGAACGTGCATTATTGGCGGCCAAAAACAATGATGTTAATGCTATTAGCTCGTAGTCATTCAAAATCAAATTTCTGGCAATTCTACAACTTATAACTGTATAAGTCAGTTGATTAGGTCATGAATCAAGAAGAAGTCGTCAATTATCCGGTCGAATTCCTGGATTTACTTGATTTGCCAGGATTTCCACCACACGAATTGATATTGAAAATTGGTGCACCCATCATTATGCTTCGAAATATCGATACGCCATGACTGTGCAACGGCACAAGGTTTGCAGTCAAAAAATTGATGAGTAACATTATCGAAGCAACAATATTGAATGGCAAATTCCGCGAATACCAATGATACTGACCGATTTGCCATTCGATTTGAAAAGATTGCAATTTCCAGTGCCACTCGCATTTGCAATAACCATTACAACAAAAGCACAAGGACGGTCGCTTCAAGTTTGTGGATTGAATCTACAAAATCCGTGCGTCTCACATGGTCGTGGCCTGTTCACACGTTGGAAAACCCGTCAACTTATTTATGTACGCACCAAATTGCAAAACCAAAAATATTGTTTACCCACGAGCATTACAATAATATATGTAATTATCATTCAAATATTCGTTCATTCAATAAAAAACACACAAACATACAAAAAAAGCAGCACACGCCGAGTATCCGCTAGTAATCCATAAAATATTGGAGGGGTGAATAAGGAATTTTCTCCCGTAAACGAGGATGACGAAATCCTGAAGATCCAGATCAATAATTTGTCAACATAAATATTTTAAGTCCTAACTATCCAATGTTGCATCCAATATTTTATCCATACGGAGAACCTGAAAAGAGGAGCATAGCAGAAGCGTGTTAGGAAAAACGTCAGCAGCAGCACAAATAGCTATTCGGGATCAGCCCAGTTATATGAGTAGTGGAAAGCTGACACAGCAGTGGTTAGTGGATTTTCACCTTCAGGTGGAAGTTAACCACTTAAACTTCATTCGACGACATCAACAAAATTTAAGAGCTTAGTTGTTTCAATTGAAGGATCACATGACCAACATGGCTCAAAATGCCAAGGTTCAAGCAGGCGTCTGTGTTATTCTCCGTTTAATGTTTGAAGGCTCACCGCAATGTTTATTTTCACAAAGTGGGATACACCTGATCTGTTCGTCATGTTGACTGCGAATCACAAATGGCCGATAATAACAGACAACTTGACCCTTGGAGAAGAAACAATGGATCGTCCTGATTTGGCCGCACGAGGTTTTTAGTTAAAGTTAAAATCGTGGATGAATGACCTGACGGTTCAAGGTGTTTTGGTGCATGCTCCCATCTTGGACACTTCCAGCAGAAGAAACATTTACAACCGAAGAAAGGATCGATGAATTCGTGAACGCCAAAATCCCTCTACCATCAGAAAATCCTCATTAAATTGAATAATCGAAAAGCTCATTGCATGCACGGTGAAGAATGCGCGAAAAAGTGTCGGCAAGAAGGAGTCCCCTTGCATTTGTTAGAGAAGTACGAATGAACAATCAAAATCATATTTCTTAAAGCACATACCTGGCTCATATTAATGTAGATGTGTGTACATCGATGGCGCAAATATTATTGTTACAGTAGGTGGTCAACGAGAACTTCATCACAATTAAATTCAGAATTTCATCAATATCACGGTAGCTCAAATAGTACGAACGAAACTGGAATCATTGTTTGAGCTCAATGCACAACAAAAGCAAGGTGGAAATAAAATTGTCGCATGCATGAATACAGTGAGTCTAAGAATTTCAGGATCTCCAGGTGATGAACGGAGAAATTGCTTTACTAAAGCTTTAACTGATCAGGTGCCAAAGCAATTGCGAGAGACATTTGCTCTCATCTGTCACTTTTCGCTTTTATGTGATCCAAACAAAATCGACCTGGAACAGAATATGCAACCTGTGTATTCTATAACATTGCAAAACTTCGAGATGTTGCTGCGCAGTATTACATTGGTAATAAATTATAGTATATTTCACAATTCTTATCTATTGATCGTCAAGCCAAACGAAAAACTTTAAAAATCATCCAAATACATATATCAATATCGGATATGAACAGAATACTCTATACTAGACGCTATTTATGCAAAACGATGCATCACTTAAACTTTGTTGTGGTGCAAGTCTTTTCAATTTTCATGAATACAAATATTTCGCGTTTACCTAAGTTTTGAATTCAATCAATAATTAGGTAACATCACGCGAGCAATCAATTCACCTGTTGCAATCGACAACGTTATCGTTTATATTTTGGAATACTCGTAGCTGGTTCACGATTTTATTCTTTTGTATACGTTTATCAATTATCATACAGCACAATCACATGAAGCGGCAAAAAATGAACCTTTTCGGAGGGGAAAAAGGGATGGAAATATTTCGTCACTGATAAGATAAAACTCTAGTTTGATATTTGTGGATAACGTCACAAATAAATTTAGCAGGTCACCATAATTTTAAATACAATATGAAGTCAATATTACACAAGAAAACAAAAAACTTACGGACGAATAGGAAATGCAGCCACCATAGATACTGGCCGCTTAGCCATTTTTTGAGTTATCTTATTCTTGCACTTGTATATTTTAGACACACGGTTTTGATGAAGCAAAAAAAGGATTTTTAAATTAATTCCAATTCAATCAATACCACGGCGATTACAGGAAAACACTGTGTTGTATAATTTATATTGTACACTCTAAACACAATAAATCGAAATGATAAAATTAACTAAATTTTAATTTAAAAATAAATTATCTATTTATAGGTGGTAATTATTTACACCAACAAAAAAAAAAAAATTGGGCCTATCCGACTCTCGGACGATACTTTTCCCACAAAGCATCCGTCAAAGATCACCAAATCAACCATTTATATTTCACAAACATTTTTTTCGATATTTTGGACAGGCACAATATGTTTTTCTTAAATTTCACGACAACATAAATCTACTCTCATACCGCTAAATCACAGATTCACAAATATGTTAGATTATTCAGAACTGACATAGGTTGAGCAGCAATCAAAGTCGCATTCGCCATTTTTCATTTTCAACCATTAACAATTAGATCCAGTTATACATCTCTAGTATACCGTTGAAAGTCATTAAGAATTTAATTTACTCCATTCAGATAGCATGCAAAATGTTCAAAAATTTATTTTCTGAAAATTTATGTCGTTTGTTCAGATCACAATATTATGTGAGCAACGTGAGGATTTGCCGATATAATTCTTTACTCAGTACTTGAGTCTGGACTGGCATCGCTGTGGACCATTCGAAAATACAAAATAATTAAACACAAATAATACAAAATCAGAATTAACGTTAATTATCATTTGTTACCTAACCCCACCTCCTGGTCATATAGCATTTCATTTTGTATATCTTCCAGCTCTCCTTAACCTGCGCCGCCCTAGTGACGTGATATTATTTTAAAGCCTCTCATAGTAATTTGATATTGAAGTTATGTATAGCTATACGACTTTGAATAACAAGAGAATTTATTACTCAGAAATAATACCTTTAAAGGCGATTTTATTAAAGAATTCACAAATAATGTATCGATCAAAATGCCATAAAATGTCAATAAAACGTCACAGAAATGTCAATTCCAAAAATGTCAATGTCATAGAAACGGGAATATCTTGCTATATTTAAAAGCTCACTAGATATAATTATTTTTAAATGTTGACGATATTATTTGCCACCAGTAAAGTATTTTAGGTAAATTTAGAAATTCAAATTCCATATTACACGGCAATCTATTCATTTTATCTTGAAGACACCTAGGGAACAATTGCTGGAATTTGCAAGGTGTATTAACTGTAGAGAAATATTTCTTCGGAAAGTTCGATATTACCTCGGTAAACAGATAAACAAATTTATATTACTCCTTTTTGTCAAAATGACCCCCACGCAATGCTTCAAACGACTTCAAATTTTGTGAATAAGTAGATGATAAATTGTCAAATTTATCATCAACATAACAAAAAAATCGTCTGTTCCGTTTTTGAGAAAATCTGTTTGGCAGTTTTCTCTTCCACTGCAACCCCCTCTATTCTACACTCGAATGGACCTAAAAGTTAACACACACTGCTTATTACTGAAATCTATCTTTGTGCAAAATTTCGACCAAAACTATAAATATTTGTGAGAATGGGAGGCGAAACAAAAATAATAAAAATGTGCGACTGGAAGGACGGACGAACGGAAGGACGGACACGACATTTTTGTGATCGGTGTTTCGGGGTCCTGGTAACCTAATTCGTCGAGAAATGTGAAAATCTGGAACAAATTTTTTTTCGCGATTACAATACTTACCCTATATAACTTCGTTATAGTGGGAAAAGTAATAAAAAATTAAAACAAAACCAAATAAAATAGTAAATGTGCGCTCGGTGTTTTTAAAACAAACCAAATCATTGTTGAATAGCGTTTTTTTTTTTTTATTAAATGATCGCCACTGATAAGTTATCTCTCGACTGGTTGATAGTGTAGCGTATAAATTAAAATTAATGCTAGTGTACTTTCTATAATCTGTGTTCTTAGAAAGAATTAAGACGGAACTTCGTTATTACTTAACCGATTATGATGAAATTTGACATGTGCTATGGAAATTTGATCTACAATGGCTTTATGGATAAAGTCTGGAATATGGCGAGTTAACTCACCTAGTAAGACTAGATAAACTTAAAGTCAGATGACGAGATAGGTACTTATTTTGATATAATCGCTTTAAAAGTGATAGAATTGTCGCAAAACTATATTTAAATCATCTGTAGTTTACAGAATCATGTTAAAGCTAACCGTGGGAAAGAATTAAATTTACTATTTGATTGTAAAACAAGGTGGAACAGCGCAGAAACAAAGATCGTCCGTTTTCTAAAATTACGTGACTGTGTTGTAAAGCTCTAAACGATCTAAATTTGTCTAATTTCTATTCAGAGAAGAACTCGGAAAGATTACAAATGTTACTAAACGCTTTGGATCCTATAAAATTAAATGTTGAACACTTGACCGAGAAATTTAAAATTTAATTGTCGTGCTAAATCTAGTGTAGTCAAACTATTTATTCGTCTAACCAATTTAAGACAGGCAATACAATTTTTTGTCAAAATATCACATAACCTAATACTGAAAACAAATAATTACTGAGGAAACCCGATTGAAATGATTTCGAATCAAAAAATTTGACTGATGATTTGGCAGCAGTAGGAAACTCAATTTTAACGTAACAGTGGTTGCGAAAGAAATAGATAATCTGGTAAGGTGGCCTCAAATTAGTCAAATTTTTTGGAGGCATTGAATTAAAGTTCAGTAAGAAGCGACACGTTTGTTTTCAAATTCATCGAACTTTTGTAACAAATCCTTTAACGCAATGTGTTTGTGATAATTCGATGAACAATAAAAGAAAACATTTCAACTGAAACTGCTGTTTTTAGTAAGTTTTACATAACATTTTTGTGAATTGACCAAGAAATTGGTTTTTTTAAATTCCCGGGATACCGGATTCACCATTTGCCGGGAATTACCACCTTCTATTGTTTCACTACAGCATGTTAGGACGACGTTAAGGCATTAACGAAATTTTATTATAAATATTTAAACTTATAGAACGTTCACACGTCGTTGTACGTAAACGTAGTACGTTCACATGTGGTTAATAGTTACTTTCCAAACGACCAAACGCAAGCTCCCGCTAGCAAACGGCTAGTAGAATGGTTTTTGTCTTTGCTATGTTCGATTGGTAAGCTCACATTTGCATGTTGAGTAAACCATAACCTAAAAATCGTAATTGTGTGCTGTTACGCCAAAATTGTTATTTTTTTTATATAAAATCAATAATAAATTAATTAATATCTAACGCGCTAAACTAAATCAATTAAAATTTCTAATTTTACCATAAGTATTATTAAGCGATTCTACATTTAACCACCTGGCATCGAAATTGTGCGTAGCTGTTTCTAACTGCTCGTAATAAAATAGCAACAGCAGATACGAGTAGACCCTCACTCTTTTCAGTTTAGGTACAGCTTCTTCTGACGAGCTGGAAGATGAGTCCGATTCGGTCCACATCATATAACTTCTATGCTTGAGTCTATGAATTAGCCAACTAAAAATATAAATATTTAATTATATGTTATATACTTCTATTAAAAATATAGAATTTTTCAATTTTACCTCAATTATACTGGATCTTATCAGTTCTGTATAACTACTTTTGATTGATTGATTGATACGGGTGTACGACCAAGCCTCAGCAAGATTCCCGGATAAGCCGGATCCACCGTACACCCTTTACATAAAACAAAACCGAGGGATAGGAAAGGAATGTTAGTATTAGAGACTCGACCCGGTTTCAGCCACCTATGCAGTCAATAGTTAGTAAATTGTTAGCAATAAATATAGTAAAATAGTTAACACAAGACAGCACAATTTCTAAACTACTTTCTTATTAACTTTTTGTTGACACTGAAGAGTTAAATTAGGCTGTAACTGTATTCTGGAAAACGGGATTAAATTTAATCCTTATAAAATGATTAATTCTGGAACTATGTTAAATTCTGAAAATAAAGTTATTAATCAGTAAATTAAAGAAAGAGATCCCTTTATATGTATACTCTTCACACTTATATTAATTAATAAATAAAAACTGATGAATAAAATGAATAGGGTGCCGCAACTGGTTTGTTCATCCTGGAATCCAAATGTATCCAATCCGATCCGAAAACTACAGTTTAATTTAAAACTACTATTATAAATTAAGCATTTTCCTAAACCTACCACTTAAATTTTAGCAGTTTGATCTGTGATAACTATTCTGTAATGAATTACAATTAATATCACCAGCACCCAAAATTAAAATTATAAGACACAAATTAGTATCTAAAGTATGAATTCAGAACTAAAGTTCTGTAATATAGGAGGATATAAATCAAAACAATAGAATTTCTAAAACTACCTGTCTAATATTTCTGAAAATTAAGATCGAAATTAGCTAATTATCATTAAATACTACTTTTAGAATTTAAATTAACATTATTAAATCAGCGCTTAAAACCCCACTATTTAATTGTTAAATCTACTATAGAACAAGTAACTGATTAATTAAATTCATCACCATGGTCACCAATATTTCTGAAAATTCAAATCAAATATTAATTCATGTAGTTGGAGCTCGTGAACCTATGTAAGTATAATTATATAAAGAATTAATGTAATTTGATAATTATTATAAAACATAATTATAATAGATGAATCCGACATGATCCAAGGAGTTCCAGAAATACTAAAATAATTGGATATCCCGACTACCAAATCTCATCATCTGCACATTTTAGTAGTTTTCATCATTCGCCAGCCGCAAAATCAACTCATCTCATCTCATAATAGCAGAAACAAATTTTTACCCAACTTCAGTTAATGATTTAAATTTCAAATTAATTCGGCACAAAGTTTCTGGAAATCTATATTGTGTTTCTCTGAATATTTCTGAAAATCAAGATCTAAATTAGTTAATTGTCGCCAACTACTGTTTTTTAAAAATTAATAATTATTAAACTATAAAATTCTCATGGTTTTAATCCTTCTAAAATTCAAAGCAACTTAATTAGATATTCGTTATTTCTAAGGAATTTATAATCATTTATTTAAACTACATTCAAAAACTTATAGAGCGGTATCTCAAAATCCGACCAAGTGTAATAAATCCAATTAATATCTTCCCATTCAAAAAATCCCCGTCATACTACTCACCTTCTGAATTTAAAAATATATCCACCAACCTTCTTCGAAGACAACATAAGCCGCCCCTGATGAAGGTGGGATAAAATGTAATAAAATAAAATAAACACAATTAAATAAGGATAAGGATAAATATAACACAACTTATATTGTTGCTGCAGTAGTTTCATGATTTGACTGCAGCTATGTATTTCCATGCCCATCACAAACACTTTTGCTATGAAGATACTGTTTCAAAAATTTATATTTGACGAGGTGAGTTTTAGTGAAAATCCTCCGAAAGCTCTTTGAAGATTACAAATTTTTCTTAAAGTGAGCTTTTACATTTTAAATAAAATTGTTGTTTTATGAAATAAATTTTTTGGAGTGGTTGGTTTTATTACGCGCCACTGAACGATCCGTTAGCCTTACTTAAGTTACTGTTAGCTAATTTTTTACTAGTTGTGACAAAATTCTAGCAACTTACCTTTTGCATAAATACCTAGTTGCAAAGGTGGTAAACAGTAGAAGAAACAAATTAAAGGAATATGCAGTATATGAATAGCTTGATTAATTTTTGGTTAGAATGACTTTTAGTAAAACCCTTAGAAATTCTTGAAAATTAGGAAATCATTACAATTTGCTTTAAGTGAGCTTTTGTATTTAAATAATTTTCTTACTATACTAAATTATGGACGTATTTTTCTAACTTTTCTTATATAAAACGTTTTAGACACGTTTAAGTTTAAAATTGTTATAGATTGCCAATTAATTTATTTAACATAAAGAACGGAATGATTTTAAATAAGCATTTTTTCACTTGTAACCTAAATTTATAATTCTATTTAAGACATCTTTCGATTTATATTGTAGTAAAATCACACTGCATTTTAAATGTTCACGAGCTTTCCAGTCATTGGATTTGATTTAAATTTCCACTGGTCTAATTCAGATTCACAGTATTCAGTATTATCGTAATGCTCAACTAAAACGAGTCAATTATTTGCGAAATGAATTGGAAAATATAAAGCAATGATTGGAAAGCTCGGTCAATTTTTATTAGTAAAATTTCGTATCAAAAAAGGTTTTAATTATAATGCCAAACGCTTCCACATAAATAAGATACTGATTTAATAATTTATATTTGGGTGAGTTAGTTTAAATTAAAGTCGGTGGAAATCTATATGAAAGTTACCAAAACAATAAAGTTTTCTTAAATTTTAAAATGTTAAATAAATTTTTTTATTATATTCAACTAAAGAGGTATTTTTCTAACTCTTGTTGCGATACATTTTAGGATTTAAATTATTCAGTGTTAGTGGTGGTAAGTAACTCAAGTTACCATTAGAGAACTTTCTAAAAGATGTCTTTAATCAAATTCCAGCAACATAACTCTTGCTTAAGTATCTTAGTTATCTTGAAATAATTTTGCAATTAATTCTCTCTTTTCCAGTATATTTTAGAACTAAGTATAGTGCCAATATAATTTAAATTTTAGGTTTTCTTTCAGAGTCGTTACAAAATTATTTATTCCTTTAACAGAAATTCCTTTCTGATTTTAAAATTAGATCTCATTTTTTTCATAATATTTCAAAATTCAATTTGACGTTTCAGAAATTAGGTTCTAATTTTAAAATTAAATATTTCTTTCTTCTCTTTTTCCTGGAACATTTTAAAATTAAATTTTTAACTTTAGACATTTCATTTTATTTTTAAGATAAAATCTTCATTTGTCGTGTTCCTAAATTAAAATATTCCTGTTCCAGAAATAACGTTTAATTTTAAAATTAAATTTCCCTTTCATGAATATATCAACTTAAATTTCTCTTTTCCAGAATATCTTAGAACTAAATTAGTCATTTTCAGATATCTCTAATTTTATCCTTAATTACCAGAAATTAAATTTAAAATTTAAATTAGTTTTTCCTTTTTCCAGGATAATTTAAAATTAAAGATATTTTCAATCTAACTACCTATAATTTAAACTTTTCTTTCCAAATCATTTTAAAATTGAATATTACTTTCCAGAAATTCCATTCCTATTTTAAAATTATGTCTCCCTTTTCCAAAATATTTTATAATTAAATTTATCGGTTAAAGTGTATTTATAGAGTATATCTAAAATCAAGTAAAAAGTATAATTTTTGAAAATTTCTGAATTTTGGATTGTTTATCTATAGTCATTAGGCAGAATAATAGTTTATCATTTTTATGTTAGGATTTGCATATAAATAGTTTTCTAAACAATTTTCCTTGTTAGTTTAAAATTATAAATTCAAATTGAAGCAAAGGTTCTAGTGCCTACTGTAAGCTGTAGTAACATAACTTAAGTTATTATTAGAAAACTTCATACAAAATTCTAGCAACTTGACTATACGCTAAGCACTTTTTTCGCTTAGTATTTTAAAAAGTTTTCTCTTTGAAATGAATAAAGCTTTTAAAATTTGAGATTTGCAAATTAAAATTAATATTGAGAATTGTTTAAGCTTAGAATCATTTAAATTTAGTATGGAGAATTTTAGACCGTAATTTATTTAAAGATTCTAAAAATGTAAATTATAATTGAATCGTTTATTCTTGAAAGGGCTTGTTAACGCCGGAATTACCAAACCGGTGTTCCTGAAAGAAAAGAAAATTATTAGTATTATGTAGTTATTAATTGTATTACATTATTATTAATTAGGTATATTTAAATTCATATACTTAGCTTTTATATAAAATGTAATGTTTACACATGTAAATTCAGCTTTATAATTACTTTT
Organism: Tipula helvola; assembly: GCA_963556165.1. Lineage (NCBI taxonomy): Eukaryota > Metazoa > Arthropoda > Insecta > Diptera > Tipulidae > Tipula > Tipula helvola. The sequence goes on along the minus strand of OY744481.1, from coordinate 284,700,551 downwards.
ATAATGAACACAAATGTAATAGAGCATTCTGTTTTGACAGCTATCAACACTAAAAATTGTAATTCATGCAGTTGGTAGCCGTTCATGATAAAATGTGTACTATAGGTTTTGTAGACGAGTATTGTATTCTCGCACTTTTGTTTTGTATTCTTGTAGCTTTAATTCTTGTTTGTTTTGTAATTTTGGATTCTCTTCCATCGTCGACGTTCGTGAAGAACACATCAAATAACTTGCAAAAATGTAATTTAAAACTAATAAAATGTTAATGTAAAAATAATAATAAAATGTTAATGTAAAAATACTAAAAAATGTTAATTTAAATAAATATTGAGTAATAAAAAATTTAATACAGTCCACTTAATAAAAATAAAAATATAAACAAAAGTTATATGGCGAATTCGATATCCAGCGTCGCCAGGGCTCATGTTCACTTTTTGTTAAAATTAGTATTAAGACGGATTTGTATCACAGACACATATATACGTTTTATGACAAGACGAAATTACCATATGGTTAATGGAACGATACCTACCTTGCAACAAAAAGATCATTTATTTCTAGAAAGGTCTCATGTCAAAAAAGTTTTTTTATTTCCTGAATAATTTGAAAAAGTGGACATGAGCCCTTCAAGAATACACGATTCAATTCTATTTACAACAGATTTCAATTAAATTTTAAATAAAATCGAATTTCATTTTAAATTTCACGTGCTTTCTTTTAATAAATTTAAATTATATTGATCCTACTTGTAATTATATTAACCTTTAACGATTTAAAAGCTTTCTAATTGAAAATTCACAATATACAAACCATATTTTGCTGGTTAATAAGCAAATAATATTGTAACACTCAAATAAAACAACAGAACTATGGGCGAAAAACTTGAAATTACTTACAATTTATAAAAAGCTCAATAATCTTTTTGTTTTATTAAAATTATTACACGAGTATGCACCAGAAAATATTAAGTTCAGAAACCTAACCAAAAAGGGTACAGATTCAAAGCGATTTGAAGATTTGGAAATCACCAAAGTTTCCTTAAAATGCAGTTTTATGTTTTAAAAAAATTTGTTTGTAACGAGTTTAATTTCACAATACTGAAAGCTTAATTAACCTAACTTGACTTACCATTAAAAAACATTCTACTAGATGTCTTGGACCAAAATCTAGCAACATGAATAACCTATAGCGATTTTTTTTTGTAAAGATTCACCCGCTATTTATGTCGATGAGCACACTAAACCTAATTTACACACTCACAATATTCACTTATAAATTGTTTTTATAAATCACAAAAGTATTTTAGTTATTAATATTTCATAATTCACTTTTTTTAATTTTCTGTATAAACCAACATGTTTATTTCTAGATTTGTTCACAACTCTTATCAGTTCTGTATAACTACTGCTAAGATATTACACACTAAGTATTGTTAACGTATGTAGAACGTACAATAGAAATGTACACAATAGTTATATTTATCAATTAAAATTTTATTTATTTATCGATTAAATTTTTTTTTAACAACTTAACCAAGCTATTGACAAATGCAATAGAAAAAATGTATTTTTGACATAAAAAGCGGTTTAGCAAGCGGTTCTACATTCAACCGCCAAGTGGCGAAATTATGCGTAACTGCTCGTGAAAAATAACAAGAGCAGCTACGAGTAGTTCATTGAGCGAAGACAATAACCATTCTAATACCGGTTTGCTAGCGAGTGCTTGTGGTTGGTCGATTGGAAAGCAACTATTGTTAATACAATTTTGACAGTTTAATTTGTGTAGTTAGTTTTTGTCTCCTGACAAAAATTGTTTGCGGACTTACACAATTTGCATTTCTCGACGACGATATAAACATAGGTACCTATACATATTCTAATTAAAAAAAAAATTAAATATTGTCCGGTTTATCCGAAGTCCGGTATATCGGGGTCCGTTATATCGAGGTTTTACTGTAAATTAAATATTTATATTTTTAGTTGGCTAATTCATCAGACTCAGGCTCAAGCATAGAAGATATCAAAGAGATGATGTGGACAGAATCAGACTCATCTTCCAGCTCGTCAGAAGAAGATGTACCTAAAGTGAAAAGGATGCGGGTCAAAAATTTCATGGCGTCTATATAGAAAAATGTAGTGAAAAGGAATTTGTTAGTCATTTTCGACTAAAAAAATCAATTACATACTCATTAATAGGTAATCTATATAAACAATAATACTTCTTTTAATTTTTACATTTTTCAGACCAATACAAAAATTCAATGAAAATGCACAATAGAGGTGGTACGCAAGAAATCATTGCAGAAAAAAAAATTTTGGTAACGCTATATGGTATTTGTCTAATACCGATACATTCCGCGAAATAGCAAATCTTATTTTTCTATGTTTTCATAACGCTTTTGAGAATGATTCCGAATAGGAATCGAAAGCTAAAGCTGTAATTAAGTTTTTCAAAATAAAAAGAGCCCTAAACCAATATTTCAAAAATTTGTTTTAATTTTAAATCATTGGCTCAATAAAATAAAACTAAAATAATCCAAGTTTAATTTTATGTAATCGATTAAAAACAATTTATGTAATTTTAAATAAAAATAAAAACCCTATTTGGTTTTTATTTTATTTAACGCAGTAAAGGGTCTATCACACCAAGCGCGGCGCGTCGGCGGCAAATTTAAATAAATTTAAATACACGTTTTTTTGCTTTTGTAGTGAAAGGAAATCATAGCTTGAACAAAAATAAAATTACTCTTCATAAAACAATTTACAAACTTTATATTTTTAATAGAAAAATTACAATTTTAAGTAAATGGTGTAAAATGAAATTTCATCCGCCGCCCGCGAAACCCAGTGTCAAAAAAAAATCGCGTTCACGCTAGTTTATATTTTTGCACAAGCTATGATTTTATATCACTATATGTATAAGCAAGAAAACGTGTATTTAAATTTGCCGCCGACGCGCCGCGTTTGTTGTGATAGAACCTTTACGCAAGAGAAGAAAGCAACATATGTAAAGTGTTTGATTTTAATAATTGCAAATGGTTAATTTCCTAATAATAAGTTTATACATTTTGATTTTACATACATAGTTGTAATATCACATAATTAAATAATTTTAAATTCAAAAAGCTAACAAATTATATAAGTTTGATACGACGGAACATTTTGTTGCAGTCTAATGCTGTGTGCCTGACACCGATTTTTTTGACTAAATTGTTGACTTTTCTAAATTGTCGACTAGTTCGTACCAGTCGTTCATAGATGGCATAAGGGTCAATAAGACAGGCTGTGCCTGACTTTTCATTATTCTAAATTACGACTTTTGGAACGTCAACCAAATGTTATTACTGTTTGACTGAAATAACTAGGAATACTGCTTGAATGTTCGTTCCTTTTCATTTTGGCCCGCGCGCAAGTTGATTTACCAAGTTAATTTGTTTTTTTTTTTTGGAATTTTTCAATATATCGTACACAAAATTATTTACAAAATATTAAATTAGTTTATTGGCGCTATAAGAAAATCTAAAGACTTGCGAAGTCGTTAATGAGTTCGATAAAACCGGACAGAATACTTTAGCGTTGGTAAACTAAAGATGATCTCTTTTTTGACCCGAAAGTTTCTCCAATCCGTGTTGCCTACAGACGATCTGACACCATATAATTCCTAACAGAAAGTTGAAATTAAAATCTTATGTACAAAAATAGATAAACTTTTATTAAATATGATAACAATTTTAATTTTCTTGAATAATTTGATTAATTTTGATAATTTTTGAAAAATCTCGGAATGAACGAAACCTTCTCTAATTTAAGTGAAACTATTTCTAAAATGAATGAAAATTATTCCGAATTGAATAAACCCTTTTACGAAAAGAAGGAAACTAATTTCGAGTGGAATGAAACTTTTTCCAAATTAAATGAAACCAAATTAAATAAATTTAACAGCAAACATTGTATCACTAAAACTTATAAATTATAATAGTAGTTAAATAAAAAAACGTACTGGTTATCTTGTAACAGCAAGGAGTGTCATCTTCGTGTCTAAGATGAAATTGGCCCAATCTGATGCTGTGCCTGTTTCAATTCTGTATTTGATTACGCCTTCTAGATTCGGATTCTCTTAGTTCTTGATAAGTTTCTTGCATGTCCTTCGATATTTGTGAAGGCCGTGTCCTATCGGACGGACATTTGCAGATTAAAACCACCCTTTTCCAATTAAAGGTTAAATAATTAAAATGATTTTAAATTGGGAAAACATTAATTGAACCTCCTGAACTGAACATAAACTGAGAGAATCGGATTTGTCCCTTAAAACTGACGTTCAGTTGCTACCTGAACCGTATTTTAATTTTCTTTAGTATCCAAAAATGAATCGATTAAAAATTAAATATTTTGATTCAAAATATAGTTAAAAACAAAATAATAAACCAAAATACACTCGAACCAAAACTAACTTTAAAGTAACGTCACTCATACACTGCTCGGGTATGGTTCGTCATAAAATCCTTTATGAGCTCCAGACTGAATTGAATAAGCAGAATTTGTAGGTGCTTCACGTGACATTCAATATTATTTTATGGTAAATATTTATCGATTTATTTTGTCATAAAATTATCCAGGTAAAGGATTTTACCTAAGCAGCACAACCTTTTTACCCAATCCTAAGGGTTGAAAGAATCACAGTTACACACACAGACTACTCAAATCTCATCTCAGTTTTAATAAATTCTTAATGAATGAGTGTTTTATTTAACAAATAATAAAACAAACTTTAGTGATTTATGTACTTACTGGTTTTAAACTTATTTAATTAGGTTTCATTTCTTTCGGGAAAGGTTTCAATTAATTCAAAATCATTTATTTTAATTCGGAACAAGTTTCATTTATTTGAGGAATAGTTTCGCTGATAGATTAACCGTCGTAAGGTTTCTTGATTCAGAATGCAATCACAGAGAGCTCAATGGAATATTATTCGCATAAATCTGGTAAGTCCCTTCATCCTAAAATTGTTCATTTGCTGGCCGTTTTACTAATCGTTATACCATTTCAAGCCACGATCACGGCACTGACAGTGAGACAATATTAATCAAATCAATATTTTAAAATAAAAATTGAATAAAAACCGTCAAATTCAAATAAAACAATAAAAACTCGTATCGTACGTATAACCATTAATCGGTACCAACTTGTGGCACTAATTAAATTCGTTGATAATGAAAAGTACTTAATCCAAGCACTCTATCAATAAAAATGACAACTAAATTGAAAAGTAACCTCGCGAGGAGACTTTTCGTTAGCCGTCTGGTGGTTAATAGCATAATGTAGCATAATTTAGTTTAGTCAGAAATTTAGTCGAAAAAATCGGTGTCAGGCACACAGCATTAAATAGCTTGTTGGTTTTGCTAGGTAAAAATAGATGGCATTACTTTCAACTAAAAAATAAAAGCTGGGTTCATGGACATTTCCTCGTTCTGTATGAAGCCTCTGATATTCTTCTCTGTGCTCTTAGTCAACAGTATGATGATTGCTATTAACTAAACGGCTAAGGAATTGATCTTAGAAAATACTAAAACATAAATAAAAAATACTTTCGGCTAAAAACAAAAACTGAAACCCAACAAAAATAAACAAACATCCCAAAATGCTTGTTAAACTAATGTTCCAAATTTTTCATCGTAATGGTCAACTGCGTCATCATCCATGCTAAGATATTTCATTTCAAAAACCCCCTCATAATTCTCAATCATTAACCGTACGCATAAATTTGTTATGGCCGTCGAATTAAACCAACCCATATCATCCTTCGTAATGGTATTGAATATGAGAGACCCAAATATCATGGCTAAATGTTCTGGTCCCATATTATTTTCACGAATATTCGCCACCCTGTTTGAAGAAAAAACAATTTAAAAAATGAAATATTTTGACGGCATCTTAATAGTGGCTTTATCAACCAAGGCAAGTACATACTTATAAGCACTTATGATTCGTGTCTTTGCTAGATTAACTACTATAAATCTAGCAAAGATATTTATGATACAGTGATTATCAATATACTTGCGGTGATCGATTGGAAAGCCACTATTGTATTAATGACTTGCTTTCCCAAATGGTTTATCAAATATTTTAGGGTTTCCCGATTAATACCTATGTGGTAACGAATGATACAATTTTTGAATTTTACATACTCTTGCCTCGATTGTATCATTATCGAACACATTTAAACTTGGTATCCCCTCCTGCAACTGATTAAGTGATATCAACGGAGTTTTTAGTTCACGTAAAAATAATTTCAAAACGTTGGCAATATTGTGCGGATCCTTTTGATCATGGATTTTATTGTATTTGTTATTGTCAATGTCTAATCGTAATTTTTGTACAGCTGCATAATTCCCGGATACACGATACAATCCATTGATTTTTATAAATAAATTTGATTCCAATGCCAGTATACATTCAACGATAATTTTTGGTATACCCTTGATAAATTCATGTTGTGGTACTCGGTCCAGCTCATTGTCAAATACAAGTTCATCTGTGCATAATTGAAAAGAATTGTGCATCATCGTGCATCGATCATGTTTTCTTGCGTCTGAAGAAACAGTATGGTAATATTGTCAAATGTTCTATTCAACATTTGGGAATTTCTGATCATGCGTTCTTTTCATGTTCTATCAATGCTACTGAGGTAAATTTAAAATCATCCAGATATAGCAAGCCAAAAACTTTTAAAGTTATTAATTATGTTTAACTGAATAATGCTTTACTGTTTAAGGACTGGAATCAGGTTTATTCTGAAACTAATGCGTCTAAGAAATTTGATATTGTTTTATCAATCTTATCGCAATATATTGATAAATGTACAGATTGTCAAACAGTAAAAGTTCCTACAAAATTAAAACCATGGATTACTTACAACCTAATCCGTAAGATTAACAAAAAGAAACATATTATTAACCTTGTCAAAAAACATCCAAACATTCGCAAGCTTGCCAAATTTTCACAAAAGTATTCGTCGAAAATTAACTTGGAAGTATCTACAACTCGGGAAATGTATTATAAGGATCAATTTATTTTGAACAACAATGACATTAGGAAAAAATGGTCCCTTGTTAATGAAGTCTTAGGTTCAACTAATCAAATGTCTGATCAATTTTCGTTAAATATCGATGATCAATCCATAAATGATCCTGTACAAGTGGCAAGCGCGTTTAATAATTATTTTTCAAATGTTGCAATCAATTTACGTTCGCAGTATTTTAATAATCCAGAAATGAATGATGTAGACAGCGCTCTTATTAATCCTGGGCTTTCCAATAGTTTTCATTTTATTCCATTCACCTCTCTTGAAATCATCAAAATTATTACCTCACTCAGTAATAAGCGTTCGACGGATATATTAGGAATTAGTAGTTTTTGCTTGAAACAAATAAATTTTAATATTGCTGATATTCTGTCGCATTTATTTAACTCCTCAATTTTTTCCGGTGTTTTCCCTGACTCGCTTAAATGCTCCATAGTGCTTCCTCTACCTAAAAAGGGTCTAAAAACAGAATTAAAGAATTATAGGCCAATTTCATTGACGTCAGTGTTCTCTAAAATATTTGAAAAATTAGTTAAAATTCGATTTAACAAATTCCTTGAAAGTAACCATATTTTTTCAACTCTGCAATTTGGCTTTCGTTCTGGTCATTGTACTGAAGATGCTCTGGTAAAGTTATTGAATATTTTAAACCGTGGGATAGATTAGAAAAAATTTACAGCTAGCTTATTTGTTGGCATATCTAAAGCTTTTGACACTGTTAATCATCGTCTCTTATGCATCAAGCTTTATAATCATGGCTTCCGCGGATTTGTTTATGACTGGATTGCGTCGTTTTTATCTGATAGAACCCAAAAAGTTCGGATTGGAAATCATTTTAGTGAACTTAGACATGTTGAGTGTGGTGTTCCGCAAGGGCCCGTACTTGGACCATTGCTGTTCTTAGTTTATATTAATTCAATTTATTCGCAAGCTTTTCAAGGTTCAATTACTTCTTTTGCTAATGATATGGCTTTTACTTACGTTAACAATACCAGTTTAGCCTTGATCAATGCTGTGAATTCAGATTTGATCATACTAAGGAAATGGTTTGATGCACACTATTTGGTTTTAAGTGATAAGACCAAAGTAATATCGTTTAGTCTTACGGATTGTCGTGACATAAATTTTGATTTATCATTTCACAATTCCAGCTGTAATCATTCATTCTGTTCTCCGCTTTGTTTTAAAATTGAGCAGGTTACAAGTTTCAAATATCTGAGAATTACATTTGATACTAGATTAAATTGGAAAGAGCACGTTAAAGTTTTAAAATCTTACTGTTGGTTATTCATTAAGAAGTTATTTTTGTTAAAAAGTTTATGTCGTCCTGACTTGTTACGTATTATTTATTTCGCTCTTGGTTTATCATGTTGGGGTGGTGTTTACTATTCTAATATTAAACCTATTATGACTTTGCAAAAGTATATGGTTAGAATTTTATGTAATAAGACTAAACTAACCCATTCGTGGCCATTATTTGTTAAACAGAAAATTTTTCCAGTGCGGCATCTTTACGTTTATAAAGTCTTACGCCTAATTTATTTCAAAAGTGGTAATCGGAATTTTCGTGTTATTGATGCCCACCAAATTAGAGGTAATGCCCAACATCTTGTGAATATTCCCAAATATAATACCACTTACATGTTTCGAACATTTACAGTATTGGCCCCTACATTGTTCAATAAACTTCCCATTTCAATAAAAAAGTGTTACAATTTTAAATTCCTCAGAGAACTTAAATCTTGGATGTTCACATTAGAAAATATTGAAGAATTTTTATTTTTGAGTTAAATTTAGGTTATAGTTAAGATTTTTATAAGATTTTCTTAGTACACTTCATTTAAACCCATGTTACCCCACAAATATTTGATTTTTTCTAGGTTTTTGTGAGCTAGTTGATAATCGATACTGGTTTTTAACCACAGATTATCTCGTATGCTTATTTAGTCCATGTTTACTTACAATTGTTTTTGTATATTGGCTAATCACGCTCAGACTATTGTGTTGTGTTATGTTGTGATGAGCATGAGGCATCATTTTAAACCTAAACCTCTATTTATGTTTCATAATGGTCTGTTATTATTTTAAGATATAATTGTATTTGATGGATATAAATAAATAAATAAATAAATAAAATAAAATTTCATTTTGTACAATAGGAGATTTCTCCACAAGAATTCGTTGAATGGCTAGGCCTTCGTGACGAATTGTGTATGATAGATATAGATTATTAATTTGTAATCAAGATATTTTGAGGTTTAAAATTCAAGACTTTAGAGGTTATTCTACATTCTTGCGAATAACGAGATTATTCGCCTTGCTAGTAAGTAGTAATGAGATATACATATACATATGTATATGTGGATTATAGTTGGATTTGTGGATTTGAAGCGTGTTCTACATATAAGTATTTCAAATGTTCCGGTTATTTTTTGATATTTATGAATGATTTGCAACGTATTAAGAGATGAAGGCACGATATTACGGATAATTCGAGATTTTTGGGAAATATATTCTACAATTTTAAGTTCATTCTAGAATTAAAGAAATATTTGAGTATTACCTATTCGAGTCTTTTCGTGTATCGAGCTTATTCGAATTTGGTTGTCTTATAGTTGAGTGATGTTTCAGACTTGGTATGTACTATATACAAACAAAACATATTTTTGGTTTCATATTTCATCTGAATGTTTGGTACTTTTAATTGAAAGATTTACTAAAAATATTTGCAGTTCTTTCCCTAATTCCATTTTTATACAATTATACTCGTGTAATCTTTATATGTTTATTTGCAGTCCACCTGAGTAATTTCTATATTTTATAGGCATCGATGTCACATCATAAATCAGATAAGTATAGCAATATAAGTTGATAATTAATGCGCAATAATCAATCGCACTTGCTATAATTTTGATAAAGATTTGGCAGTATACCAAAAAAAACTTGTTTATTATATGCGTGTATAAAAATGTATAAAATTGTTATAATCTAAGACGTTATTGCACACACATAATAAAATTTACAAAATAATCTTACTGTTCTATAATTACCAATTTAATTAATTAATTTATTATTTTTATCAATTTAATAATTTTCTAAAAGTTGTAATGATTTCTTTATATTTATGTTATTTTTAGTAATCCTAATAATTTTCCTATTATTTGCAAAACACATCAAGGCTGATTCTTCTCAAATAATTCTTCTTGCACATTGAAAATGTTAACCGCGAACAAATAAAACCAATTTTAAAATTAGTATAATTTTTTATTTATTTCCATTTTTTATACTTTAATCACCTCAAGTATAGGGTCATGATAACTAAAATAACTAACATATTTCATATAATCCACTTCCTTACAATTTCTTGAGAAAATTAAATCGATACACGTATTATTCTTTGTTGTCGATAAAGATTTTGTATAACAAACATCAATCTCTAAGTAATTTTTCATGAAATTCACAAACTCCTCGTTTTCTGGCTTTTTAATATCTAAATTAAAATCACCTGCCACTACCATAGGCAATTCGGTCAAATAAAATCGTATGCTATCCGGAAACACTTCTATAAACTTTCTTGTACATTATGTATATCAATTCTGCCAAATTCATTGCAAGAGATGCTCGAATATCTGCCATACAAGTATTTGGGTTAAAATACACAGATACCATAATACACCTTTGGCCACGAATTACGACTTATATTTCAGGCCATTGAATTTTTTGAACAATTCGAATGACAAAACTTGATGATTGTGCTGCAGAAATATTGCGGATGTTTTGCGAATTATTTCCTGAACTATTTGGAAAACAAAATGTTTCGTACAATGTTCATAATTTATTACACATAACAGCGGATGTAAAATGCTTTGGACATCTGGATAATTACAGCGCATTCAAATTTGAAAATTACATGCAGCATATAAAAAAAACTAATTCGGCAGGCCTCACAACCTCTACAACAGATTCAAAATAGATTAAGCGAGAAAAATAATTTTACCGACAAAATTGAGGAATATAATTATCGGCTAATATTTTCATTAAAAAAATATGTAAAATCATTGAAATTGATAATACCAAGTTGAAATGCCTATTTATTGTAAACTTAAAAAATTTCTTCGACTACCCAATACCGCATCCTCGGACTTAGGCATATATTGTACTACAATTGAAGAGTATGCAGAAGACTTTCAAAAGGTTTCAACTAAAATATTAAAATACAGATAATATTCACATTTACTACTATGCAACATATAATATACTACTTTATATTTCATTAACAGCTGTCTCAGTCGACTTTATTTTCTGAGGAATACGATGGCTAACTTCAAATTTATGAGGATACCGTAGATTTTGCATCAGATTCTGCAAATAATTATATGACATTTTTAAAAATTAATAGCAATATGACGCCAGCTGTCTCCACTCAAAATGAGTACCCAATAAAACCATGTTATAAAGCAAATCCAGATCCAAATCATCTACTTCATCGCCAGCTTTACCAAAATGTATATACAAACCGGAATCTTTAACAACACTAAACTGCAAAAAAAATTGTGTGCCAGAAACGATTTTCTGCATAACTGCAACGAAATTTCCATTAATATTGATCTGACGATTTGTTCATTAAGATAAAAGCAAGTATTTAATAAAACATTAAAAATTTAAATTACGAAATATTTGTTAAATTTAAAACAAATTAGTTAAAGTAATATTATTCCATGAACAGAATATTTGTGTCTCTAATAAAATTTAATACTGATGGATAACACTTCGTTGTTAATTCAACAAATATTAATTAAAATTATTCGTTAAAGTTAATCAATTAAATAAAAATAGTCGTTAATAATATTAAAGAAATTTAAGGAATTTTCTTTATTGTAGCAAATATTAATCAATCCTCAAAAAGTAGAATAATGAAATAGTACTACATATTAATAACGAACTAATAGTTACCGTCAGAAATGATGCTGAATGAACTTTCGTTAATAATATGTATTAAAGCAAAGCAACCTTGATTATACAAGCCATAATCTAAAAAACGAAGCTTTTATAAGGGAATTAGAAACGAGGAAAAAACCAAAATTTCCATAGTAAAACACATAAAACATATGGGAAATCACTTTTTTTCCGAAGACAAATTTGTAAATGAAAACGTTGCAAATTCTTAATTATGATTTCTGAAATATTTTCATAAATGTTTGAATTTCAACATATATAAATCTCGTTTAAGTAAATCGTTTTCATTTTCTTGTAATAATTGGTTTATTTAAACCAAAATATAAAAAAAAATGGAGGTGTGGCCAACACACGACTTTCTTTTACGAACAGCGAATTTTGAGAAACTTTTTTAATTCAAATTTCCCGCAAACTTAATTAAGATTGTTTTTATTATTTCATGTTTTCTGTAAATTGTATATTTTTGAAATATTTGCAAAATAAATTTTCTGTTTTACGGAATCTGGGAGCTGGGAGCTGGGACCCCAAAATTTATGTAAAAAGTTTAAACATGAAGTTGCAGTTTGATTGCTTAAACCATTTGGACTACAAATTGACAGACATACATATATACCAACAGACACCACTTCAAAACTCAATTTTTTGAACTCATATTAGTACACACGTAAAAGAAATAAAAGGTGATATTTATGAATTTAAATTTTTTCTTTTAATTTTTTGTAAATCTTATACTTTTTAAAATATGTGCAAAACACATTTTCGGGCCCAAGAGAGTAGCCACTTCCGGTTGACCGATTTGGCAATTTAACATACATGTAGGCTAAATATTTTTATAACATACAGTACGTCACTGAAGTGTGCAAATTAATTATAATTAGCATAATTGGGCTAATACACACAATAATTAAAATGACAAATGCAAGATCTGCTGTAACTCCCTGTAAAAAAGTGTGGGGGGGGGCAGGAGTTGCGAAATATTTTTGCAATTATAAAACGATATACATATATACTTAAGTATTACAAACCCTAATAAGTCGTTAAAAAAGTTAAGAAACATGAAAAAATGATCCACATTCAATTATGTAATATTTGCATTAAAAACCGGAAGTATGTCACTGTAGTGTGCAAATTAATTATAATTAGCATAATTAGGCTATATATACACATATATTTATGTGTTGGCAAAACAATATTTAATTTTTTTTTTATAAAATTTAAAAATTTTTTTAAAATTTTTTTTTTAATTTTTAATTTTAATTTTTTTTAATTTTTAATTTGTTTATTTTTATTTTTTTTTTATTTTTGGAAACATTTTGTATTAGTAATTTTTTGTAAACCTTATACTTTTTAAGATATTTGCAAAACAAATTTTCTGGCCCAAGGGAGTGGCCACTTCCGGTGGACCGATTTGAAGTAAAATTCACTGGGACCTCCCAATTTATCCAAAAAGCTTAAATCTGAAGTTTCAGTTCGATTGGTTAAGCCATCTGGGCTGTAGAGAGGACACAGACTGACAGACGGACAGACGGACAGACAGACGGACAGACAGACATCATTTCGAAACGCACTTTTTCGGACTCAGGGGACCTCAAAACAGATAAATCTTCAATAATCTCAAGGTCGAAAATTTTCATGATTACTATCAGAGCCTTCTAGAGTATAGAGCCATAATCATTATGACGTATTTTTTAGAAGCTTTTTTAGTGGTATAACTTTTCACTAATTTCCATAGGAATCCATAGTAAAAATGGTGTTTTTTAGCTTCAAGTTTTTCATTGAAAAAAGCAAAAATGTTACAAAATTTTTATACAAAAGTGTTCTACATATCTTTAGCAACAATATTCAGGAAGGGTTTATTGGTATTAAGTAAATATTAATTGCAGAAATATTAAAATTAAATTATTTCTAAAATATATTTTTCGAACTTTCATTTTGAAAAATACATCAAAGTTGGCTCTGACGAATTAAAATAATACTTGCTATATTTATCTTTAGTTTTACTAGTGTACGTTAGATGTCTCAGATTTATACAGAAAAATACGAAAAAAATTGTTTAATCACAAAATTATGACACGTTCTTAATATTTTGAGAATTTGTTTTGCTTTTCCTACAATTTTTGAACTTAAATTTCCTCAAGTGGCGATTTTTGGTACGGTGTTCCAAAATGTTTACTGCCCACTGCCATCTATGTATATTGGCTTAATGCACACGATTTGTAGTAAGCTTTTCTTTTTAATTTGACCAGAAAGCTGTTGTTATGAACTTTTTTTTATATTTTGGTTTAAATAAATTAATTATTACAAGAAAATGAAAACGATTTACTTAAACGAAATTTATATATGTTGAAATTCAAACATTTATGAAAATATTTCAGAAATCATAATTAAGAATTTGCAACGTTTTCATTTACAAATTTGCCTTAGGAAAAAAAGTGATTTCCCATATGTTTTATGTGTTTTACTATGGAAATTTTGGTTTTTTCCTCGTTTCTAATTCCCTTATAAAAGCTTCGTTTTTTAGATTATGGCTTGTATAATCAAGGTTGCTTTGTTACTATACTTTATTTTACTTACGTAAAAGAAAGTAAAAGTTCATAACAACAGCATTCTGGTCAAATTAAAAAGGAAAGCTTACTACAAATCGTGTGCATTAAGCCAATATACATAGATGGCAGTGAGCAGTAAACAATTTGAAAAACCGTACCAAAAATCGCCACTTGGAGAAATTTAAGTTCAAAAATTGTAGGAAAAGCAAAAGAAATTCTCAAAATATTTAAGAACGTGTCATAATTTTGTGATTAAACAATTTTTTTCGTATTTTTCTGTATAAATCTGAGACATCTAACGTACACTAGTAAAACTAAAGTTAAATGTAGCAAGTATTATTTTAATTCGTCAGAGCCAACTTTGATGTATTTTTCAAAATGAAAGTTCGCAAAATATATTTTAGAAATAATTTAATTTTAAAATTTCTGCAACTAATATTTACTTAATATCAATATACCCTTCTTGTGTATTGCTGCCAAAGATATGTAGAACACTTTTGTGTAAACATTTTGTAACATTTTTGCTTTTTTCAATGAAAAACTTGAAGCTAAAAAACACCATTTTTACTATGGATTCCTATGGGAATTAGTGAAAAGTTATACCACTAAAAAAGCTTCTAAAAAATACGTCATAATCATTATGGCTCTATACTCTAGAAGGCTCTGATTAAAGTCATAATAAATCCCCAAAAAGTAGGAAAACGAAATCGGTAGTAGACACAAAGCACTAATAATTTAGTAAAAAATTGTATTGAAAGAATAAATTAAAATATTTTGTAAAAAATTCATTGCTTTTTTTTATTAGTCATAAAAATCATAAAACTTATAAAATTCAAACATGACTTCCGGTCCCATATAAAGGATATGCGATTTCACGTATAAATATAAAATATAATTTATATTTAAATATATTAAATTACAATTTTTATTTAATAAAAACTAATATATGTTTTGACTCAGAAATTCTTTAAATTAATTCTAACCTTTCAGGTACTTCATTTACAAAAACCAAGTTAGATAAATAAAAAAAGTATAAATGTAGCTAATGCCTAAAAAATCTTATTTAGGTAATTTTGATATCAAGAAATCAACAGAATGAAATATTTGGTCATATAGAGTATTGATTTGATAAAATTTTGCTTGAATAAAGAGCCAAACAGATTCGGACTCAACTGGGTATTTGATATTAAAACTTTGAATTTTCTTAAACAATGTATCTATAGCGGAAACTATTGTTGGCAGTTTATACTTAAAATACCATCAAAATATATATAAAAAGTATTCGGAGCGAATTCATTGTTTCCTATACCAAAAACGAATGGTTGCAAATTTTGTTCTCTAAAATAGCTTTTTGTTTTTTATCTTCAAATATTTGGTCACATGCTTGAACCGCAGCGCAGGAGCAAATATTATGAAGGATTCTTGTGAATCTTGTTGAATATATTTTATTTGACGGTCTCAAAACTGCATGAAGTAAACAAAGGATGATATAGTTCTTTCCATCTGCAAGTATAAAAATAGACATTAAAATCGTTTGTAAACTTAACAATTTTCTTTAAAAAAACTTACTAATAGGAATATGTTTCTGCTGTTTCAGCTGTTTTAACATCTGTTTACATGCAGCGTCACTAAGATTTATCTCCATAATAGGAAGAATATTTTTGACAAATTAGCCAAAATCTAGTAAAAAATTATCACCTTGCGGGTACAGATTTTTAAAATCTATTTCTAATAGTATGGGTCCATACGATTGTGGATAGGCAGGCCATTCCTGCAATTTTTATTATTTTGAAGAACCGATTTTCTTCTATATTTGACTGATTTTTCCCAGTTTTGACGAATAAGGCTAATGTTTGTATCGTCTCTATTGTATTTCAATTGTATTTGGATGTTTGGCCCCTCAGGTTCTAATTATAGATAGATAAATCTTTCTTAAAAGCTTTCTAAACCGAATTATTTTATTTTAATGAAATATTCGAAACCCAAAAATAATACTAAATATAATACAGGGTGATTAGTTTATGAAAGCAAAAAAATTTAAATGCGTTATTCCTGAGTTAATTACATCTTTTGTACTGACTGCGGTATGGCAATTTTAATTAACTCTTTAAGCGGCGTGCATAACATCGGGAACAAATACCGTAGTACTAATCTTAGAACTCTCTACCAATCAAACTACTTTAAATTGTATGAACTCCTTCTTCCTGCTACACCTGTTTCGGTATGTTTATAGCTCACTAAATTGAGATAATTGAGATTGAGCTAAAACTAAAGCGTTAGTTCACTTGTCGATTTTGTAGGTGAATTGATTGGAGTTTCGAGATTATGTGTAAAACATATCAGAGAAGGCATTCCTAGGAAATTTCGGATTAATTCCAATTAATTGACTTTTTATTAATTTCATTTGCTCATTTTGTTTTTAGTTAATTATTGTTCTCGTATACAGAAGAAAGTATGATACATACTAGTAAGTGAATATGTAAATATACTACTGTTTGGTTTACCCGCGGGATTTAAATTGAAAACTGGCTTTACTTTTTAGACACAGTAGTATGTCCGTCAAAAAAGCATTTTTCATACAATTTAAATATAATTGGGCCACAAATCATAAAGGTGCAAGTATAAAATTCACATTTTCACCAAAATAATCCTAAAATTAAGAGACATTCAAATTTGTATGAATTTTTTGAATTCTTGTTTTTTTAAGCACTTATTACGGTTATTTGAACGGTTATACAAAAATTAATTCGAATACGGAGATTTCGAATTTGATATTATGAATGATATTGACATTTCAATGTTTCCAGTTTTACATTTAGAGTATATCAACATTAAAAATGATTGTCAATCTTAAATTTATTTGCCGTTTATTCAATTTAAATAAAGCAAATTATTATAATTTATTAATGTAACCTTCAAATAATACACTTAACAAACAGTTTGTTATTTATCGATAAATGATTTTAATTATATTTCATAATTGTTAAGAAATTTCGTATTATTTAATTAAAAAATAATTTTTCAATATTTAATGAAAAATTATTTAATATAAAGAACATTTAATTTGTTTTTTTTTAAATTTATTTGTTGTTGGGTTAAAAAAATAAAAAATAATTATATTTACGAAATATTTTTAAACTAATTACAACTATTACCTGCCTTTTAATTCTACAACTAATATTGTAAATATTATTCAAATTCTTAATACACGAAAAATTGGAATAAAGAATGTTTCGTTAAATGAACAATATAGTTTTCAATGCAAAGCTTATTTTGTTATTTATCAAATTAATAAATAACGATTTGAAATATGTAGTATTCAAGAATATTAGTTATTTATATATTTTTATTTAATATTATTAATAATGAATTTTAAAGTTCTTCTGGTAAATAACCAGATAATCATTACGATTTTACGATTTTGTTACGAAGAGCGAAATTATGAAGAATTTTACAACTTCAGTTTCGATCTGAATGAGAAACACGAAAAATTTAATTATTTTCCAGTCAATCTCATCAGGCTATAATTAATAATGCCATTATTAATAATGTTTACGTTATAATAAAATAATTCTGTATCATTAACGATTTTTTTCTGTTAAAAATTAACGAAAATCTCTTCGGTAATTGCTACGGTATTTTTTTCTCAGCCATTACAAAATATTTCCACATTTATTCCACATTCAGCTATCGCTATTAGGGTTTCTGAACCCGACTCGACCCGGACCCGGACTCGTCGGCTATACCACCGAAATCAATATTAAAACTGGCGGAAAAAAATTCTTGTAAAATTCAAAAAGAATCATCAAAATATTTAAAAAATTCAAGCAACTTTGGCGCATCATCATAATCTCGACCAAAATATATATACAAACCAAGCGGCTTAGGCGCACAAACCTATACGTCATCTATTGCAATACAATATAATCACACATCCATTTCACCTCCAAATAGCACAATTACAAAATATTGCCACAAACCATTAAATCTACCTCACAATCTTGTAATAGAGTTTAACGCAGTTTGTTGCAGTTCATCTGGTGTTAGCTGGCCATATTGTCTAAGCTCTTCATACCAACCACTAAGTTGACAATTATTGATAAAGCAACGCCGCATATATGTATGCCACTACATTAAGAAACGAATTATAATTATTGTGTTACTTTATATTTAGGAAGAAATCGAATTGCGATGATTTTGATGGTGTAGACTGACTGGCTATCAACACCATGTTGGATTTGCATTGTTCTGGTATCTCAGCATCTGCTTGCACTGTGAAAACATTCAGCCAAAATTTCTAATGTTCGTTTAGAAATGAAGGCCCCTTAAAACAGTGTATCGATTGTGACGCACGGTTGGCAACATTATAGGTTTTCCATTTTGCAGAATGTCTATTTAACCAATGAAGCACAATCCTCTGAACTACTTTAACCGGCAGTGCAAAGTTCCAATCGCGGTATCGTGGTTTTGTGGAGTAGAGCAACCTTAGATTTGGCGCACAGTAACGTGCCAATAGTGTTTCCCTTTGCATTTGGAGATCTGGTATATATGGAAACGCCGTACGCCTTATCGCTGGCATTAGCAAATCCATGTAGATGGATTTCAGTCGGAACTGTAGCATTGAATAAGTGACATCAATTTATTTAGCAGTATATATGATCTGTCTGTAGTGAAGCCGTTATGTATGTAGTTGCTGAGGAAGTGAATCATCCCAGCCGATTCCTAGTTGCCATAGCTGTTGAAGAAATATTTTCCCATTCAAAATTAAAGGTGCAATAAGGCCAAGTGCGGATAAAAAATCCGCGGAACGTCTGATATAACGGTGCGTATTGTTATTCTTTTTATTTGTGCAAGGTTGCCATGATTCCAAAATTCATTGGCGAAGGGTTCCCATAATATGCCCAATGTCCTTCACCGGTTCGCACTAAACGAATATGAGTGTTTTTCACGATCGGCGTCTGGTATGTCGTGCAATATTGAGGAGTCATTTGCACACCATTTGTGAAGTTTCATTCCAGCGGTGTCTAGCATGTTAATTAATTACGATTTTGCTTGAAGAATTGTATCTATAGATCGTCGAAACCAACCAGGCAATCATCGACGTAAATAGAATTGTTAATAATAACTGGTGCTAGTGAATATAATTTACCTTCGTTAATTGCGAGTTGTTTTAAGCAACGTGTTGCAATAAATGGAGCGGCCGCCGTTCCATATGTGACAGTAGTGAGTCTATAAGTTAGTAGTGGTGGGTTAGCTGAGTTATTCCGCCAAAAGATACACTGGAACTGGGTATCGTTGTCGTCAACTTGAATTTGGCGTTAGGTACATCTTGGATATATATCGGTATTGAAGACATATATTGGGTATCGAAATCTGATGAATACGCTGAAAACATCGTTTTAGATAACAGGCCCAACCATAAGTGTTATTTAAGGACATGCCAGATATCGTAGAGGCCGAAGCGTCGAAGACTACACGCAGACGTGTTGAAGAGCTATCCGGCTTTAAAACGCAGTGGTGTGTCATGAAATAATTTGGCAATTTGATGTCATTTTCAACAACAAGTTTCATGTGCTCGCGTGATTTATAATCGTCCATAAATTCAACGTACGGTAATTTTAAACTTGAATTACGATCAATAGTTTTACCAGACTCAATAATCGGTGCTGAGCCATTAATTTTGATACGCCTAATGAATTGGCTGGTGAAGAAAATGGTATAGCCTTACGCGACAGTTGTGGTGCGTTGAAATGTGGTACGATAATGTGCTTGACACTCTTCTTCTTGGGGTGTGCGTCTTAGTTGATCTTCTTACTTAAAAATTCGATCGAGCTGTGAATTCAAAGCAATTTTAACGTTTGCAGCCAGTTATGTTACAATAAAGTTTGGAGATTCAATTTGCAGTAAATTTTCTTACTTAGAACCAATTTGAGTTTTCCATCATTTGAAAGATCAGGTTAAAAAGATTTGGTTAGATAACATCACTATACCTGAGAGCAACCCTTTTTTCAGAAAAAGGCTACAAATGCCCTTTTATTAACAAATTGCTGTTCGAATATTTTATGAGTCATGTTAATGGAACATTTTCTCGACTTACAGTTCATCTTTTTAAAATGTAGAGGTTTGTTTAAGTAAACTAATTATTTTCCCCATAATTTGTTACATTCTTAAAAAAAAAAACCTGGGTAATTGTGCAAATTAACCAGCAAAGTAACTTATAAGCTTCCAAAAACCGCAAACAGAATTAAAATCGAGCCCATAACTTAGGAGATATGATTAAAAAAGTGGAAAGGAGTCACCAAATATTCCGAATTTTCCGGCCGGCCACTTACCGACGAAACTCATTGTATATAGCAGATGGATAGATAGATACATTTTTGTTTATCATTTTGTGTTTGGTTAGAATATTATAAGAAACATTTTATTTGTATATTATTGATTATAGATTTATAATATGTTTTTTAATATATATATATATAACATGTGCTAGAAAATTCTCCATCACCAATCTCCTCATCCTCATCCAGCAGAAAGTTTTTGCTCGAATTTACTCCTTTTACTTCTTTCTTTTACGCCCAATTAAAAAAAAAGTGAACGTTAAAATGTAAATTTCAAATTTTTTTTGTTAATAATAAACTTACGATGATGTATTAGAAGTTTCTGAGTTTATATATTCTGAAGTATACATATCTGATTCATCTGCTATTTCTGATAATGAACTATCGATTGCTGAACTATCCTCTATTGAACTAGAATTTGTTGGACTCGGATCCATTGTTGAACTATTCTTTGATGATTTACTCAGTTTTGTTGCAATATTTTAGGTATCAATGTACTAGGTACTTTGTCACAATATATTCGACTGATAGATTGTTATGCATGAACCAATGTTTTATAGTTAAAGATAAGTTTTATCTTCAACAAAAAAAAAAAAAAAAAAAAAATTAGATTATCATTCGTCTCGTACCCCGCCTTCCTTTCAAGACAACGCCCACATTTATATCAATTTAACTTAAATATTTGTATTGACATTGTTGTTGCTGTGTGCGGCCGCTTATTACTTTTTTCTATTATTTGTCATAATTGAAAGCAGAAACTTTTGTTGCTCAATTCGGCAAACTATTTGGCCATTTCTATGATTTATTGATTTTTGAATAGTCTAGCATTCTATGAGAACAAACGATATTAATCGAGGTTTCCATTAACCGATAAATTGACTTTATTTAGAAATAAAGCCAATTGACATTATTTCTCTGTAAAAATTTGAATTTATAGATAAATTCTTATCTATTTAACGTTCCAGGATTACCAGCTGCCCTGATTTCCGAATTTGGTGATTTTAAAATCTTTTTCTAAATAAAATTTCATTTTGTACAATAGGAGATTTCTCGACAACAATTACAATTATGACAGATAGTTTATTCATGTGTAATCAAGATATTTTGAGGTTGGAATTCGAAATTGTAGGTATTATTCTATATTTTTGCGAATATCGAGATTATTCGCCTTGCTAGTATTATTGAGATATTGTTTGTGGATTATAGTTAGATTTGTGGATTTGAAGAGTGTTCTAGTATTCGGGACGATATTACGGATAATTTGAGATTTTAAGGAAATATATTCTACAATTTTAAGTTCATTATATAATTAAAGAAATATTGGAGAATTATTCGAGTCTTTTCGAGTTTTGGTTTATTCGAATTTTGTTGTCCTATAGTTGCGTGATGTTTCAGACTTGGTATGTGACATTGATATTATTTGAGAATTTATTGGGTTGTAATTCTCAGCTCAAATAAGCAAAACAAAACATGTTTTGGTTTCATGCTTCATCTGAATGTTTGGTACTTTTATCTGAAAAATTTACTAAAAGTATTTGCAGTTCTTTCCCTATGTAGTTCCATTTTTATACAATTATAATCGTTTAATCCTTTCTGTTTATTAGCCGGTAGACATTTCAATATTTTAGATAAGGCATAATCACATAAATCATATTGAATATGACATTTTGATAAAGTTTTCCAAGAAATATTTTTTAAGCCAGCTTTTAGTTTATGCGTACAAAAATATATAAAATTGTTATAATCTAAGATTGTACACACATACTAAAAATTACAAAATAATCTTACTGTTCAATAATTATCAATTTAATAATTTTCTAAAAGTTGTTATGTTTTCTTTTAAATGTTGCCTTCAAATTATTATTGTTTGCTTATATTATTGTTAGTAAACCTAGTATTGTTCGTGTTATTTGCAAAACACATCAAAATGTTCTACTGGACTGGTATATTACCCAATATTAAACTTTCACATACATATACTAAATTTTTTTGTTTACTAGGATTTGTCTTTCGAGTCAACTATACTTTGATTGTACATATTTGTAAAATAATCTTTGTAAATTTTTATTTGCACTAAGCCGTTATGGTTTATCGATATGGAAAACCGAGCAAGAGTCCAAAATTGGGATTTTTTGCCAAATGGCTGGAAACATGATTCTGACAATATGCAACGGTTATTTCAACTCCCGCTAGTACAATCTGGTAGTAAGGTTTTTATTTTAATATTTCCATGATTGGTAGGTACAACTAGTTTCAGTAGTATAGATAAATAAAATTGGGGTTGATAATTTGAAGGTTTTCCTTTATGTAATGAAATCTCTATATAAAAAAGCCAACGAAACTGGAGAAGTTGGTTCTCTGTATTGAAAATTTGTTATAATGAATTTATGAAAATTTAAAATTTTACTTCCTTCTGTTAGCCATAGTTAGGGATGTGGTATCGGCAAAAGTATCGATACCGTTGAGTATCGAATACAATTTAAAACCCATCTTCCGTATATACAGACAATTTATAATGTAAAGTTTTTAATAGGGAGGAAGGAACCAATACGACATAAAGCTTGTTAGCGTGAAGTTTATGACAATTGACAAAATATTTGGATTTGTTATTAAAAATGTAACACTATACATAAAAACCTCACAACAACTTAAATCAAGCTTCTTAAATATATAGACTTTTTCATACTAAAATTTATTTAGTGTATTTTCAATGGCTAATGACAGGCCATCGTAGAGATGTCTTCCTGGAAGAGAATATAAGGTCTGGTGTGTTTTTTTTTGTGGCGGGAGGCGAACATCTAAAGAGTTTACCTTTGAACCATTAACTGACAAGACAAGTAAGACTGCTGGATTTTTACCAACTAAAACCTCCCTCCAATATCCAGTGCCATACAGCTCCACGAAACTATCGCTAAACATTACGTCGCGGAGCAGGTACCCAGCAAAAGGCTCAATTCTACCCCTTGACTATTATATCATGAATAGATTACCGAACCTTTTCCTTTCGAGCCTAGTAAGCTGTTACATTACGTCACAGATACTTCCACCCACCGTGAACCAAGTCTTCTCACAATATAATATCCTCTGCAATATATTTTCAGAACTAACATACTCTCCGATACTTTTCTCAATCACAGGTCTTGCTTCTGCAAACCGCGGACATTCGAAAAATATATGCTCCACATTCTCAACTACTTTAGATCATGTTGGACAATAAGGACTATTGTCGTGTTTGTACCTGAACAAATACTCTCGGAAACAGCCATGTTCCGTTAAGAATTGAGAAAGATAGTAGTCGACTTCTCCATATCTCGACTTTCCCATATCTACGTTCGCCCGCTAAGTCGATAAACGGAGTTTAGCTTACGCCTATACGAGATTTTTATTTCGTCCCAAATTGAAGCTCCATACAGCATTATTGATGAAACCACGTTGGCTAAATGTACTCTACGTTTTTGTCTTGTTTTGTTTTTGTATTATTCTAGACAACGCGTTGTTTACATGTGGAGGCCTTTTTTACATCAGTAATCATATGCTCCTTAAAGTCTAATCTGCTATCAATGGTTGTACTTGTACCTACATAGATACTTAATCACTGGTTGTGAGGTAACAGTGCATTTGCCTACATCCAGAGTTACGGTTTCCTTCACCTTCCTGCTAGAGATTAGCATAGCTTCCGTCTTCTCCTCAGCCAGTTGTAAACCCAATAAATGCAGCTAGTTGTGAATCATGCCAACGGCTTCGTTACAGATCCGGATTACCTCTTCCTTGTGTTTAGCCACCACTACGATCGCGATATCGTCTGCAATCCCAATGACTTTAGCTTCTTCGGGAATCTGGAGCCTTAACGCACAATCATACATAATGTTACACTGCAGCGGGCCCAACACAGATCATTGTGGAACGCCACCCGTAATGGCGTATTCCACTGAACCATCGTCTGTTTTATACACGAGGATCCTGTTACAGAAGTAGTCCTCGATAATGTTTAACAGATACGTTGGTATTTTCCGTCGGCGAAGTTGATAAAGAATGCACAAGAATATGTTAAAAGCATTTCTTATATACAATGTAACAATTGCACAGTATTTCTTTTTGCCTGCCTTCCATCTACTTCCGGCGATCGCAGTTTAGGCGATTTCTTTGACGAGTTTAATGGCATCAATTGTTGAGTGATCCTTTCTGAAGCCGTACATTTAGTTTTCTCTCTGTTAGATTTTTTTTTAGTTTTATAGTTTTCTTATGAAATAAATATTTAAGAGTGCCAATAGTAATTATCTGGTGTTTATCTTTTCATCAATCCACCGCTCTTCTGTTTTCAAAATTCGTTCGTTCGTTTTCGAGTGTTTAGAATCATGTTTTTTCAAATATGAAGTAAAGTGAGATAGAGTGAGAATGTGATCTGGATAAGTAGCTGAGAGTCGGTGAGTATAGTTGTTGCGTGTGTTAATTCCTTTCTTCATTTTTTCGCTATCCTTTATACTCCTTCCGGCGGCAACGCAAGATTTACTTGGACTTCATACTCCACCCCCCCCATTCCGCTGAGCTTTAATCACGCTATTTCAGTCCGCCGATGAAGTCTCCAAATAAATAATTAATTTTCTGTTAATGATCTGGGGCAACTCATGCAGCCAATACTAATTCAGGTATTGGTGGCCTCTCGCTGCTAGAATCCACCATTGTCTGGCAACAAATAGAAGGATGGATAAATGAGGGAATTATTCATCCGAGTACATCAAATTTTATAAGTCCTAATGTGTTATCGAACAAACGGGACGAGTCGAAAAGACTGTGTCGACTTTCGAAAATTAAATAAGGTAGTGATTAGAGATAGGTACCCACCCCCGCTCATTGACGACCAAATTGACCAACTACGAGGTGCAAAATATTTCACGACGTTAGACTAGCTCAATGGATTTGTCCACATACCAATCTCTGAGGAATCGATAAAATATACGGCTTTTGTGACGCTGTTTGGCCATTACGAATTTATGAAGGTCCCATTCGACTTGTGTAATTCATCAGCAGTGCTCCAGCGCTTCATAAACACGAAAACCATATGTTAAAGATGGATTAGAACGATTGACGAAAGTGCTCGAGGTCGCATCTCGGAACGGTTTACAGATGAATTGGAAAAATGTCAGTTTCTAAGAACCCGTATCGAATACCTTGGCTATGATATTGAAGAGGGTTGCGTTAGGCCAGCCACCGATAAGTCCCCAGTGTCGGATACTCCTAAAAAATTACAACGTTTCTTAGGATTAACTGGATATTTTCGCAGATTCATCGATGGTTACGCCCTGATCGCAAGACCATTATCCGACCTATTGAGAAAAAACGTTAAGTTCGTAATTAAAGAGGTAGAAAAGGATGCCGTTCAAAAGCTGAAAGAAGTTTTGATTTTGCAGATTCGTTATCTATTGTTGTTCCGAGGCAAATATACAATTGGAGGTTATCAAGCAATATGACAATCAAGGTGATTTTGGGAAGCAAAAAACAAAAGAATTAATATCGAGGCAATTCTATATTCCAAAGTTGAGCCGGAAGATACGTAGCTGCATATCCAATTACATATCATGTATCTTAGCGAAGTAGAAAATGGACAAACAAGGAGGGTTGTTGCATCCGATACCGAAAGGTGATACTCCATTGAATATCTACCATCTGGACCACCTTGTGAACTTGTATCAACCAATAAGCAGTACAAACACATCCTTTGAAATGTGGATGGGTTCTCAAAGTGTATGTGGTTATATCCGCCAAAATCCATAACTACCAAAGAATTCTCCAAAAGTTGAAACTACAGAAGTCGGTCTTCGGAAATCCTTCGGATTATTTCGGATCAAGGTACTGCGTTTGTCAGAATTCAGGAATACTGCAGAAACCAGTCGAAAAATATATTGCCATTACGGCGGAAGTACCAACCGGTAATAGACAGGTTGAACTTGTTAACAGAATTTTAATACCGGTGTTAGCAAAGATCAGTTTAGATAAGTTTAGAGAAACCTGATGAATGGTACAAGCCACATCGATACTTTGCTACGATTTTTAAATAACACTTACCAGCGAAGTATTGGGATGACGCAGTTCGTGTTGCTGATTGGGGTAAAGATGCGCTGTTCCGAGGATCATAAATTAAAGGAGATCATAGAGGAAGAGGAAGCAAAGAGTTTCAGAAGAGGCGAGAGAACACATTTTAAAAGTTCAAGAGGAAAATTGCAGGACCTATGATAAGGGAGAAAACGTTCTTCGATTTATAGCGTCGGTGAAATAGTGGCAATCAAAAAGACACAATTTAGTAGGGATAATATAATTGGTCCGGAATATCTTGGACCATATGAGGTAGTATACGATGTCGAGATAATGACCAGTACGTCGTTAAAAAGGTTGGTGGAACTGAGGTTCCGAAGACAACATTGGCAAGCGCAAAATTTATGAAACGTTGCTACTAGATGAATGCATTGAAGAAGAAGCAGAGGAAGTCGATAGAGTGGACCGGATGACTCGCAGAATGGCCGTGTAGAATGATTTGTGTGTCACCCTATTGATACGCAGAAGATACAAATGTAGTTGTAAAAAAGCTTGTTTATACATAATTACCTGTACTGAAAATGTACCGTAGTAAGGGGAGACGGATAACATATTTCGAGAAGGCGAGTCAAAAAACATTTTGTGTGTTAATTGTTTTAATTGTTGTTTGAGAAATAAAACCAGTGATTTTCTAGCTTGGTTTAGTCGATTTGTGTTTTATTTTTCTTGGTGAACCAAAACTTTTCCTACATAATATAATTAATATTTGCCAAGCAATCCTTCATTGCTAATCTCCTCGTCCTCTCTTTAAAGGTTTTGCTCGGATTTACTCCTTATACACGATTTTGGTTCCAACGCAACCCACTGTTCCATACTTGTCTTGATGTAAGGTTGTGTCTTTAACTACTACTCTAAATGGTCCCGTTCTAGAAATAAGAATCAGCTAAATATTTTTATAGTCATTGTTGAGTAAGTTCTAGGACCGAAGACAATAACAAAAAGGGAAACATTTGATTTAGATTCAAAATTTATAAAGTTAACTTTAAAATGTAGATTTCAAAAATTGTTTGTCTAATAAACTTACGAAATTGTGGTATGTTGTGAAATAATTCTTGGCTTATCCATTTTTGTTGCAATGTATTTAGGTCCGCACACACTTTGTTACACTTTTATCGATTGACTTAATATTAGGATAGCGGAACAGCTTTTATACAATAATGAAATTTTTATCTTTTATAAGCAAAAATTACGCCACATTACATTTTGGAAGAAAACGCCTACATTTGATTGAATTCAAAAAATCAAAAAAGCATCGTATCGTTGGCTTTAATATTTTTATTGATGTTGGTGTTGTTGTGTGTGATCGCTAATTACTTCTTCCTAGAGAACAGAAACTTTGCCCTATATTCGGCGAACTATTCGCTATCCCTTACATAAATTTATTGATTTATGAATCTCGACAATTATCTAGAATTATAACGGATTAATCTATATAGGTCGAGATTTTCGAAATAGATTCTACAATTCGTCGCTGTAGTTCTATCTTGGTGTAAGTGCCAATATGTCACATTTTCTGTTTTAAACGTACTTATATGTAATTTTTTCGGCTCTTTTCAAATCTATCGGCAAAATTGTTCTAAGTGCCATAGTTTTTCATTTATAGAGTGTTCAATTTGGTTTAAGTTCAAAAAGTTTATTTTTTCAACGTTCAATAATGTTCTATCTCCAAAATATTATATCTTTTGTATGCAATAGAACATTTTTATATGTATCTTCCACATATTATCGAGTTCTTCTATTTTGTTCTATGTCCGGTAGTTATTTTCTCGTATAGTGTAACTACCAATCTACCATTCTAAAATTGTTTTCTCAATTAGTTTATGCTCACGAGTGATATTTTAATATAAATAGAACGGGCAGTAATTTGTGAGAAGTTATTCTTGTTTTAACCACCGTGAAGAAACGTTAACGAAAAAATATATAAATTATTCACCCCTATTATGATTTCGATCGATGATCGACAATCGACACGACTCTGTGTTGCCTTTTCTTTTTTCGTATTGTTTTTATCATATGAAAAAAAGAAAACGCAATACAGAGTCGTGTCGATTGTCGATCGACACGACAATCATAATAGGGGTGAATATTTTTTTAAACAAAAAAAAGACCAATTCGACCGGTGCGTTGCATTTAATCTCATCACAAATCCTTCTACATCCGAAAAACAAATTTTTGAGGTACACCAGGAAAATAACCAGATGGCAAAAGAAATATGAACGCCGATGCAATTTAACAGACCCCTTAACAGCAGTAATCTGCTATGATCTACAAAACGTGTTTAGTTTACCTCGGGCTGAAGTGTCTAATTTCTTCTACAGGTGCAAGTTTTCTGTATACATATAACTTAACGGCGCACTCCAGTTTAAATAAAATTGCGTACTGCGCGATATGGCATGAAGCCATGAGTGGAAGAACAGGCAACGACTTGGCATCATCATTAATTAAAATATTGGAACAATTTATTACTGATAATCCTACGGTTCAGAAAATAATACTTTGGTCCGATTCTTGCATTCCACAGAATTGCAACCGGATAATGACATTGGCTATTTTGAAGTTTATGGAGATGCACTCCCACATTGTTGAAATTCAACAAAAATTCTCGGCACCTGGACACTCGCAAGTTCAGGAAATTGATGCCGTTCACAGCACAATCGAAAAATGCATGCGACATTCCGAAATATATAGCCCAGTAGGCTTGATAAGAAAGTTGTTAAATATGAATTATACAAAAGTAAAACTCAAAGTTTTACAAATGTGACGTGATGATTTTAAAAATAATAATGCTGCGTCGATTGGGTTGATTTTTCCACCTTTTGCGTCAACTGCAAATCTTATTTATGAACAATCAAATTTGACCCAAGTAAAATACCGAAAAGAACATGGCAAGGAGATATTAACCACCTGTATAATTAAATTGTCAGACACTCGAAAAAATGTATCCAAGCGTACAGTTTTCAAACTACCCAACGTTGGCGCATTCATTTATAATTATAAAAGGCCGCTTGAAAAAAAGAAAGATATTCGTTCGATGCTGTGTTACATGCCGGAAACCGACAAACAGTTTTATTCTATTTATTTGAAATAAGGAAAAACATAAAAATAATTAATGGTGGAATACCTATTTAACTTAAAATTGAATTCACAATTATATAAGACTAATTGACATGAAATGTGATATAATTGTGATTATTTTATGAATTAAATATTGATTTATAATTTTAAACCCAAAATATTTGTGAAAACTTAATAAATATAATAGGTTTATTTTAGATAAGTTTAATAAATTACATAATTATTTGGTTTTATTTTAAAAACTTTACTTAGGACAATGCACTGAGGTATACTTATAAGTTTTCTTTAAAGATCTTATGCGAAACTACTCTATTAACTGCCAAAACTGGCCTTTACAAATCTGAACCCTCAGTCCGTTTTAATTTTCCTATAAAATAAAAGTGTATCTCCAAATTTGTCTTCGTATATTTCGTTTAAATTTGTATTTTCAATATTGGTGTAACTCCATAATTTTGTTCTATATCCCCCCCGAAAAAATAAGTGTGTGACTTACACTAAAATAACTCTAAACTTCAAATAATTTTCCTATTTTTCAGGAAAACTGTGCGACTTATTGGGAAAATTTTAAGTTGTACAAGTTTAAAATGATATTATTAATCTAGTTTATAAAACATTTTTGGAATTCAGTAGAAAAAATCAACTGATATAACCATTTAAACTTTAAGATTGATTTTCTCAAAACTATAATATTGGCGCTTACGCCAAGATAGAACTCCAGCGACGAATTCTAAGATTGATTCAGATTTTTGGGATTATCGAGATTACTTGAGATCAGTTTAGGATTGAAGAAATATTGGAGAATTATTCGAGAATTTTTGAATTTTGCGGGGCTTTTTGGAATTTTGTGCGACTTATAGATGTATAAAGTTTCAAATATCGACATGATGCTACAAAAATGTGGAGATTTTGATAAAATTTAAAAGGTTTTGATTTTGGAATTATGGATCGAGATTATCCAATTATACTTTTCACTCAGCGGTCTTAAAATAATGTGGCGATGAGTAAACTTTATGCAGTTTAATTTGCACATGGGGAATTATTATAACTCTTTGTGGCCTTGTAAGGTGTGTAATTCTTAGCAAAACAAAACTTTCATATTTCATCTAAAGGTTTGGTACTTTTATCTGAAATATTTACAAACATAATTGGAGAAAGTATTTATCATTAATTCTATAAAATTGCGTAGTAATTTTATAATTTGAGTTTTTCTCCTAATTCTATTTTTAGATACAATACGATAAGTAATCACGTTCTGTTTAATTGAAGGCAGATTTTTATATATTTAGAGATAAGGCTTACATAAACCATGCAAAAGTACACGAGAAAGAACTTTGTTGAAAAAAACTTTGTTGTTTCAAAGAAACGCAATAATTATTCGCGCAAAGCTTGTTTATGATATGCGTATAAAAATATTATCAGCAGTAATATCCCAAGAGCATTGATAATTTCCTGAAATAATTTTATTTATTTTTCGAAAGCACGTTGCTTGGTAACAGCCCGAAGCCATAGGCTGATCTAAAACAATGTGCTTGAGGAAAATATAATAAAATTATGAGGTATTTATCAATGCTCGAGGGGTATTCGACGAGAAAATTTTTTGCAATTTTATTTTATTCTAGTAGTAAGGCTGCTACCTAGATTGTAAATTGTTCTATGAAAGTGTCATTTTGAAACAGTATTTATTGTAAAATAAAACTATAAATTCTTTTCATCTAGTAGCCAGAGCATGTTTTTCTAAAATAGCAAGCCTATTAAATCGGTCAATTTCGAGTCACGTGTACAAAATATACCAAATAAAATAACATTAGACTGATAACTTCCCTAGGGAAATTATCAGTGTAATTTTATTTTGATTGGTTTATTTCGTACACGTGACTCAAAATAGACTGATTTAACAGGTTTGCTATTTTAGCAAAAAAAAAATTCATCTAAAATTGACTTGCATTTATTGACATACTTAAAATTACATAATAATCGTATACTATGGCTGCGGTCGAATTCTCGAGTAAATCCGCAAAATTCGGTAAATGTATTTACCTTTTTTTGCTGGAGAGTAAGGGAAATAAAAAAAGGTAAATCTTTCACGTTTAGATACTTTATTCTTTATTGTTATAAGAATTGAACGAGTAAAAAATAGAAAAAAATGCGTAATTTAACAGAAAACGAACATTAAAAATCTAAATTTACCGCAGTAAATGATTTACCCGAGAATTCGACCGCAGCCTATATATTTAATTATTTACTGTGCAGGTTGAATTAGCGAATTTTATTAATACAACCAAATTCTCTTACAATATTTCTTCATCACGACATTCGCACAGCTCTATTTCTGTGCGCAAGCTAATTTTACTTTAATTTTGAATGTTAATTAATTATTTCGTGTAATTTCTAATATGAAACCGGTCGTTAGACCATTTTTAATGTGTTTTACAAATTAACACGTATAGAAGTATGATACAAACATATATTATTATTTACGAACAATCATTCAACGAAACCGACTGATAGAGAGGATTCTATGTATGGAAACCGCTAGAAATCTCGCGAAATATGTCAAAAAAAAAATTAGCAAGGTTTACACCAGAGTGAAGTTTCTAACGTTAATTTAAAGTGCAGTTTGACACTAAAAAAAAGTGTAAGAAATATGTGGTATAAAAAGTGTTAAAAAAATTTACTAACGTTAGAAAATGTAGCTACACAAAAAAGCATCAAATGAGAAATAAAAAAAATCATTCTCGTATTTCAATTTAAAATTAATAATGCAACAAGGTTTTACAAAATTGTCGAAACTTACCAAATTTTGAATTAATCAAAACGTTATTACGTTATTTCAATTAATTCAATAAAGCATTAGAAAGTTTTGAATGCTAAAATGAGAGTGAAAATACATCATTAAACCAAATAACAAAATTATCTGAGATGTATAGTAAGCTGGTTAGTCGCGCATATGTCATTCTCTCATGATGGGTTGGGAGCAAATGACAAATTTGCAAAAAATGATAAATTTTCAAAACTTATCAAAGTTTTCGAAATTATTTGAAAGCGGTACTACACTAAGTCGTTGTTGTGATGTTTTTATGTATAGTGTTACATTTTTAATAACAAATCCAAATATTTTGTCAATTGTCATAAACTTCACGCTAACAAGGCTTTATGTCGTATTGGTTCCTTCCCCCCTATTAAAAACCTTACATTATAAATTGTCTATATATACGGAAGACGGGTTTTAAATTATATTCGATACTCAACGTTATCGATACTTTTGCCACGATACTAGTAATGACAATGAGTAAAGTATTAATACCTTCACTTCGATACCACATCCCTAACTATGGCTAACATAAGGAAGTAAAATTTTAAATTTTCATAAATTCATTATAACAAATTTTCAATACAGAGAACCAACTTCTCCAGTTCCGTTGGCTTTTTTATATAGAGATTTCATTGCATAAAGGAAAAACCTTCAACAACCCCCATTTTATTTATCTACACTAAAACTAGTTGTACCTATCATTGGAAATATTAAAATAAAAACCTTACTACCAGATTGTACTAGCGGGAGTTGAAATAACCGTTGTATATTGTCAGAATCATGTTTCCAGCCATTTGGCAAAAAATCCCAATTTTGGACTCTTGCTCGGTTTTCCATATCGATAAACCATAACGGCTTAGTGCAAATAAAAATTTAGAAAAATTATTTTACAAATATGTACAATCAAAGTATAGTTGACTCGAAAGACAAATCCTAGCCCTTTCGTGTCCTGCCCACACAAATGTGTAGGTAAATTTTGATCGATCTAGTGTGAGATGTCGAAAGTTATTTGTAGATGAATTGAAGCCCAACTTACACATTTGTGCATGTAGTTTA
The DNA here is from genome assembly GCA_963556165.1 of Tipula helvola. Classification (NCBI taxonomy): domain Eukaryota; kingdom Metazoa; phylum Arthropoda; class Insecta; order Diptera; family Tipulidae; genus Tipula; species Tipula helvola. Next base: position 284,666,598 of record OY744481.1, on the reverse strand, counting down.
AACGAATTGGCGCGAAACAAAAGTTATCATAAATGAAAGCCAACTGACACATTTGTGTCACGAATTGTGCATTAATCGTTTAAAAAAACGTTGTTGATACTTACACATTTGTGTTGGTCGGTTCATGAGTAAAGTTTAAGAGTTAATACTAATAAACCGTCACACAATTGTGTAAGTTGGGCTATTGTTACTATGAAATTTTATATGGATACACGTTTTTTGACATTTCTATTTACCAACACATTTGTGTGGGTTGGATTAATAATAAAGTAATTTTTTTTATTCTTGTGGACACGAAAGGGCTAGGGAACAAAAAAATTTAGTATATGTATGTGAAAGTTTAATATTGAGTAATATACCAGTCCAGTAGAACATTTTGATGTGTTTTGCAAATAACACGAACAATACTAGGATTACTAACAATAATATAAGCACCCATTTGAAGGCAACATTTAAAAGAAAACATAACAACTTTTAGAAAATTATTAAATTGATAATTATTGAACAGTAAGATTATTTTGTAATTTTTAGTATGTGTGTACAATCTTAGATTATAACAATTTTATATATTTTTGTACGCATAATCTAAAAGCTGGCTTAAAATATATTTCTTGGAAAACTTTATAAAAATGTCATAATCAATATGATTTATGTGAGTATGCCTTATCTAAAATATTGAAATATCTACCGGCAAATAAACAATAAAGATTAAACGATTATAATTGTATAAAAATGGAACTAGGGAAAGAACAGCAAATACTTTTAGTAAATTTTTCAGATAAAAGTACCAAACATTCAGATGAAGCATGAAACCAAAACATGTTTTGTTTTGCTTATTTGAGCTGAGAATTACAACCCAATAAATTCTCAAATAATATCAATGTCACATACCAAGTCTGAAACATCACGCAACTATAAGATAACAAAATTCGAATAAACCAAAACTAGAAAAGACTCGAATAATTCTCCAATATTTCTTTAATTATATAATGAACTTTAAATTGTAGAATATATTTCCCAAAAATCTCAAATTATCCGTAATATCGTCCCGAATACTAGAACACTCTTCAAATCCACAAATCTAACTATAATCCACAAACAATATCTCAATAATACTAGCAAGGCCAATAATCTCGATATTCGCAAAAATGTAGAATAATACCTACAATTTCAAATTCCAAACCTCAAAATATCTTGATTACACATGAATAACCTATCTGTCATAATTGTAATTGTTGTCGAGAAATCTCCTATTGTACAAAATGAAATTTTATTTAAAAAAAAATTTTAAAATCACCAAATTCGGAAATCAGGGCAGCTGGTAATCCTGGAACGTCAAGTAGATAAGAATTTATCTATAAATTCTAATTTTTCCAGAGAAATAATGTCAAGTGGCTTTATTTCTAAATAAAGTCAATTTATCGGTTAATGGAAACCTCGATTAATATCGTTTGTTCTCATAGAATGCTAGACTATTCAAAAATCAATAAATCATAGAAATGGCCAAATAGTTTGCCGAATTGAGCAACAAAAGTTTCTGCTTTCAATTATGACAAATAATAAAAAAAAGTAATAAGCGTAAGTAATATTTAAGTTAAATTGATATAAATGTGGGCGTTGTCTTGAAAGGAAGGCGGGGTACGAGACGAATGATAATCTAATTTTTTTTTTTTTTTTTGAAGATAAAACTTATCTTTAACTATAAAACATTGGTTCATGCATAACAATCTATCAGTCGAATATATTGTGACAAAGTACCTAGTACATAGATACCTAAAATACGTAATAGTTCAAAAATGTATCGTCCAACAAAGTCTAGTTCAACAAGCGATAGATCAACAAGCTATAGTTCATCATCAGAAAGTAATAAATGTGGTATAGATGGTCCAGTATCTGACTCTAGCTCATCATCGTAAGTTTATTATTAACAAAAAAATTTTGAAATCTACATTTTAACGTTCACTTTTTTTTTAATTGGGCACCAGATCCGAGGAAGAGGATTAAATTCGAGCAAAAACTTTCTGCTGGATGAGGATGAGGAGATTGGTGATGGAGAATTTTCTAGCACATGTTATATATGTATATATATTAAAACACATATTATAAATCAATAATCAATAATATACAAATAAAATGTTTCTTATAATATTCTAACCAAACACAAAATGATAAACAAAAATGTATCTATCTATCCATCTTCTATATACAATGAGTTTCGTCGGTAAGTGGCCGGCCGGAAAATTCGGGATATTTGGTGACTCCTTTCCACTTTTTTAATCATATCTCCTAAGTTATGGGCTCGATTTTAATTCTGTTTGCGGTTTTTGGAAGCTTATAAGTTACTTTGCTGGTTAATTTGCACAATTACCCAGGTTTTTTTTTTTAAGAATGTAACAAATTATGGGAAAATAATTAGTTTACTTAAAAAAACCTCTACATTTTAAAAAGATGAACTGTAAGTCGAGAAAATGTTCCATTAACATGACTCATAAAATATTCGAACAGCAATTTGTTAATAAAAGGGCGTTTGTAGCCGTTTTCTGAAAAAAGGGTTGCTCTCAGGTATAGTGATGTTATCTAACCAAATCTTTTTATTAACCTGATCTTTCAAATGATCGAAAACTCAAATTGGTTCTAAGTAAGGAAATTTACTGCAAATTGAATCTCCAAACTTTATTGTAACATAACTGGCTGCAAACGTTAAAATTGATTTGAATTCACAGCTCGATCGAATTTTTAAGCAAGAAGATCAACTAAGACGCACACCCCAAGAAGAAGAGTGTCAAGCACATTATCGTACCACATTACAACGCACCACAACTGTCGCGTAAGGCTATACCATTTTCTTCACCAGCCAATTCATTAGGCGTATCAAAATTAATGACTCAGCACCGATTATTGAGTTTGGTAAAACTATTGATCGTAATTCAAGTTTAAAATTACCGTACGTTGAATTTATGGACGAATTGCCAAATTGCCAAATTATTTCATGACACACCACTGCGTTTTAAAGCCGGATAGCTCTTCAACACGTCTGCGTATAGTCTTCGACGCTTCGGCCTCTACGATATCTGGCATGTCCTTAAATAACACTTATGGTTGGGCCTGTTATCCAAAACGATGTTTTCAGCGTATTCATCAGATTTCGATACCCAATATATGTCTTCAATACCGATATATATCTAAGATGTACCTAACGCCAAATTCAAGTTGACGACAACGATACCCAGTTCCAGTGTATCTTTTGGCGGAATAACTCACTACTAACTTATAGACTCACTACTGTCACATATGGAACGGCGGCCGCTCCATTTATTGCAACACGTTGCTTAAAACAACTCGCAATTAACGAAGGTAAATTATATCCACTAGCACCAGTTATTATTAACAATTCTATTTACGTCGATGATTGCCTGGTTGGTTTCGACGATCTATAGTTACAATTCTTTAAGCAAAATCGCAATTAATTAACATGCTAGACACCGCTGCGGAATGAAACTTCACAAATGGTGTGCAAATGACTCCTGAATATTGCAATGCATACCAGACGTCGATCATGAAAAACACTCATATTCGATTAGTGCGAACCGGTGAAGGACATTGGGCATATTTTGGGAACCCTTCGCCAATGAATTTTGGTTTCATGTCAACCTTGGACAAATAAAAAGACGTTCCGCGGATTTTTTATCCGCACTTGGCCTTATTGCACCTTTAATTTTGAATGGGAAAATATTTCTTCAACCCCTATGGCAACTAGGAATCGGCTGGTATGATTCACTTCCTCAGCAACTACATACATAACGGCTTCACTACAGACAAGATCTTATACTGCTAAATAAATTGAAGATTGCACGTCACTTATTCAATGCTACAGTTCCGAATCAAATCCATCTACATGGATTCGCTGATGCCAGCGAGAAGGCGTACGGCGCTTCCATATATACCAGATCTATAAATGCAAAGGGAAACACTATTGGCACGTTACTGTGCGCCAAATCTAAAGTTGCTCCACTCCACAAAACCACGATACAGCGATTGGAACTTTGCGCTGCTGGTTAAACTAGTTCAGAGGATTGTGCTTCATTGGTTAAATAGACATTCTGCAAAATGGAAAACCTATGTTGCCAATCGTGCGTTACAATCGATACACTGTTTCAAGGGGCATTCATTTCTAAACGAACATGAGAAATTTTGGCTGAATGTTTTCACAGTGCAAGCAGATGCTGAGATACCAGAACAACGCAAATCCAACATGGTGTTGATAGCCAGTCAGTCTATACCATCAAAATCATCGCAATTCGATTTCTTCCTAAATATAAAGTAACACAATAATTATAATTCGCTTCTTAATGTAGTGGCATATATGCGTTGCTTCATTAATAATTGTCAACTTATTAGTGGTTGGTATGAAGAGCTTAGACAATATGGCCAGCTAACACCAGATGAACTGCAACAAACTGCGTTAAACTCTATTACAAGATTGTGAGGTAGATTTAATGGAGTTAAGTTTGTGGCAATATTTTGTAATTGTGCTATCTGGAGGTGAAATGAATGTGTGATTATATTGTATTGCAATAGATGACGAAGAGGTTTGTGAGCCTAAGCCGCTTGGTTTGTATATATATTTTGGTCGAGATGATGATGATGCGCCAAAGTTGCTTGAATTTTTTAAATATTTTGATGATTCTTATTGAATTTTACAAGAATTTTTTTCCGCCAGTTTTAATATTGATTTCGGTGGTATAGCCGACGAGTCCGGGTCCGGGTCGAGTCGGGTTCAGAAACCCTAATAGCGATAGCTGAATGTGGAATAAATGTGGAAATGTGAGTAAATGTGAATATTATCTGTATTTTATTATTTTAGTTGAAACATTTTGAAAGCCTTCTGCATACACTTCAATTGTTTGTAGTATATGCCTAAGTCCGAGGATGCGGTATTGGCTAGTCGAAGAAATTTTTTAAGTTTACAATAAATTGGCATTTCAACTTGGTATTATCAATTTCAATGATTTTACATATTTTTACTTTTCCCACTATAACGAAGTTATATTGGGTAAGTATTGTAATCGCGAAAAAAATTTTGTTCCAGATTTTCACATTTCTCGACGAATTAGGTTACCAGGACCCCGAAACACTGATCAGAAAAATGTCGTGTCCGTCCTTCCGTCCTTCCAGTCGCACATTTTTATTATTTTTGTTTTGCCTCCCATTCTCACAAATATTGATAGTTTTGGTTGAAATTTTGTACAAAGATAGATTTTAGTAATAAGCAGTTGGTGTTAAGTTTTAGGTCAATTCGAGTATAGAATAGAGGGGGGTTGCAGTGGAAGAGAAAACTGCCAAACATATTTTCTCAAAAACGGGACCGACGAATTTTTTGTTATGTTGATAATAAATTTGATAATTCATCATCTACCTGTTCAGAAAATTTGAAGTCGATTGAAGCATTGCGTGGTAGTCATTTTAACAAAAAGTAGTAATATAAATGCGTTTATCTGTAATCGAGGTAGTGTCGAACTTTCCGAAAAAATATTTTTCTACAGTTAATATACCTTGCAAATTCCAACAATTGTTCCCTAGGTGTCTTTAAGATAAAATAAATAGATTAACGTGTAATGTGGAATTTAAATTTCTAAATTTACCTAAAATACTTTGCTGGTGGCAAATAATATCGCCAACATTTAAAAATAATTATATCTTGTGAGATTTTAAATATAGCGAGATATTCCCGTTTCTATGACATTAATATTTCTGATAGTGACATTTCTGTGACGTTTCCTTGACATTTTAATGATTGAAATTTCAACGACATGTTGATCGAAATATTCTTTGTGAATTGCTTTCATAAAATCGCCATTAAAGGTATTATTTCTGAGTAATAAATTCTCTTGGTATTCAAAGTCGTATATAACTCTTAATAGCAAATTACTATAGGATGTCTTTAAAATAATAACACGCCATTAGGGTGGAGCAGGTTTAGGGGAGCTGGCAGATATTTAAATTGAAATGCTATATGACAAGGAGGTGGGATTAGGTAACAAATGATAATTAACGTTAATTCTGATTTTGTATTGTTTGTGTTTTACTATTTGGTATTTTCGCATGGTCCACAGCGAAGGCCCGTCCAGACTGCAGCATTGAGTAAGGAACTAAATCGGCCAATTCTCACGTCACTCACATAATATTGTGATGTGATCAAATGGCACAAATTTTCAGAAAATAAATTTTTGAACATTGGGAATGCTCTTTGAATGGTGTAAATTAAATTCTTAACGAAAAATGTTTGTAAAATATAAATGGTTGGTTTGGTGATCTTTAATGGATGCTTTCTGGGAAAAGTGTCGTCCGAGAGTCGGGTAGACCCAATTTTTTTTTTTACACAACAGTATTATTCGAAAATTGCGTGCTTAACGAAAATATTACCCGATAATTATATTCCTCAATTTTCTCGGTAAAATTATTTTTCTCGCTTAATCTATTTTGAATCTGTTGTAGAGGTTGTGAGGCCTGCCGAATTAGATTTTTTTATTTGCTGCATGTACATAATTTTCAAATTTGAATGCGCTGTAATTATTCAGATGTCCAAAGCATTTTACATCCGCTGTTATGTGTAACAAATTATGAACATTGTACGAAACATTTTGTTTTCCAAATAGTTCAGGAAATAATTCGCAAAACATCCGCAATATTTCTGCAGCACATTGAAAATACACTAAATAAATTTTAGTATGAAAAAGTTTATTTATTTAAGAGGCTTGATTTAAGTTGTTGTGAGGTTTTTATCTATAGTGTTACATTTTTAATAACAAATCCAAATATTTTGTCAATTGTCACAAACTTCATGCTAACAAGGCTTTATGTCGTATAGGTTCCTTCCTCCCTATTAAAAACCTTACATTATAAATTGTTTGTATATATACGGAAGACGGGTTTTAAATTGTATTCGATACTCAACGTTATCGATACTTTTGCCACGATACTAGTAATGACAATGAGTAAAGTATTAATACCTTCACTTCGATACCACATCCCTAACTATGGCTAACATAAGGAAGTAAAATTTGAAATTTTCTGAAACTAGTTGTACCTATCATGGAAATATTAAAATAAAAACCTTACTACCAGATTGTACTAGCGGGAGTTGAAATAACCGTTGCATATTGTCAGAATCATGTTTCCAGCCATTTGGCAAAAAATCCCAATTTTGGACTCTTGCTCGGTTTTTCATATCGATAAACCATAACGGCTTAGTGCAAATAAAAATTTAGAAAAATTATTTTACAAATACAATCAAAGTATAGTTGACTCGAAAGACAAATCCTAGTGAACAAAAAAATTTAGTATATGTATGTGAAAGTTTAATATTGGGTAATATACCAGTCCAGTAGAACATTTTGATGTGTTTTGCAAATATGTAACACGAACAATACTAGGTTTACTAACAATAATATAAGCACCCATTTGAAGGCAACATTTAAAAGAAAACATAACAACTTTTAGAAAATTATTAAATTGATAATTATTGAACAGTAAGATTATTTTGTAATTTTTCGTATGTGTGTACAATCTTAGATTATAACAATTTTATATATTTTTGTACGCATAAACTAAAAGCTGGCTTAAAAAATAATTCTTGGAAAACTTTATCAAAATATCATATTCAATATGATTTATGTGATTATGCCTTATCTAAAATATTGAAATGTCTACCTGGAAATAAACAGTAAAGATTAAACGATTATAATTGTATAAAAATGGAACTAGGGAAAGAACTGCAAATACTTTTAGTAAATTTTCAGATAAAAGTACCAAACATTCAGATGAAGCATGAAACCAAAACTATGTTTTGTTTTGCTTATTTGAGGTGAGAATTACAACCCAATAAATTCTCAAATAATATCAATGCCACATACCAAGTCTGAAACATCACGCAACTATCACATAACAAAATTTGAATAAGCTCTAAAACTCAAAAATTCTCTAAAAATTTTCAATATTTCACTAGAACACCTTTCAATTCCGCAAATATAACTATAATCCACATATCTTAATACTACTTATACTACAAAGGCCAATAATCTCGATATTCACAAAAATGTAGAATAATCTCGAAAATCCCGAATCACAAAGGCCTAGCCATCTAACGCTAAGCAAATCAACGAATTGTTGTCGAGAAATCTCCTATTGTACAAATTGAAATTTTATTTAGAAAAAAGTTATACAAATCACCAAATCTGAAAATCAGGGCAGCTGGTAATCCTGGAACATGAAGTGGTGCAGAGGAATTATGTCAATTGGCTTTATTTCCATTTCTATTTAGATTTTCCATGTAATTCTGGAAATAAACTCAATTTATCTTAATTATGACAAATATTAGAAGAAATTAATTAGCGGTCACACACAACAACAACATTGTTAATAAAAATAATTTTAAGTCAACTTAATTCGATGATTTTTTAAAATTAATAAAATGTGGGCGTTTTCTTGAGGGGAGGGAGGACTACGAGACAATATAAGAATGATAATCTAATTTTTTTTTTAAAGACAAAACTTATCATTGTTGTATAAAAGCTAGCGCAAATTTAACAGTGATAATCAGTCGAAAATCGTATGACAAAGCAGTAGATACCTAAATATATACATTATATATATATATATATATATAGCATCAAAAATGGGTGTTAGGGCAGTTGCAGAATATTCCAACTCGTAAGTTTATTATTATCAAAAAATCTTGAAATTTACATTTTAACGTCAAATTTTATAAATTGTCTCTGGTCCTGGAACAATAACAAAAAATAGCCAATTTCCATCCTACTTGGCCATATTCCAGAACTTTGTATATAATTCATTTTAGAATCCTATATCCATTGTACCTGTCAAGTTTCATCATAATCGGTTAAGAAATAGCCAAGTTCCACCCTACTTGGTTATATTCCTTGACTTCATATATAAATTGTTTTCCAGAACTTCGCCGGAAAATTATTTTAGAATATTTCCCACGCACATAATAAGGCATTTTCGCTTCTCAAAATATTTTAAAAAAGATTTGATATATTTTGCTTTTCTTTATATTCTTGCATATTATGTATTACTGTTCGTTTAACGAAAATTAATTCCGACCAGCATGCACAAAGCACTAAGCAGTACTTCTAAAGCTGTAGTGAGTAAAATTGGATATGAATTTTGTACTGGCAACCAAAACTGTATCAATTTTTTTCGGTCAAAATTAATTTTGAGATCACTATCCTAACGCAACTCTATCAATTCTTCATTTGCTTTTGTCGATATATCAGTAGCTGAACCATTTTGAAAAGGATTTATAACCCATGTATATTTATCGAAAATTTTCATTTCGTCGTGTTGCATAGTTACAATGTAAATCATAGTATGCAATGGTTCCTATGATGCATGCGCAATTATTTAAAATAAGTTGCTAATACGAAAATCTTTTTAAATCAGAAATTTGTTAAGACAAATTTTACAAGTCCCTAAAAATATGCTACAAACTGCCTATAAATATACAAATATTGCAACAAATTAATTAAAAGTAAATTAATACAAACAACTAAATAATAAAATTGTTGGCGACCCACCTTGAGTCAGCTCGCGACTTTGGGAACCACTGCTCTACAGTGTCATAACCCATTAAACAGAAAATCGCACCTGATCATTTAACAAAGAAATCACGAAAAGACGCGATTTTTTTAATTTTAATAGACAATATCATTTCGGCTACCAATTTAAAAAGAAATAAATTAAAGATGATACAACTTTTATACTTTTTTCTTAATATGTATTCCTTTATCTACAAAATGAACCCTATATCAATATTTTGCGATAACTAGTTTTTGGTTTACAACCAAAAATATACTAACATACAATGCCGAAAATTAAAATACTCTGCCTACTTTACTTGAAACATACTAATTCAAGGTCACTGTGTACGGAAAGGTGAAAGAAATTTACCAAATAGGTACACTGACTTCAATAAAAAGTTAACCATTTTACTCAGAATCAAAAAGGACCGAAATTAGTCAGGTTAGAAGAGCTGGAAATATACAAAAACAACAACAAAGGACTTAACGACAAAATCAACACCAAAAACAACAAAAATTACGACTTACTTTTATCCAGAACTTAAAAACAAAGAAGGTGCCAAACAACAGCACACAGCTACAGTATATAAAGAGCTTCAAAATAAATTATGTAATAGTAGTAAAAAAGAAACCGAAGAAGAAAGTCTCCTCGAAATCGATATTTCTAAAAAAATTAAAAAATTGTCACAATAAGGAAGAAATAAAAACTACAATATAAAATTAAAAATAAAATGCTTTACATTTAAACATATTAATTGACAAAAGGACACTAAAAATAAAGTGAAAATCGGCTTCTGAAATCTGGTGAAATATGGATAGATGTTTTAAACTTAATTGCTTTTGTTACGTGTGTGGAAAATTTAAAATTAAGACCAATCGGCGCAAAATAAGTGATGAAGCGCTGATTTATATCGACTATACTTTCCACAAAATGTTACTAGTGGTGTAAATTGGACGCCGTCTATTATTTGTACGGCAAGCATTTTCCATCTGCATAAATGGCAAAACACTGAAGCCGCAATGTCATTTGGTGTCCCGATGATATGGATAGATCCACAAGTACATGATCCAATTCAATGTAATGGGTGCGTGAATTATATTCTCGGTACAAACAGAAAAAAAAAATTGGTACTTTGACTGACATACACTGCAATGACATATGCTCAATTACCTCTGCCGCATTCAGATAAAATTCCTGTTCCGGAAAGATCAAACCCAACTGAAGAATATTTACCAATAACATTTGAATCTAATGAGGAACACTTGTATCAATGTATCAACCATTAAATGTCACTACGCCATGCAATCACACTGAAATCTCGCAAAATCGTTTGGGTATTATTGCACGACGCCTGAAACTATCGCAGCGGTAATCCATTCCTTTGTCAAAGGATTTAAAACAAGTGAACGTTTTGGCTCCAAATATTCGGATATATGGAGCAATAAATCGTCATCGTTATTTTACGAACTTTTTAAATCAATTGAAAATAATTCACTCGCGTTTATGACACTGTAGATCGTGCTGTGTTTATATATGACGCTAGTTTCTTTCGCCATTTTAGACCAACTTTTTTCGGCTTCCCGCACACTGTCCCAATTGTACGATTGAGTGATCCAACAGCGCTAATTTAGCGATCACTGTGATCGCTCAGTTTAACCTCACCGTGAGCATCACTTTACACCATATGTCGCCTAAAAAAGAACGAATACCGTCGGAATAAATGGTGCAGTAGTATTTGTAAACTGTTAGTTTGAGAAATTGTTTGATAGATGGTGCTATTATGTCGGTAAGGTAGATATGGTGTAAAGTGATGCTCACGGTGAGGTCATACTAAGCGATCACGGTGATCGCTAAATTAGCGCTGTTGGAGCACTCAATCGTACAACTGGGTAACCCCCAGATGCCACTCGAATAATTTATTTTGGATTAAAATAGTTCTTTTATTCCGTAAATAAACATTTTTATAAAAATTAACAATAAGTACTTACATAATTTGAATTTAATATTTAATATATTAATTAATAGTTATTATCGTGCATGCCGAATTTCATCATAATGACTAATTTTTGAATATCAATTACATTTTTCGTATTGAAATTATTTATATTATGTAAGTATACTACGAATTTTACTGCGGATTCAATTATTTTATTTCTATTTTTCATTAATCTAGAGTATGCGAAGAGCTTCCTGGCATAAGCGAAATATCTGTACTTTGACATTCTTTTAAATTATTTTCTTATTTATTAAATTAGGTAAAAGATTTACGATATCTTCATTTTTGTGTTTTTTCACCGAAGTGAAGTACTTAGCAAATAACAAAAAATGTAGTAGTGTGCGTAAATAAAATAGTATGCATTTAGGCGATTTTTGAATAGTCTAACTAACGATGGAAGTGACTACATTTTTTCAACAAAAATTAAAACTCCCAAAGTCAAATGATTTTTCTCGAATGTCCATAGTATGCACTTGATCAAAAAATTATGAAATGGCCGGACCCTGGGGTCGGCCATATAAATAACAAGCAATTTTTGCATCAAATGTTGTACAATTTTCCGCCGACGAAATTTGTTCAACAAAAATCAAAAGTCCCAAAGTCAAATGATTTTTCTCGAATGTCCATAGTATGCACTTGATGAAAAAATTATGAAATGGCCGGACCCTGGGGTCGGCCATATAAATAACAAGCAATTTTTGAATCAAATGTTGTACGATTTTCCACCGACGAAATTTGTTCAAAAAAATGAAAAGTCCCAAAGTCAAATGGTTTTTCTCGAATGTCCATAGTATGCACTTGATGAAAAAATTATGAAATGGCCGGACCCTGGGGTCGGCCATATAAATAACAAGCAATATTTGCATCAAATGTTGTACGATTTTCCGCCGACGAAATTTGTTCAACAAAAATCAAAAGTCCCAAAGTCAAATGGTTTTTCTCGAATGTCCATAGTATGCACTTGATGAAAAAATTATGAAATGGCCGGACCCTGGGGTCGGCCATATAAATAACAAGCAATTTTTGCATCAAATGTTGTACGATTTTCCGCCGACGAAATTATTTCAACAAAAATTAAAACTCCCAAAGTCAAATGATTTTTCTCGAATGTCCATAGTATGCACTTGATCAAAAAATTTTGAAATGGCCGGGCCCTGGGGTCGGCCATATAAATAACAAGCAATTTTTGCATCAAATGTTGTACAATTTTCCGCCGACGAAATTTGTTCAACAAAAATCAAAAGTCCCAAAGTCAAATGATTTTTCTCGAATGTCCATAGTATGCACTTGATGAAAAAATTATGAAATGGCCGGACCCTGGGGTCGGCCATATAAATAACAAGCAATTTTTGAATCAAATGTTGTACGATTTTCCACCGACGAAATTTGTTCAAAAAAATGAAAAGTCCCAAAGTCAAATGGTTTTTCTCGAATGTCCATAGTATGCACTTGATGAAAAAATTATGAAATGGCCGGACCCTGGGGTCGGCCATATAAATAACAAGCAATATTTGCATCAAATGTTGTACGATTTTCCGCCGACGAAATTTGTTCAACAAAAATCAAAAGTCCCAAAGTCAAATGGTTTTTCTCGAATGTCCATAGTATGCACTTGATGAAAAAATTATGAAATGGCCGGACCCTGGGGTCGGCCATATAAATAACAAGCAATTTTTGCATCAAATGTTGTACGATTTTCCGCCGACGAAATTATTTCAACAAAAATCAAAAGTTCCAAAGTCAAATGATTTTTCTCGAATGTCCATAGTATGCACTTGATGAAAAAATTTTGAAATGGCCGGGCCCTGGGGTCGGCCATATAAATAACAAGCAATATTTGCATCAAATGTTGTACGATTTTCCGCCGACGAAATTTGTTCAACAAAAATCAAAAGTCCCAAAGTCAAATGGTTTTTCTCGAATGTCCATAGTATGCACTTGATGAAAAAATTATGAAATGGCCGGACCCTGGGGTCGGCCATATAAATAACAAGCAATTTTTGCATCAAATGTTGTACAATTTTCCGCCGACGAAATTTGTTCAACAAAAATCAAAAGTCCCAAAGTCAAATGATTTTTCTCGAATGTCCATAGTATGCACTTGATGAAAAAATTATGAAATGGCCGAACCCTGGGGTCGGCCATATAAATAACAAGCAATTTTTGAATCAAATGTTGGACGATTTTCCACCGACGAAATTTTTCAAAAAAATGAAAAGTCCCAAAGTCAAGTGGTTTTTCTCGAATGTCCATAGTATGCACTTGATGAAAAAATTATGAAATGGCCGGACCCTGGGGTCGGCCATATAAATAACAAGCAATATTTGAATCAAATGTTGTACAATTTTCCGCGGACGAAATTTGTTCAACAAAAATCAAAAGTCCCAAAGTCAAATGGTTTTCCTCGAATGTCCATAGTATGCACTTGATGAAAAAATTATGAAATGGCCGGATTCTGGGGTCGGCCATATAAATAACAAGCAATTTTTGCATCAAATGTTGTACGATTTTCCGCCGACGAAATTTGTTCAACAAAAATCAAAAGTCCCAAAGTCAAATGGTTTTTCTCGAATGTCCATAGTATGCACTTGATGAAAAAATTATGAAATGGCCGGACCCTGGGGTCGACCATATAAATAACAAGCAATATTTGCATCAAATGTTGTACGATTTTCCGCCGACGAAATTTGTTCAACAAAAATCAAAAGTCCCAAAGTCAAATGGTTTTTCTCGAATGTCCATAGTATGCACTTGATGAAAAAATTATGAAATGGCCGGACCCTGGGGTCGGCCATATAAATAACAAGCAATTTTTGCATCAAATGTTGTACGATTTTCCGCCGACGAAATTTTTTCAACAAAAATCAAAAGTTCCAAAGTCAAATGATTTTTCTCGAATGTCCATAGTATGCACTTGATTAAAAAATTTTGAAATGGCCGGGCCCTGGGGTCGGCCATATAAATAACAAGCAATATTTGCATCAAATGTTGTACGATTTTCCGCCGACGAAATTTGTTCAACAAAAATCAAAAGTCCCAAAGTCAAATGGTTTTTCTCGAATGTCCATAGTATGCACTTGATGAAAAAATTATGAAATGGCCGGACCCTGGGGTCGGCCATATAAATAACAAGCAATTTTTGCATCAAATGTTGTACAATTTTCCGCCGACGAAATTTGTTCAACAAAAATCTAAAGTCCCAAAGTCAAATGATTTTTCTCGAATGTCCATAGTATGCACTTGATGAAAAAATTATGAAATGGCCGGACCCTGGGGTCGGCCATATAAATAACAAGCAATTTTTGAATCAAATGTTGTACGATTTTCCACCGACGAAATTTTTCAAAAAAATGAAAAGTCCCAAAGTCAAGTGGTTTTTCTCGAATGTCCATAGTATGCACTTGATGAAAAAATTATGAAATGGCCGGACCCTGGGGTCGGCCATATAAATAACAAGCAATATTTGCATCAAATGTTGTACAATTTTCCGCCGACGAAATTTGTTCAACAAAAATCAAAAGTCCCAAAGTCAAATGGTTTTCCTCGAATGTCCATAGTATGCACTTGATGAAAAAATTATGAAATGGCCGGACCCTGGGGTCGGCCATATAAATAACAAGCAATATTTGCATCAAATGTTGTACGATTTTCCGCCGACGAAATTTGTTCAACAAAAATCAAAAGTCCCAAAGTCAAATGGTTTTCCTCGAATGTCCATAGTATGCACTTGATGAAAAAATTATGAAATGGCCGGACCCTGGGGTCGGCCATATAAATAACAAGCAATTTTTGCATCAAATGTTGTACGATTTTCCGCCGACGAAATTTGTTCAACAAAAATCAAAAGTCCCAAAGTCAAATGGTTTTTCTCGAATGTCCATAGTATGCACTTGATGAAAAAATTATGAAATGGCCGGACCCTGGGGTCGGCCATATAAATAACAAGCAATATTTGCATCAAATGTTGTACGATTTTCCGCCGACGAAATTTGTTCAACAAAAATCAAAAGTCCCAAGGTCAAATGGTTTTTCTCGAATGTCCATAGTATGCACTTGATGAAAAAATTATGAAATGGCCGGACCCTGGGGTCGGCCATATAAATAACAAGCAATTTTTGCATCAAATGTTGTACGATTTTCCGCCGACGAAATTTGTTCAACAAAAATCAAAAGTCCCAAAGTCAAATGGTTTTTCTCGAATGTCCATAGTATGCACTTGATGAAAAAATTATGAAATGGCCGGACCCTGGGGTCGGCCATATAAATAACAAGCAATATTTGCATCAAATGTTGTACGATTTTCCGCCGACGAAATTTGTTCAACAAAAATCAAAAGTCCCAAGGTCAAATGGTTTTTCTCGAATGTCCATAGTATGCACTTGATGAAAAAATTATGAAATGGCCGGACCCTGGGTTCGGCCATATAAATAGCAAGCAATATTTGCATCAAATGTTGTACGATTTTCCGCCGACGAAATTTGTTCAACAAAAATCAAAAGTCCCAAAGTCAAATGGTTTTTCTCGAATGTCCATAGTATGCACTTGATGAAAAAATTATGAAATGGCCGGACCCTGGGGTCGGCCATATAAATAACAAGCAATTTTTGCATCAAATGTTGTACAATTTTCCGCCGACGAAATTTGTTCAACAAAAATCAAAAGTCCCAAAGTCAAATGGTTTTCCTCGAATGTCCATAGTATGCACTTGATGAAAAAATTATGAAATGGCCGGACCCTGGGGTCGGCCATATAAATAACAAGGAATTTTTGTATCAAATGTTGTACGATTATCCGCCGACGAAATTTGTTGAACACCTAATTTTTGTTGAATGATAATGAAGAATAAAAATTTTAAATTGTTAAAATTGAAACTCTTGATGTGCAACATACCTACAAACTTTACTGCTGTCGTAAGGAAAAAGTAATAAACGCTAAAAGTCGAAAATACTTTAGGGGCATATTTTTATTCAATGGATACAAATACCTATTTTTCTGTTTTTTCTAACCCTTAGCGGCCATACTTTGCTCCCGTAACATAGCTAAAAATAAAAATTGAATAATTAATTACAAAATATGTAATTACATATTTTGAAAATTATATTAATAACAATAGTATTTTAAACGGAATAATAAAAAAAACACGGTATATTATACTCCTACTTAATTGCAAAAATATGCTTTGATTATTTAATGTTTTATTTTCACATTTTATTAAACTTCTTTATAATAAATAATTTGAAATGTTAAATATAAAGCATTTAATAAAAATTTGTTAATTTTGAACACTTATATTTATGAATAAAATAAATAAATAAATAATTAATCTCACATGAAGGAGCACATGTTATCAAATATATGCACAATTAACATAATGTATTTAATTCACTAAAACTATTAAATAAAAATAGTATAAGTTTAATTTACCTTTTAATGCTTTCTCAATTTCGTATTTTTTTAATACTTCCTTTGTAATTCCAATTTTTAATAAAAATTGCTCCATAATATTGTAGCACACTTTTATTTTTCAATTTGCACGTTTTCCTTTGTACACTAACTCGTAAATTTTAGCTATGGTGTTAGGTGTTTACTTAATTACTGATAAATTACAACTAACTCATATTTAAGGAAACAAATTTATTATATTTATATTTTAATAAAAATAATTTTAAAAACAACCAAAAACTTGTTAATTTAACAAAAAAAATTTATAGTTTACGAAAAATTTTGTAAGCACTTACAGTAATGTTGTAACTATTAAAAAAATTGATTGATTCCACAAACAAAATTTTCTAATTTATAAGAATGTTTGTTCAAATTAACATCGCCTAGGTAAAATGTACCTATATAATTTTTTATAAATTTTACAAAAAAATTCCCAATAAATATGATAATGTTTTTTATAAATTGAACAAAATCCTGAAACATTTACAATAATTTAATCAAATTAAAAGAAAAAATAACCTCACATTACAAACATCTGGCCATTAAAACATCAATCTGAACTTAAAAGCAAAAGTTGCCTAAGTGACTTTAAGCGATTTTTATGAATTTTGCATAAATAATTAAATTTACCCACTATTTAGATCAGCGCTGTCCAAGTCAAATGAGTATTTTTGAAAAAATTTCAAAATAACTACAGCAATAAAACTGCGATTAGAAATAAAAGTCAACTGGACAACGTGGTAATTATTTATGTATCCAGAGCCACAGAATTTATCACTCTGCGGTGAGCGTGAAAACCACAGCAATTTTTATTCCATTTTGAGGCATGCGGCCCGCGGGCCGCAATATGTAACAACTATTGCGATGTGCTTCACATCTGTTCCGGAGTGATAAATTCTTTGGCCCTGGATACATAAATAATTACCGCGTTGTCCAGTTGGCTTTTTATTCTAATCGCAGTTTTAGTGCTCTAGTTATTTTGAAAATTTGTCAAAAATACTCATTTGACTTGGACAGCGCTGATTTAGATTGTATCAAATTTTGGTGAAAATCGCTTAAAAAATAAAAAAGTTATGAGGTAATACATATAATGATCTCAATGTATTCCCATATAATTTTAAAACTTTATCCTTCATTTTCTCAAAATTACTAAAATGCAGATAAGCGATTTTTGCTTTTCAGTACAGATATGTTTGCCTTAAAATCCCTGAACAATAAAACTGATTTATTATAAGGAACGATCCTAGATAGAGACAGAAATTGCAACATTACTTTATGTTTTTTAATATGATTAGATCATATTAGCGAAAGACTTTGTCATTTATTCTACATGGATTGAATTTTTAATAAATCATTAATAGACCATTTAGTTGGAATAAAATTAGAAAAAAATCTTAGTTTTAATGAAATAATATAGATAAATGTACATTTTAATAGAGCTATAATGTTTTGTACGTTATCTACCTGGGAATTAGAAGTATTGGGTCTAATAATGGACCCGTTACAGAAACATATGACACGTACATGTTATTTTATTACGTCGTTTCCCACATGAATTTGTATTTTAATTGAAAACTCCAAAATAACATAATATAACAAAGAGTTTTAGAAATCAAAATCGGGTCCAATATGAAATGTTAGTTAATAAATTGAATTATGTGCGGATTATCCAAAAGTACGTTAGCTATATACATAATTTAAAAAATTGTCTATGTTTTAATCAGTTTTGAAGCTGAAATCTACTTGCATAAGCCAAACTTGTGTAGAGCCTCAATTCTTTAATTGTTTACAAAAATGTTTAAACAATTACAGAAATTTTTTAGTTAATAAACAACTTGATTAATTTCACAAACAAAAGTTGTCTAATTTACAACAATATTTGTTTTAATAAACATCGCCTTGGTAAAATGTATATAATTTTTTATAAATTGTACAAAAATTCTGAAATATTTACAATAGTCTAATAAAATAAAAAAAAATAACGTCACATTTCAAACATGCGGCCGTTAAGACTTGAACGGCTATATCATCGCTTTAATATTCAAAACATTTAATAAATACAATAAAAATGTTTTGTTTTAAAAACAAAATTTATTGTAAATAAAATAATTCTTCACAAACATTTTATGTTATTTACAAAATTTCTTAGATTTTCAATATTCAACTATACAAAAAGTTTTGTAGAGTGTTTTTTTTTCCTTTTATTTTCAAAAGTAATAATAATAAAATTTTTGTTTAGATTATTTTTCAATTTGTGAAGATAATAAAATATTTAATTAAATTAATTAAAATCCAGCTAAAATTATCAAAATAGTTATTAATTTAGCAAAATTAATTTGTAAACAAATAAATTTTGTGTGTATAATAAATTGAAAAAATTTTATATTTTATGCAATTAATAACAAAAAATCTATATGATATACAAAATTTAATCATATTATTAATTTTTTAACTAATTTTTAAAATATTTTTATGTAAATTATCAATTTTATGGTAATTTTATAAATTTTTTTTATAAGGTGTTTTACAAATCGATTTTGTTAATTTTACCACTAAAATTTCTTTGAGTGTACCACATTACAACGCACCACAACACAACTGTCGCGTAAGGCAATACCATTTTCTTCACCAGCCAATTCATTAGGCGTATCAAAATAATTGGCTCAGCACCGATTATTGAGTTTGGTAAAACTATTGATCGTAATTCAAGTTTAAAATTACCGTACGTTGAATTTATGGACGATTATAAATCACGCGAGCACATGAAACTTGTTGTTGAAAATGACATCAAATTGCCAAATTATTTCATGACACACCACTGCGTGTTAAAGCCGGATAGCTCTTCAACACGTCTGCGTGTAGTCTTCGACGCTTCGGCCTCTACGATATCTGGCATGTCCTTAAATAACATTTATGGTTGGGCCTGTTATCCAAAACGATGTTTTCAGCGTATTCATCAGATTTCGATACCCAAGATATGTCTTCAATACCGATATATATCCAAGATGTACCTAACGCCAAATTCAAGTTGACGACAACGATACCCAGTTCCAGTGTATCTTTTGGCGGAATAACTCACTACTAACTTATAGACTCACTACTGTCACATATGGAACGGCGGCCGCTCCATTTATTGCAACACGTTGCTTAAAACAACTCGCAATTAACGAAGGTAAATTATATCCACTAGCACCAGTTATTATTAACAATTCTATTTACGTCGATGATTGCCTGGTTGGTTTCGACGATCTATAGTTACAATTCTTTAAGCAAAATCGCAATTAATTAACATGCTAGACACCGCTGCGGAATGAAACTTCACAAATGGTGTGCAAATGACTCCTGAATATTGCAATGCATACCAGACGCCGATCATGAAAAACACTCATATTCGATTAGTGCGAACCGGTGAAGGACATTGGGCATATTTTGGGAACCCTTCGCCAATGAATTTTGGTTTCATGTCAACCTTGGACAAATAAAAAGACGTTCCGCGGATTTTTTATCCGCACTTGGCCTTATTGCACCTTTAATTTTGAATGGGAAAATATTTCTTCAACAACTATGGCAACTAGGAATCGGCTGGGATGATTCACTTCCTCAACAACTACATACATAACGGCTTCACTACAGACAAGATCTTATACTGCTAAATAAATTGAAGATTGCACGTCACTTATTCAATGCTACAGTTCCGAATCAAATCCATCTACATAGATTCACTGATGCCAGCGAGAAGGCGTACGGCGCTTCCATATATACCAGATCTATAAATGCAAAGGGAAACACTATTGGCACGTTACTGTGCGCCAAATCTAAAGTTGCTCCACTCCACAAAACCAAGATACAGCGATTGGAACTTTGCGCTGCCGGTTAAACTAGTTCAGAAGATTGTGCTTCATTGGTTAAATGGACATTCTGCAAAATGGAAAACCTATGTTGCCAATCGTACGTTACAATCGATACACTGTTTCAAGGGGCCTTCATTTCTAAACGAACATGAGAAATTTTGGCTGAATGTTTTCACAGTGCAAGCAGATGCTGAGATACCAGAACAACGCAAATCCAACATGGTGTTGATAGCCAGTCAGTCTATACCATCAAAATCATCGCAATTCGATTTCTTCCTAAATATAAAGTAACACAATAATTATAATTCGCTTCTTAATGTAGTGGCATATATGCGTTGCTTCATTAATAATTGTCAACTTATTAGTGGTTGGTATGAAGAGCTTAGACAATATGGCCAGCTAACACCAGATGAACTGCAACAAACTGCGTTAAACTCTATTACAAGATTGTGAGGTAGATTTAATGGAGTTAAGTTTCTGGCAATATTTTGTAATTGTGCTATTTGGAGGTGAAATGGATGTGTGATTATATTGTATTGCAATAGATGACGAATAGGTTTGTGCGCCTAAGCCGCTTGGTTTGTATATATATTTTGGTCGAGATTATGATGATGCGCCAAAGTTGCTTGAATTTTTTAAATATTTTGATGATTCTTTTTGAATTTTACAAGAATTTTTTTCCGCCAGTTTTAATATTGATTTCGGTGGTATAGCCGACGAGTCCGGGTCCGGGTCGAGTCGGGTTCAGAAACCCTAATAGCGATAGCTGAATGTGGAATAAATGTGGAAATATTTTGTAATGGCTGAGAAAAAAATACCGTAGCAATTACCGAAGAGATTTTCGTTAATTTTTAACAGAAAAAAATCGTTAATGATACAGAATTATTTTATTATAACGTAAACATTATTAATAATGGCATTATTAATTATAGCCTGATGAGATTGACTGGAAAATAATTAAATTTTTCGTGTTTCTCATTCAGATCGAAACTGAAGTTGTAAAATTCTTCATAATTTCGCTCTTCGTAACAAAATCGTAAAATCGTAATGATTATCTGGTTATTTACCAGAAGAACTTTAAAATTCATTATTAATAATATTAAATAAAAATATATAAATAACTAATATTCTTGAATACTACATATTTCAAATCGTTATTTATTAATTTGATAAATAACAAAATAAGCTTTGCATTGAAAACTATATTGTTCATTTAACGAAACATTCTTTATTCCAATTTTTCGTGTATTAAGAATTTGAATAATATTTACAATATTAGTTGTAGAATTAAAAGGCAGGTAATAGTTGTAATTAGTTTAAAAATATTTCGTAAATATAATTATTTTTTATTTTTTTAACCCAACAACAAATAAATTTAAAAAAAAACAAATTAAATGTTCTTTATATTAAATAATTTTTCATTAAATATTGAAAAATTATTTTTTAATTAAATAATACGAAATTTCTTAACAATTATGAAATATAATTAAAATCATTTATCGATAAATAACAAACTGTTTGTTAAGTGTATTATTTGAAGGTTACATTAATAAATTATAATAATTTGCTTTATTTAAATTGAATAAACGGCAAATAAATTTAAGATTGACAATCATTTTTAATGTTGATATACTCTAAATGTAAAACTGGAAACATTGAAATGTCAATATCATTCATAATATCAAATTCGAAATCTCCGTATTCGAATTAATTTTTGTATAACCGTTCAAATAACCGTAATAAGTGCTTAAAAAAACAAGAATTCAAAAAATTCATACAAATTTGAATGTCTCTTAATTTTAGGATTATTTTGGTGAAAATGTGAATTTTATACTTGCACCTTTATGATTTGTGGCCCAATTATATTTAAATTGTATGAAAAATGCTTTTTTGACGGACATACTACTGTGTCTAAAAAGTAAAGCCAGTTTTCAATTTAAATCCCGCGGGTAAACCAAACAGTAGTATATTTACATATTCACTTACTAGTATGTATCATACTTTCTTCTGTATACGAGAACAATAATTAACTAAAAACAAAATGAGCAAATGAAATTAATAAAAAGTCAATTAATTGGAATTAATCCGAAATTTCCTAGGAATGCCTTCTCTGATATGTTTTACACATAATCTCGAAACTCCAATCAATTCACCTACAAAATCGACAAGTGAACTAACGCTTTAGTTTTAGCTCAATCTCAATTATCTCAATTTAGTGAGCTATAAACATACCGAAACAAATTAAAACAGGTTTCATTGTTATCGGCACCTCATAGAATTTTCTTCAAACCGAATATTATTTTAGACTATGTTTGTAGAAGTTAGTGGATAAGATGAATAATTTGGCCAAGACCGTAAGCGAATGATTCGTAGATGGCTAATGGTGTAGCTTTTGAAGAAGTTATATGTGGCAACTACTTTTGCATTCGACGTCTATAATGCAGCGAAGATCTTGATGGCTTGATATATTTTCATTATAAATACTTATTAGCTGAATAAAAATAAGTTTTATTTATATTGTATATTCATTTTCATAATTAAAATATGTTAGTAAAACAAACACTACATTTTTTCCTTGTATTTTGTAATAAACAAATTTGGGGTAAATTTTTACTCCAGTGTACAGATGGTGTATGTGTTACATGTACGGAAGGTTAAGAAAAAATAGGTAACTTATAATTTTGTTCGTGGCTGTTTAATCGATACAATATGTTCCTAATCGTCATATTTTCCACATCATATACAAATATACAGGAGCTCCATTCCAGTTTCCAAAGTAAGACGGTATAACTACAAAAGCGATTGTATGGATCATGGACGTATGGCATGGCATGTATTGAAGTTTAAGTTTTTAGTGAATTCTAAACTTAAAATATATTTTTTCATTATGAACGGCTATTATTTGCAAATAATTAAATTTAAGTAAAACTGATTAAATTATTTCATGTGTGTAAGTATTTGGCGTGTGGACGCATATTTACATCCGCCGATTTGAACCCAACACAGATGTTGACAATTTGACATTCATCAACACGATGTCATATGACAATTGTATTGTTTATGCTAAGAGTCGAGCCGAGTTTAATCCAAAGTTTATTTCTCACTATACGTATACGGGATCGAGTGTAATTCTACCCGACTCCGAGTTAAAACATGGAGAACTCAAACAAAATAATTAAAAAAATTATTAAATTAATAATTAAAATAAAACAATGAATTGCGAATTAATTGCAATTTTTAGAGTAAAGTTTAACTCGTCTCTAAAATTGGTTAAGGTTGAGCAGAGTTTAACTCCACGCATTGTATAGTGAGAGTTAAATCAGAAATTAACTCGACTCGACTCAAAACCAACAATAATGTACTAACTACAGTAAGTAGTGTTTTTTGATTTCCGTACAAATATTTATAAACTAGGTGCATTTACTGGTAATTTTATAAAACACGTAAAATAACTTGATCGGTTTTACTTTTATTTAAATCTATGGGGAATTCTATGCATAATTAATAGGTAATTATAAATTTCATGAAAGAACTTTATGTTAAGAAGATTTAACAGTCTACAGTAGTATTTATATACAGTAAGAGTATTGCATCGTTTCTTTTTTCAGGCTACGTTAAAATATATTTTAAATACCACTTTTGAGGGCAACTATATTTTAAAATTAGCGCACACAAACCAACGTATAACAGATGCAAATAGATCTATCCTAAAAAATTTAATTGTAAATTATTTTATCCAGAATGATTTTAAAATGGGTGTTCATCAGTGCGGAAAAATTTCCAAGCAAATTGTGGAGTACTTTCTAACAGAAGCTGAAGTAAGAGTTTTTTGAAAAAGTAGAATGGTTAGACTCTTAAAGATTTTTCTTTACTATGCAGACTGTTTATTTTCAACGCAGAAGGAATCAGAAACCAAAAGGGCAGTTGTACGACAAATATAACAATTATATAGCGAAGCTCAGGAGCAATCATTTTTTACCAAAACCATAAGATACAAAAACAACAATAGTTCAGCAGGTAAATTAAAATTTTACTTATTCTTCAATACAAAATATATTAATATTTGTTTTGACTGAAAAAATGAAGAAATATTCTACGACAACTTCACAGCTAAATGAAAATTATTGCAATAACCAGCAGTGTGATCACAATCTTTACATTGTAACGATATTGTAACAATAACATAGAAAATTACAATGTTGTGATTATAATATTGTTACAATGTAGAGTTTATTAACAAATTTTATGCAAGCCCTAGTGTGCCAGTTAATGAGCAGATACAAAACCAAGAGAAAAATCGAAACGATTTGCTGTGACTACTTTTGCCTGGAATGGATCCCGGGACCTCCATGTTGCAAAGTAAGACTGGACCATAGGAATAACTTTTTAGAATATGAAATAAGAAATTTCAGTGGTTCTTTTGTTAGTTTAATGAAACAATCATTTCCACTTTAATTATTTTTTTACCTACCAACAACATCTTAATTTTCAAAATCGTTCCTAAATTCCTGATAAAACAAACTTGGAAAATCCATAATAGTATGGAAACTTACACGGCGAAATATGACAAATTCAAATTCAGTCTTTGTTTACGTATTACAAAGTATTTGTCTATCTCGACATTAAAATTGGTGTGAAAAATGTGATGTCGAGCCTACACTTGTCATAGGAGTGGAAAGAGTAAAATAAAAACAATATTTTTCAAAGTAGATATTACGAGATGTTTTCTAATATTGCTATTTTGATGAAATTTATTCGAAAACCAATAAAATTCTACCTAATGCAGCATTCGCAATGTCGGGAAAAATACTATAGTAATGCGATACATCAATACTTATGCTTAAAGTTATTGTTTATTAACTCTAGTGTGTAGCAGGAAGAAGGAGTTAATACAATTTAAAGTGGTTTGATTGGTAGAGAGTTCTAAGATTAGTACTACGGTATTTGTTCCCGATGTTATGCACGCCGCTTAAAAAGTTAATTAAAATTGCCATACCGCAGTCAGTACAAAAGATGTAATTAACTCAGGAATAACGCATTTAAATTTTTTTTCTTTCATAAACTAATCACCCTGTATTATATTTAGTATGATAATATTTTTGGGTTTCGAATATTTCATTAAAATAAAATAATTCGGTTTAGAAAGCTTTTAAGAAAGATTTATCTATCTATAATTAGAACCTGAGGGGCCAAACATCCAAATACAATTGAAATACAATAGAGACGATACAAACATTAGCCTTATTCGTCAAAACTGGGAAAAATCAGTCAAATATAGAAGAAAATCGGTTCTTCAAAATAATAAAAATTGCAGGGATGGCCTGCCTATCCACAATCGTATGGACCTATACTATTAGAAATAGATTTTAAAAATTTGTACCCGGAAAGTGGTAATTTTTTACTAGATTTTGGCTAATTTGTCAAAAATATTCTTCCTATTATGGAGCTAAATCTTAGTGACGCTCCATGTAAACAGATGTTAAAACAGCTGAAACAGCAGAAACATATTCCTATTAGTAAGTTTTTTTAAAGAAAATTTTTAAGTTTAAAAACGATTTTAATGTCTATTTTTATACTTGCAGATGGAAAGAACTATATCATCCTTTGTTTACTTCATGGAGTTTTGAGGCCGTCAAATAAAATATATTCAACAAATTCAAATAGGGGAAAAAAATTAAATATACAATCAAAGATTCACAAGAATCCTTCATAATATTTGCGCCTGCGCTGCGGTTCAAGCATGTGACCAAATATTTGAAGATAAAAAACAAAAAGCTATTTTAGAGAACAAAATTTGCAACCATTCGTTTTTGGTGTAGGAAACAATGAATTCGCTCCGAATACTTTTTATATATATTTTGATGGTATTAAGTATAAACTGCCAACAATAGTTTCCGCTATAGATACATTGATTAAGAAAATTCAAAGTTTTAATATCAAATACCCAGTTGAGTCCGAATCTGTTTGGCTCTTTATTCAAGCAAAATTTTATCAAATCAATACTCTATATGACCAAATATTTCATTCTGTTGATTTCTTGATATCAAAATTACCTAAATAAGATTTTTTAGGCATTAGCTACATTTATACTTTTTTTATTTATCTAACTTGGTTTTTGTAAATGAAGTACCTGAAAGGTTAGAATTAATTTAAAGAATTTCTGAGTCAAAACATATATTAGTTTTTATTAAATAAAAATTGTAATTTAATATATTTAAATATAAATTATATTTTATATTTATACGTGAAATCGCATATCCTTTATATGGGACCGGAAGTCATGTTTGAATTTTATAAGTTTTATGATTTTTATGACTAATAAAAAAAAGCAATGAATTTTTTACAAAATATTTTAATTTATTCTTTCAATACAATTTTTTAATAAATTATTAGTGCTTTGTGTCTACTACCGATTTCGTTTTTCTACTTTTTGGGGATTTATTATGACTTTAATACATATTATTATATTAACGAAAGTTCATTCAGCATCATTTCTGACGGTAACTATTAGTTCGTTATTAATAGTACTATTTCATTATTCTACTTTTTGAGGATTGATTAATATTTGCTACAATAAAGAAAATTCCTTAAATTTCTTTAATATTATTAACGACTATTTTTATTTAATTGATTAACTTTAACGAATAATTTTAATTAATATTTGTTGAATTAACAACGAAGTGTTATCCATCAGTATTAAATTTTATTAAAATTTTATTAGAGACACAAATATTCTGTTCATGGAATAATATTACTTTAACTAATTTGTTTTAAATTTAACAAATATTTCGTAATTTAAATTTTTAATATTAATGGAAATTTCGTTGCAGTTATGCAGAAAATCGTTTCTGGCACACAATTTTTTTTGCAGTTTAGTGTTGTTAAAGATTCCGGTTTGTATATACATTTTGGTAAAGCTGGCGATGAAGTAGATGATTTGGATCTGGATTTGCTTTATAACATGGTTTTATTGGGTACTCATTTTGAGTGGAGACAGCTGGCGTCATATTGCTATTAATTTTTAAAAATGTCATATAATTATTTGCAGAATCTGATGCAAAATCTACGGTATCCTCATAAATTTGAAGTTAGCCATCGTATTCCTCAGAAAATAAAGTCGACTGAGACAGCTGTTAATGAAATATAAAGTAGTATATTATATGTTGCATAGTAGTAAATGTGAATATTATCTGTATTTTAATATTTTAGTTGAAACCTTTTGAAAGTCTTCTGCATACTCTTCAATTGTAGTACAATATATGCCTAAGTCCGAGGATGCGGTATTGGGTAGTCGAAGAAATTTTTTAAGTTTACAATAAATAGGCATTTCAACTTGGTATTATCAATTTCAATGATTTTACATATTTTTTTAATGAAAATATTAGCCGATAATTATATTCCTCAATTTTGTCGGTAAAATTATTTTTCTCGCTTAATCTATTTTGAATCTGTTGTAGAGGTTGTGAGGCCTGCCGAATTAGTTTTTTTTATATGCTGCATGTAATTTTCAAATTTGAATGCGCTGTAATTATCCAGATGTCCAAAGCATTTTACATCCGCTGTTATGTGTAATAAATTATGAACATTGTACGAAACATTTTGTTTTCCAAATAGTTCAGGAAATAATTCGCAAAACATCCGCAATATTTCTGCAGCACAATCATCAAGTTTTGTCATTCGAATTGTTCAAAAAATTCAATGGCCTGAAATAGAAGTCGTAATTCGTGGCCAAAGGTGTATTATGGTATCTGTGTATTTTAACCCAAATACTTGTATGGCAGATATTCGAGCATCTCTTGCAATGAATTTGGCAGAATTGATATACATAATGTACAAGAAAGTTTATAGAAGTGTTTCCGGATAGCATACGATTTTATTTGACCGAATTGCCTATGGTAGTGGCAGGTGATTTTAATTTAGATATTAAAAAGCCAGAAAACGAGGAGTTTGTGAATTTCATGAAAAATTACTTGGAGGATTCGTTGTGTAACAATCGTTTGATACAGACGTATTTTTGCATAAATAAAAATAAAATTAAAACGTTAGAGATAATAAAATAAGTGTATTTGTTTACATTTTTATCTGTGATCTTGTTAATTATAATCACAAGTGTAATAATTAACGTGACCAAGAAAAACAATGTGGCGTCTAGTGATAAAGTTCATTCCTCCATAATAAAAAGGAAGAGAACTTCAATTAACACTCAACTAGCTGTGTTACAGTTAGAAAAGCAAGATAACATACGGAAGCTTAGAACTAGGTACCAAAATAAAACTAACTGTACCGATTCACAAAATATAAATACAAACATCACCGCAATTGATAACGATGAGATAATAACATACCCAGATAACATTGAACTTACCAACACATTTGAAGGAATCAATAATATACCAGAAAATACTGATAATATTCAAAACGTCAAAACAAAAACAATTAGAGCGGATACCCCTCCAATAATTGTACAAAACACAACATATTCCAAAATACGAATGCTGTTAGATAACAAAAATATAAAATGCACCATAAAAATAATAAGTGTGGGTATAAAATTGTTCTTTGTAAATAATGAAGTAAAACAGGCAGCAGTAAATGCACTGGTAAGTGAAGGTTTAGAATATTTTACGTTCGAATCATCACAAAACAAACCGATTAAGGTCATAGCCTTTGGTATACCCGATACTATGACAACGGATGAAATACAGTTTGGTTTAACAAATGAGTTTGGAATAAATAAAGATGATATAATGCAAATTACCCCAATTCATTATAGCAACGATAAAACTAAAATTAAATATCATATAATGAAATTTAAAAAAGAGAATTTGACCAAACAGAAAATTTACAGTATTAAACATCTAAACAATGTAATAATTTCAATTAAACCACTAATAAATCACGTAAGCAAACCTACCCAATGCCGCAGATGTTAAATGTATGGACATGGGACCAGCTATTGTTATTAAAAACTGAAATGTATGAAATGTGGCGATGCACACTTAACCGAAAATTGTACATCAGCTGTTACCAAGTGTGCCAACTGTGATGGGCTACATCCGGCAAACTCCAAAGATTGTCCGGAGCTGGAGAAATATCGAATCATCAAACAAAACTTGAGCATTAACAAAAAAATTATAAATCTACAAACATCTAATGTAAGGGATAACAACCATCCGAAATCTATAACACAAAGACTCAACTACCAACATAATATTAACAATTTATATAATATTAATAACCTTTTTTCTTTAAGTGAAATAACCAAAATAGTTACTGATATCATAGCTGAATTATGAAACTGCAAATCAAAAACCGAACAATTTAGTGTTATCACTAAATTAACAATTAAATATTTCTATAATGGGAAATAAAATTAAAGCCCTTAATGTGATAATATGGAATGCTCAAAGTATAAAACCTAAAACTATTGAATTTTTTGACTTTGTTAAACATGAAAATATACATATGTATATGCTTAGTCACCGAAACATGGCTTCTTGATAATGATAATATTTACGATCCAGAATTTAATGTGTACAGACTTGATAGACCAGGAAAGCCAAACTCCAAGGGAACCTTAATCGGACATGGTGGTGTGAGTATAATAATTAAAAAAAATATTAAGCATAATCTCATCCCTTCATTTAACTTAAAAGCTGTAGAAGCTGTTGGTGTTAAAGTCTAAAACTAACTAACCCTTCAAAACTTTTAAATTTTAAAAGTGATATACAAAAACTAGTAAATATATCCTGTCCTTATTACATCGGAGGAGATTTTAATGCTAAGCATCAAATATGGAACTGTCACAGAGGAAAGCGGGCTGGAAAAATTTTACATAATGAGTCGATAATAAGAAATTTTGATATCCTTTTCCCACTAGAACCCACTCATCAATCCAAAAAATCTAAATACCCATCTACACTAGCTCTATTGTTATCTAATCATAATGAAATGATAT
This sequence comes from Tipula helvola, assembly GCA_963556165.1. NCBI lineage: Eukaryota > Metazoa > Arthropoda > Insecta > Diptera > Tipulidae > Tipula > Tipula helvola. Next base: position 284,635,751 of record OY744481.1, on the reverse strand, counting down.
CTAATATTGAAACCCGGTATAAGCTTAGTTCAGATCACTTCCCAGTCCAATTCAAAACTCATTTAATGGAAATAGAATTAACAAACGCATCTTGTGCTAAATTCGACTTCAAGAATGCAAATTGGCCCTTATACAAACAAATAATTAACGAAAAAATTAATCTTAGTCCTAACACCATATTAAGCAAACTCTCTAATACGAGTAATATCGACAACTCCATACAAGAGTTCATTAATATTATAAATGAAGCTTCACAATCATCTATTCCTAGAGTAAAATGTTTGAATTCAATAAGTAATCCCATAACTATCCCAGACGAACTTAAACGAAAAATTTCATTAAAAAATAGTCTAAGGAGGCAATGGCAGCGAACCAGAAACCCAAATATAAAAAATCTTGTAAATTCCTTGATCAAAAATATTAACTTAGAACTTCTAAATTTGTGTAATTCCCACTTCTCGAAATTTATTTCTAATATTTCCACAACGGTACCACACAGAAAACAATTGTTTCATCTGACCAAAATTCTAAAAGAACATAAACAAAAAATACCAGCAATACGTCACTTAGATTCACTTAACAGACCTATCACTTTAATTACCGATCTCGAGAAAGCTTCTTCACAATACTAATGAAATTCTTGACACCACGTTCGTAAAAACAATTCACGAAACATTAAGTATAATAAATGATCCATCATATACTCACACTATAGGAGGCGATCTTTTAACGAAGCCTAAAGAAATAGCAAATATCATTGCCAGACTTAAACGAACAAAGGCACCTGGAATCGACGGAATAACAAATCATCAAATCAAGCATCAGCCACGTAAAGCCATAGTCTACTTGAACTATGTATTTAATGCTTCTCTCAAACTTGGATATTTCCCAAATAAATGGAAAGAAGCTGTTATTCTACCAATTCCCAAACCGCAAAAAGACAAATCAAAAATAGAAAATTATAGACCTATAAGTTTACTTAGCGGACTAAGCAAAATCTTTGATAGAATTATATGTATTGTCTCGAATAGAGAATTGGCTTGATGACAATCAAATTATTCCTAACGAACAATTCGGATTTCGGTCAAATCACTCTACAAATCACCAACTACTACGTATATGTAAGTTCGCCAAAGCAGAACTCCAAGCGAAAAAATCAACAGCTCTTGTATTGTTCGACATTGAAAAGGCCTTCGACAAAGTATGGCATGACGGCCTGTTGTTTAAACTTATTAAATTTGATTTCCCTCTATATTTGATCAGAATTATAAGATCATTTCTTCAGGAAAGGTCCTTCAAAGTTACAATCAACGGACAAAAATCTCAAGCAGAACCGATAATATGGAGATATTATCTGGACAATGATTATGATATCATAATAATCTGTGAGACGTGGCTTACTGTCAATATGTATTCTGGTGAATATTTCCCTCCGGACTATGTCGTTCACAGGAAAGACAGGTATGATTTTGACACCAGGCTTAGAGGGGGTGGGGTATTGATTGCGGTTAAAGTTTCCATTCCTAATGAGTTGGTTGTCTGTCATCCTAGTCTTGACGTCATTGCTGTTCGTGTTAAGGTGGCCAGTTCATCTATCGTCATCATCGCAGTGTATGCTCTCAATGGTTCGAATTTGGAATATTTTGAAAGGATAATCAATTTCATCGACACAGTTGTGATGCCTTCAGTGCGTCCTAATGATCAACTTGTAATTGTAGGCGACTTTAATCTACCTGACATAGCTTGGCTTGATGTTGATGGTGTCTTTACATCGCTTTCCACTGACCAAAGGGCATTATACATTATTGACTACTTTGCTAGCATCTCAACCAAGCAGCTGAATCGTACTAGCAACAGTCAAGGGAAACTCCTGGACCTGTTATTTGCCAATGACGTCATGCATTCGGAGGTTTCATCATGTTTGGATTTCACCGGCTCCCAGAGCATCTACCACACACCAATTACGATAAATATTTTTCATATAAATTGTTCAATTGATTCCTTTTCTAACAAGTTTTATTTTAATTTCAGAAATGCCGACTACGCTTCCTTAAACGAGTTCCTCAGCAATTCTGATTGGGACTTTTTGCAACGGGGCGGTAATTTAAATGACATCGTTTTGATGTTTAACGACATTCTCAAAAGTGGTATTGAAAGACACGTTCCGTTGGTAAAAAAAAAAACCGGCTTTCGGGAGCCCTGGTATAACAATAGATTGTTAAATCTGGAGAATCGCCGCAATAAGTTCCATTCATTATACAGGCGGTACGGGGTCCAATTTTATCCCAAATTTGATAACGCTCTCAAAGAGTTTAAAAGTTTAAATTGGTTTTTATATAACCAATACGTTGTGCGAATCGAGGAGGAATTGACATCAAATCCAAAGGAGTTCTGGAGTTTTATGAATAGTAAGAGAAAAGTGGTTGGTTTCCCTACTCCTATGTCTTACCAGAACTCCGTCGCTAGTCAACCCGCGGAGATCTGTAATTTGTTTGCTAGCTATTTTGCCTCAGTATACGAACCAGCCACGATGTCCCCTACCATTCCTTCATGCGCTAACAGTTTCGTGGAATTTAATTATTTTAAATTTACTGAGCAGGAAGTTTGCGATTGCTTGCTTAATCTTGATATTAAAAAGGGCGCTGGTCACGACGGTATTCCGCCGATCCTTATTAAGCATTGTGCCGAGAGTTTGTCCCGCCCAATTACCTTCATGTTTAATGAAAGTTTACGTATTGGATTTTTTCCTGAGCCTTGGAAAATTGCATGCCTCCATCCCATTTTCAAGGCGGGTAGAAGAAACGAAGTAAGTAATTATCGGGGGATTTCCATTCTTTCCGTTATACCCAAACTTGGTTTTCCATACCAAATCATTAATTTCTTCTGCTCAGCATGGGTTTTATCCAGGCAGATCCACAGTGACTAATCTGGTTTCTTTTTGTGGCAAGTTATTTAGCAGTTTAAACTCCAGGCAGCAACTGGATGTTATTTATACTGATTTTGCGAAAGCTTTCGATAAGATTGACCACTCGCTCCTGATCTCTAAATTAAAGAAATTAAATTGTCAGTGCATTCCAATTGAATGGTTACAGTCTTACCTTTCCGACCGTTGGCAATCCGTTAGGATTTTGGATTCTAGTTCACAGTTATTTCGCGTGACATCTGGCGTACCTCAAGGAAGTCATATTGGCCCTTTATTATTTATATTATTTATCAACGATATTGTTGACTGCTTTGAGTTTGCCAGCTGCCTCCTGTTTGCCGATGATATGAAAATTTTCGCCCGGATCAACAGCGTGTCCGATTGCGTAAAGCTGCAAGATGATTTGGACAAATTTTGCAGTTGGTCTATTCGCAATAGATTGGGACTCAACGTGAGTAAGTGTAAGAGTCTTTCATTTTATCGTACCCGGTCACCTCTGTCCCATCGTTATCGTCTGTATGGTGAGGATGTAGTCAGAGTGGAGTTTATATCTGATCTGGGTATAATTTTTTCAGCTGATGCCACCTTTACTAGACATATTAACACCATTATTAATAAGGCATACATTATGTTGGGTTTTATTAAGCAGAACTGTAAGGACTTCATCGACCCGATTACTCTAACATCACTGTACGGTTCTTTTGTTCGTTCTATTTTAGAATATGCATCGCCGGTGTGGTCACCATCTTACCACTGTCACTCGGATAGAATAGAAAGTGTTCAGAAGCAGTTTGTTTTGTATGCACTTCGTTGTCTACCGTCTACACGGTCTATTGAATATGTTCTTCCTCCCTACCAAGATCGCTGTAACCTATTGAATCTGCACCGATTAGATTGTCGACGGGTAGTAGCATCGGCATTGTTCATTTGCGATATTTTCAGCTCTCGAATCGATTGTACTGAGCTGCTTTCACGCTTAAATCTTTACGCTCCGATACGTCAAATGCGCCCACGCGATGGACTGTTACTCATTAACCAGGTATCAACTAATTACGGTCTTTCGGAACCACTTTTGAGAGCATCGCGAGAGTTTAATTCAGTTTATGATGTTTTTGATTTCAACTTGTCCAGAGAGTCGTTTAAGAAAGCTTTATTTAAATTTTTATGTATAATAATAACTAAATAGTCGGCGTTTTCTATCTATCTTTTATTCCTTTTGTGTTGTATTTCATTTTTACAAAATAATTTTATAATTTTTTTTTAACATGTTTGTATAACCGATTGTAATCACTGTAGGCTATACATGATAATAAATAAATAAATAAATAATATACGGTGTACCCCAAGGTGCTGTCCTGTCACCATGTCTATATAATCTGTATATACAGCAGACATTAAAGCTGAATTCAATGAACAAGTTCACTTCGCACAATTTGCAGATGATACAGCTATTTATTCGAGCTCCACTAACATTCAAATTATAGTGAATAACCTGCAGTATAATATAAACAAATTAAGTATGTATTACTCAAAATGGGGCATTAAAATAAATCCAGCGAAAACCCAGGCTATATTTCTGAGTCGGAAAATGGCCACTCGCAATCTTCCCAATAGTAATTCTTTAAAAATAAATAATGTCGTAGTTGGATGGTCTGATCAATTGAAGTACCAAGGATTGTTCATTGACAAACGTTTAACCTTCAAAAACCATATTAACTACACTATTCGTAAATGCGATAATTGTATAAAACTATTATATAGTTTATTAGATACATAAAAAATCAAAATTATCTGTTTCAAATAAACGTTTAATATTCTTGCTAATGCTTAGAAGCATATTATTATATGCCGCTACCGTTTGGTTTTCCAGTGCCAAGACGCATATCAAAAAACTTCAAATAAGTCAAAATAAATATCTAAAACTAATTTATAACAAACCAAAATTTTACTCAACAAGACGATTACACAAACTATCAAATGTACCATTAATTCTGGATCAAATTTTTAAAATTAGAGAAAATTTCAAAAATAAATTATGTTTAACTCAGAACCCTCTTATAAACGATTTATGCTTAGAGCACTAAATATTAAATTAATATAATCTTCCTAACAATTAGTTTTTAAGTTTTATTTAAGTATTATTTAGTATAAGTTAGTTTTAAGTTCAACTCATTGTGGTTTTTACATCCTAAATTTTCCATAAAACTAAATTATAGAAAAAAAAAAAAATTACTATAAAATGAAGATGTGAAATATCTCAATACAGTTTAAACTAGTCTAAGCAACTTAATATTACAAAGAAGAAAAGCTGCAACAAGCTGTACTCTTAAAATGTCAACAATGTTAACAAATATTTTATTATAATAAAGAATTTATTGAATTGAAAATTACTTGGAGATTGATGTTTGTTATACAAAATCTTTATCGACAACAAAGAATAATACGTGTATCGATTTAATTTTCTCAAGAAATTGTGAGGAAGTGGATTATATGAAATATGTTAGTTATTTTAGTTATCATGACCCTATACTTGAGGTGATTAAAGTATAAAAAATGAAAATAAATAAAAAATTATACTAATTTTAAAATTGGTTTTATTTGTTCGCGGTTAACGTTTTCAATGTGCAAGAAGAATTATTTGAGAAGAATCAGCCTTGATGTGTTTTGAAAATAATACGAAAATTATTAGGATTACTAAAAATAACATAAATAAGCAACCATTTCTAGGCATAGCATTCAAGAAATCATTACAACTTTTAGAAAATTATTAAATTGATAAAAATAATAAATTAATTAATTAAATTGGTAATTATAGAACAGTATTATTATTATTATTAGTTGAGGGCCATGTGGGCGTTCAAGCCACCCCGCACTGCGACCTAAAAGATCTTTTGTGCATGGACCCTACTTAATGAGCCGTCCAGTCAATATTCAGGCTCTTAATGAACCTGACAATACTGCCGGCCGGTATATGATGCATACTATCCGGGCTCATTGATGCTGCAACCTTTTGCAGAAAATGGCTGGACAATGGCACAGAACATGTTCCGCTGATTCCGCTTCCATGTCGCAGAAGCGACATCTATCCGTCGAACTTAGGCCCATTTTCTTAAGGTGATACCTTAAGGGGATGTGACCTGTGAGGAAGCTATATATAGAACAGTAAGATTATTTTGTAAATTTTATTATGTGTGTGCAATAACATCTTAGACTATAACAATTTTATACATTTTTATACACGCATATAATAAACAAGTTTTTTTTTGGTATACTGCCAAATCTTTATCTTTAACTTATATTGCTATACTTGTCTGATTTATGATGTGACATCGATGCCTATAAAATATAGAAATTACTCAGGTGGACTGCAAATAAACATATAAAGATTAAAATGGAATTAGGGAAAGAACTGCAAATATTTTTAGTAAATCTTTCAATTAAAATTACCAAACATTCAGATGAAATATGAAACCAAAAATATGTTTTGTTTGTATATAGTACATACCAAGTCTGAAACATCACTCAACTATAAGACAACCAAATTCGAATAAGCTCGATACACGAAAAGACTCGAATAATACTCAAATATTTCTTTAATTCTAGAATGAACTTAAAATTGTAGAATATATTTCCCAAAAATCTCGAATTATCCGTAATATCGTGCGTTCATTCATAAATATCAAAAAATAACCGGAACATTTGAAATACTTATATGTAGAACACGCTTCAAATCCACAAATCCAACTATAATCCACATATACATATATGTATATCTCATTACTACTTACTAGCAAGGCGAATAATCTCGTTATTCGCAAGAATCTTGATTACAAATTAATAATCTATATCTATCATACACAATTCATCACGAAGGCCTAGCCATTCAACGAATTCTTGTGGAGAAATCTCCTATTGTACAAAATGAAATTTTATTTAGATAAAAATTATAAAATCACCAAATCCGGAAATCAGGGTAACAGGTAATCCTGGAAAGTTAAGTGGATAAGAATTGATTTATGAATTCTAATTGGTGCAGAGAAATAATGTCAATTGGCTTTATTTCCATTTCTAATTAGATTTCCGATCTGGAAGTCAATTTATCGGTTAATGGAAACCTCAATAAATATCGTTTGTTGTCATAGAATGTTAGACTATATTCAAAAATCAATAAATCATAGAAATGGCCAAATAGTTCGCCGAATTGAGCAACAAAAGTTTCTGCTTTGAATTACGACAAATGATAGAAAATGCCAATAAAAATATTTAAGGCAACTTGATAGATGATGAAATCAATAAAATGTGGGCGTTTTCTTGAAGAGGAAGGCGGGGTGGGGTACGAGACGAATGATAAACAATTTTTTTTATTTTTAAGATAAAACTTATCTTTAACTATTGTTGCTATGGAGGTTGATAATCCTCGTGAATCCGGGATGATGCTGCTTGATAATCCGCTAAGATTATCACACTCCAATTTTATTGTGAATTTGTTGATTTTTGTATCGATTTAATATTTAATAAAATAAATTGTAAACCGCTTGAACAAAATCTTTATTTAATTTTAAATACACTTGATATTTTATTTTCGCTTGTTGTTAACTTGATGAAATCTCGCTTCGAATAGAGAGAATTTTCTTTATTTTATTTTTCAGCTTAATTAAAACCGCCAAAAAATTTTGATGGTTTTTACATATTGACATCTTAGTTTAAACATGTTAACTAATTACATAATTTCTTTAATTTAATCAAATAATAAGTGACATCGTGATATTATTGTCTAGCTATGGTATTATGACACTGGCTTTTTTTCCGACTTTTTCAGCTGCTGAAAAATGCAAATGAAGTGAGAGAAATAATATGTATACAAAACATTCATTAGAGTGAGTGTATACAGTATAATAGAAATGTATATGTCAAAAATTGAGCTAAATTATTTTTTCTAGCAGTAAAGTGAGCAATTCTAGCAGAAAATAATGAATTGTTCTTATTTTTTTGACGTTTCTACTTTTTTTTAAGCATCGACGGTATTTTATTTGTCGTAATGCCTTCATTAGAAGTGATTGTCGCAGCAAATATTAGTTTATTGAATGTTTCGGCATATTTGTTGTACAATAAAATATTAAATAAAAATAAATCAAAAAAAAAAAAAAAATAGTCTGCAAAGTGGCTGCTTCAGAGGGAATCTGAAGGATTTGGCCAAAAATTATTAAAAGATATCCAAAGTGAAGATATCAAGTTGTACCGGCAAATTTTGAAAATGACACCAGTACAATTTGGAGAAATTTTAGAAATGATTCATCCTGATATTACCAAACAAAATCATTGTTTTTCCCCCTTATTTGTATAACTGGAATGGCTGAGGTTCCATATAAACTCTGATGTTTTAATTTTTTCTATTAGAAATTTTATGTTTAGAGCATTCCAATTATGCATTTTAAATTAATTTTTCAACGCAGAAACAAAATCCATTATATTTCCCAGCGTAAATTTTTGACGTTTATAAAATGGTGTTGTCTTTTTCTTTACGTCTGTTTCTGTCCTAGTTACGCATTGCTTCTTTTATTGCACTTTTTTCTAGCCAATGTCATAATACCATAAACTAAGTTTTTTCGTTAGCATTCATGTGTGTACAAGATAATTTTATAAATTGAGCAAACTGCTATATAAATTCATTTTGAAAATGATTCTTCTGTCAAATGAAAAAATGTAAATAATAAACAGTGGTGTTGTGTTGTGATTAGAACAATAATTCAAAAAAATAAGCTAAGTTTCTTAAAATTAATTCTAAAATATTAAATATATAATTCTAATGTTGTGTTTGCTTTTAGGTGAAGATTGCGATGTATTCTGCTTCAACATTCCGCCGGCCATGAATCATCTGATTCATTGTATGTGATGGGTAGCTTACACAATTTATGGATGGGTCGCTGGATAATTTTGTCGGTGTTTGCTACTCGGATGGATACTATTCGAACTTTGCCATCATTTGCAGGATGTGTTTCAACTACTCTAGCCAATGCCCAACATGTAGACGGTAAGTTCGATTCTGCGATTAATACTATATCTCCTGCCGCTAGATTTTTAGACTCACTTGTCCACTTATTTCTTTTTTGTAGGATAGTAAGATAATCCATATGCCACCGTTTCCAAAAGTGCTGCTGCATATGTTTGACCATACCCCATCTGGTCGATGGTGAAACGTTTAATGGCTGTGAATCATCTGCGATGTCAGTGAAAGTGCGCCCGATTAAGAAATGCGCTGGCGTAATGCAGTCGATGTCTTCTGCTTCATTGGCTGCCATTGGTCTCGAATTCATGATGGCCTCTATTTTTATCATTAATGTGCCAAATTCTTCCATGGTGAGTATAGTGTCTCCAACCACCCTCGTTAGTTGTATTTTCGCCTGTTTTACTGCCGCCTCCCATATACCACCCATATGGGGCGCTCCTGGTGGAATAAATTGCCAATCTATTTTATGTCGTAGCAGCGCTGCGGCTATGTCCGATGATTTTGATTTTAGGAATTTAAATAATTCCCGCAATTGATTGTTGGCACCCACAAAATTAGTGCCATTGTCACTGTAGACTGTGTGACAATTTCCTCTTCTTGATATGAATCTTGTTAATGCTCCCAGAAAACTTTCAGTGGTTAAGTTTCCTACTGTCTCGATGTGCACTGCCTTTGTGCTTAGGCATACGAATATACAAACGTACATTTTATGCGGAATTTGACCTCTGCGTCTTACAGGATGCACTTTGAACGGTCCACAGTAATCCACTCCGACTTTGTGAAATGGGTGTGAATATTGCACCCTATCTGCTGGTAAATTCGCCATCAGCTGCTTTTCGATTGTTGGATTTTGTTTTATGCACTTGATGCATTTGTGCACAATTGTTCTGGATATCACTTTGCATCTTATTATCCAAAACCGTCGCCTTGTAATGCTTGTAAGAAGGCTTATCCCCGGATGATTGTGTAGGTTATGCATATCTCTTACAATGCATTTTACTGCGTTGACTCGTCGGTAGGATAATAGGATGCTTCACGTTAAACGATGCGACTGATTTTTGTATCCGACCTCCTACTCGTAGTACTCCTGCGTCATCCAAAAATGGATTCAGGCTGATAAGCTTCGTGCGCCTCGGCAATCCCTTTTTCTCTTGCAATGCATCTATTTCTGCCTGAAATTCGGTTTTTTGTATGTATTTTATTAGTATCAACTCCGCAGCCATCATCTCCTCTCGATTGGTATCACTTGAATTTTGCTTCTTACAGCAGTTGGTGATGAACCTCTTCATTAATGCTAATACCTTGGTCATCTTATGGAAACTGGAGTATCTGTTAGTAAATTCTTCAAGAAAAGTAGTTGTTGATACGGCATATGATTGAATTTTTGCAGGGCGTAGTTCTTCTGTTGTCGCACCCTGTTCTCTCAAGTTGGTTGAATGAATCGCCTTGGTTCGTTCAGCATCATTCAACCAATGTGGCCCATGCCACCACAGACTACACTCTACCAAATCTTTCGTATTCATGCCTCGAGAAGCGATATCAGCCGGGTTGTCCTTAGATCCGACGTGCCCCCAATTTTCTCGTTTGTATTTTTGAATGATGTCGCTCGTTCTATTGGCTACAAAAGTTGTCCAGCGCCTGGGATGTGCCGACAGCCAATCCAACACTATTTTTGAGTCGGTGAATAGCAGAATTGTTGTTATCTTGATCGTTAACGCCGATTCCACCAACTTCATTAGATTGGCCAATAACAATGCACCCATCAATTCCAGCCGTGGAATACTAATTTGCTTGACCGGTGCAACTCGTGATTTCGAAGTGATTATATTGGATTGTAGGCCATCTTTCGTTCTCACTACTGCATATATAACGGCGGCATATGCATGTTCGCTTGCGTCGCTAAATCCAATTAAGCTTATTTCGTCACTAGTATGCACCCATCTTGGAATTCGAATTGCTGGAATTTCACGTAAATCTTCTTTGATATTTTGCCACATTTTCGATAAGTTCGTTGAAAGATCTTCGTCCCAGCTCAAATCATGCATCCACACTGCTTGAAGTAAAATTTTCATGCGTATTACAATCGGTGCTAACCAGCCAAGCGGGTCGAAGATTCGGCTAGCATCCGATAGTAAGGTTCGCTGTTCGATCAGGTAGTTCGGTTGTGAACTTGAATGAGTCTCCACAAGGATCCCATTGCAGTCCTAGTACCTTTGGCGACTCTGAATGTTCTCCGATGTCCATGATATCCCCACTTGTGCCTTGAATAAATGCCCTAATCTCGTCATCATTTGTCATCAATTTTCGCAGTTTAAATCCATGGTCCTTTAGTGCAGCTATTATTTGCGTTATTAATGTTTCAGCTTGTACCCTTGAATTAGACCCCGTCATCAGATCGTCCACATACATGTCTTGTTGTATGGCTTGTGCTGCTTCTGGTTGACTCGCTTGTAGCTTCACACCAATTTCTTTGAGACTACGGGTTGCCAAAAATGCTGCTGATGCCGTGACATACGTTAATGTTTTCAACTGGTATGTGCTTGGTTGTTTGTTCGAGTTTTTTCTCCATAAAATGTTCTGATGTACTTGATCCTCTTCGCTCACCCAGACCTGTCTATACATTTTCTCCACGTTGTTGTATAACCTTGCCTCAATTACAAAATCTAAATACGTAATTCTAAAAGAAAATACATAAGACATACACATTCCACATATAAATACACAGAACTAACGGATTAAATTACAATCCGCATTCCATATAGGAATCCCCAACAACAACAAACAAAAAAACAATAAATATAAAGAAAAAATTGACCTATTTAAAAAGAAAACTATATACATAAAGATAACGCGAAAACAAAATAATATACACGCGCGCGCTACAATAACATTTTTTTTTTTTTCAATTAAAAGATAAGAATAAATATAATATCGTATACATACAATGTTGCATTCATACAAATTAAATTTTCTTTTACGAAACACATTAAATATGGACTTGATCGACATTTAAGCAATTGAATAAATTTTTGGTGACATCTTTAGTTCAAAAGCAATAAGAAAAATTATTAGTGGACGTTTAGGCGAAAAAATATTCACACGCGAAAAATGTAAGCTAAGCATTTTTTTTATCAAAATTATAAAAAAATAAAATAATGAAACATGAGAGTTACACAAGCTAAATTAAAATAATGCAAAACACACAAATTACCGATCAAGCAATTTCTAAAGAAAAAAATATTTTTTTTTAACGGATGTATCGTCTCGCTTTTATTTGAAAAAAAAATTTGAAAATAAAATTGTAATACTAGAAGACAAAAAAATATAAAATAATGTTGTTGGTAATTAACGTAGAAACTTTATGTATATAAGCTAAAAATCTTTCTTAAAAAATATCAGTCCATCGATCAATTTTTAACAAGACAGTCAGTTATCAAATCAGTAAAAATAATTCAAGAAGTGTATCAACCGCGTCTTTAAAACCGTTATCCTAAATAAATAAAAAAGATATATATTCAATTAATTCAGTCTTATTCACGCATAAGTCAATTTTTATTCAAGTAAATTAGTCTAATAAATTTTACAAATAATTATCTTTATAATCGAACTGTGTAATAATCTACATTGTAACAATCGCTGCACTAAAAAAATTACTTGTTATAATAAATAAAAGTGAAGTTCTGTAACACAAATCCTGAGCAGTATTCTTGTTTTCTTCATCACAATAACCCTACGGTGAGGTCGAGTGACAACATATCTGGACATCCAAGTATATTAATTAGGTGAGTATTACGACGAAAATTCATCATACTAACAATCCATTATTAAGGCCAAAAGACATTGAAGCGCGAACCTCTGTATGGAAAAACAGAGGAGGAAACAGAGCAGTGAGAAATCACAGGTTTCCTAGCGACTTTTGTCCGCTTTGGTATCCACACTCAATACTAATCTCGTGCATCATAGCACTACTTTCGAATAGCTTTACCGTTAGGCCCTGACGATACAGAGATAACCCCCACCAGAGGTAAGTTATCGACGACTCATTATTTAGTTAATTGCTCTAGAATACGAAAATACAGAATTGGCCCCCACCAGAGGTAAGCCAACAACAAACCAAACTGATACAAACACCAACGGCGTAATCCATCGATACTAGGAGCCACAGTATCACTACGCACCTAACAGTTTAGCAGAGGCATTATAGCCCATTTAGATCTCACACCATTAGTTGGACAGAAAGAAATAATTTAAAAGAAAAGAATATTTGTCTAGAGATTTAATAGTCGCGTATTATCTCAACCAAGATATAACTGGTATGATATGCTTCGAATAGTTCGGTATTCAAATAATCTCTAATCAACTATCAAGAACCCGTTCCAGCAATTTTAATTACGTACACAATTATTAAGTTAAGTTATGCTTCATATAAGTAAAATTTAAATGTTAAACTATATATAAAAGCGATCGAAAAAGAATTAAACGGTTTCGCGGAATCGATATCAAATTCCATTAATGATCAACGTTTTTAACATTAATTGCTCATGTTAGATATTACAAAAGCAAAAAAATATACAACAACGTCTCCACATATGACGAACTCATGTTGCCGAAATTTCAATAGAATATTTATTAGTGGTGGTTGCACGGTTGGTCCAACTAATAAAATATCATTCAATGATATCCCGGTTGACGATTTGGTGGAAGCGTCGAAGACAACTCGGAGCTTCGTGGTTGTACTGCTAGCCTTTAGTACCCCGTGGTGCGGAAGATAATACTTATTTGCCTTTCCATTCCCTTCTACCCGCTGCATGTGTCCTAACTCTTCGTAGTCCGTCATAAAGGCTCGATATATGATAATTTCCCAAAGTCTTCATCACGTTCGAACCTTCTCTCCATTGATTTCAATCGGTTGAGTGCTGCATTGTATGAGGTTCCAAGCATTGTACCAGGCTGCTTGAATGGCAATTTAACGACAAATTTGTTGTTTGCGGTTTGTTTGGTCGTTGTTTGAAAAAGCTCTTCATATTTCTGTTCTTCTGGCGATCTCGTTGTACTTTTCGGTAACTCTTCTACCTCCCAGAACCTGCGGAGAGACTTATCAATGTCCATTAAAATGTTAAAGTTTTCAGCTGTTCCGAAATGTCCTTGCTCCGCGATTCGGCCAGCAACTACCCAACCAAAGATGGTACGAACAGCTGTCAGCCCACTTGATAATTCAAGCTGCTCAGATAGTAAGGCTTTGAAGAAGATATCGACTCCTAATAATACATCAATGCGACCACGCTTATTGAATGCTGGATCTGCGAGTATTAATCCACTTAATGTTTGAATGTCTTGCTCGGACAGCTTGAATTGATTATACACGCCTGATACCTTAGGAACTATGAACGCCTGTGTTGTCAATATTGTAGAATTATTTTGCGCTGCAATTACCAACTCAGTTGATCCCCGTGTTGTGCCAATTCCCACTTCGCCAAGTCCCTTTACCATGACCCTTGCGTTGGTGCGTCTAAGTCGCAAACCTTGCATACACTCTTCCGAAATAAAAGACGTCTGTGACGCGGAATCCAGCAATGCTCGAAAAGTCTGATACTGACCACTGTCATCTTTGATTTTAATCAACGCTGTTGTAAGTATACCTTGCGCAGCTGTATAGACTGTATTGTGCGCTTCTATGATTGGTTCCTTTGCTTCCTTTGCTGGTGATAAATCAATCTTATGAGCGGTCGTATTCGGTTGCTGCTCATTCTCTAACCGCTTCTCATCTGTTGCATGTAGGGATGTGTGATGCTTGGCATGGCAACGTTGACACCGTGCCCTGGATCTGCAATCTCGTACTCGATGGTTGCCATTTAAGCAATTAAAACATCTGTTACCTTTTTGAATGGCTTCTGCTTTCACCTTTGGTGTCATGGCTTCATAAACGCTGCATTCGAAGATTCTATGTCCGACTTGGTTACATATTGGACACATCATTCCTGGCGTTGTAGATACTGCGTATGCTCTTGTAGTTGAATGAACCGGACCGCTTTTCTTATAGTAGCACTTCATTGACTCCACCATATCTATTCTCCGTCCAAGGAATTTAAGCAAATCTTCTAATGTCGGAAAATCGTTTTCGGCCATCTCTTGTGCCCAAAGAGATCTGGTTTCATTATCCAGCTTGTTGAGTGCTATGTACACTACTCCAAAAAATTAAAGGAACACTAATTTTTTTCAATTTTTTTAGTGTTTTTTGAAGAGCTGTATCTTAGTAAAATACGGTCGTACAGACATGAAAAGAAAAGCATTTTAAAGCTTCAAATCTCTAGTTTTGAGACTTTTGAACGGAAAATTTTTGTGAGATACCGTTATCACGCAATCATAAGAAAGAGCGCGAAGAAAAAAATTTCGATTTTTTTTTTTTTTTGTAAGGTGCCATGGGCTCGGGAAATTTTTTTTAAGTTAAACCAATGCATAGGTCGGTTAGCCTGTTAATTAGCCGTAAATTTAATTTCATTCTGGTCTCTCTATGTCAACTTTTTGCTGAGATATCTGACTTTGAATCAAAAAAGATCCTTTTGCCTTTGATCATCGATATCTCAGCAACCAATGATTGCACAGTAAACTTTAGCGCAGCCTTAAAAACTTCAATAAATTTCCTACAAGACCCTTTAATGATTGGTGGAGAATAAATTTTTTTTTCACCCTCAATACTAATTTGAAAAAAGTACAAAAAAACGACTTTTTAGGTTGTCTTAATAAATCTACCGTTACTTTACCGTTATTGATGAAAAGACTAATGTTGCCAGGTCATTTTACAGCTTAATGTACTCCTAATAGCCCTGTATTATTTTCAAATTGATCCATCCAACCGTTTTTCGGACAGATTGATCAAAGTTTTACAAAACAATTAAAGGAACAAGTATTCATCAAAATAAAAAAACGACTTTTTTCACATTTTGCGTTAGTTACTTGTTAACCCTTAACGATCGTACGGTTTTTTTTGTAATACTCGCCGATAAGAGACGATAGAAAATTAAATAAAGTTCTGCAATATGAGCAATAATTATGGAACTTGGCCATTTCTCATCCGATTTTAGTGAAATTTGGTATGCACGATGGAAATGGGATTCTAAACTGATTTTTGGATAAAGTTCTGGAATATGGCCAAGTAGGATGGAACTTGGCCATTTCTTAACCGATTTTGATGAAATTTGGTATGGGCGATGGAAATGGGATTCTAAACTGATTTTTGGATAAAGTTCTGGAATATGGCCAACTAGGATGGAACTTGGCCATTTCTTAACGGATTTTGATGAAATTTGGTACGCACGATGGAAATGGGATTCTAAAGTGATTTTTGGATAAAGTTCTGGAATTTGGCCAACTGGGATGGAACTTGGCTAGTTCTTAACCGATTTTGATGAAATTTAGTGTTCGCGATGGAAATGGGATTCTAAAGTGATTTTTGGATAAAGTTCTGGAATTTGGCCAACTGGGATGGAACTTGGCTATTTCTTAACCGATTTTGATGAAATTTGGTATAAGCAATGGAATGGGATTCTAAACTGACTTTTGAATAAAGTTCTGGAATATGGCCAACCAGGATGGAACTTGGCCATTTCTTATCCGATTTTGATGAAATTTAGCATATACGATGGAAATGGGATTCTAAAATGATTTGTGGATGAAGTTCTGGTATATGGCCAACTAGGAAGGAAATTGGCCATTTCTTATCCGATATTGATGAAATTCAGCACGTGCCTTAAAAATGGGATTCTAAACTGATTTTTGGATAAAGTTCCAGAATTTGGCCAATTGTCATGGAACTTGGAAGTTTTGTATCCTATTTTTATGAATTTCAGCATTCACGATGAAAATGAGATCCTTAAATTATTGATAAAATAAATCATTAAATACAAGGAATAACGATTTTAGTTATTCACTTTTAAAGCACATATCGAATTTCTTTTATTCGTTTAAGAAATAGGCAGACGCCTTCCAACTTTAACATATAACTTTAACCAAAAATAATTTTAGAGTTTTATTTCTATAGTACATGCTGAATTTGTTTAAAATCGGATAAAAAATGGCCAAGTTCCATCCTAATACGGCTTATTCCAGAATTCCATTTAAACATAATTTTAAAACCCAATTTTCATTACACATGCTGAATTTCATCAAAATTTTAGAAGAAATGGCCAAGTTCCATCCTAATATGGCTTATTCCTGAATTTCATCTAAACATAATTTTAAAACCCAATTTTCATAACAAATGCTGAATTTCATCAAAATCTTATAAGAAATGGCCAAGTTCCTACCTAATTGGACATATTCCAAAACTTTAGCTAAAATTCATTATAGAATCCCATTTCCATCGCGAACACTAAATTTCATCAAAATCGGTTAAGAAATAGCCAAGTTCCATCCCAGTTGACCAAATTCCAGAACTTTATCCAAAAATCACTTTAGAATCCCATTTCCATCGCGAACACTAAATTTCATCAAAATCGGTTAAGAAATAGCCAAGTTCCATCCCAGTTGACCAAATTCCAGAACTTTATCCAAAAATCACTTTAGAATCCCATTTCCATCGCGAACACTAAATTTCATCAAAATCGGTTAAGAACTAGCCAAGTTCCATCCCAGTTGGCCAAATTCCAGAACTTTATCCAAAAATCACTTTAGAATCCCATTTCCATCGTGCGTACCAAATTTCATCAAAATCCGTTAAGAAATGGCCAAGTTCCATCCTAGTTGGCCATATTCCAGAACTTTATCCAAAAATCAGTTTAGAATCCCATTTCCATCGCCCATACCAAATTTCATCAAAATCGGTTAAGAAATGGCCAAGTTCCATCCTACTTGGCCATATTCCAGAACTTTATCCAAAAATCAGTTTAGAATCCCATTTCCATCGTGCATACCAAATTTCACTAAAATCGGATGAGAAATGGCCAAGTTCCATAATTATTGCTCATATTGCAGAACTTTATTTAATTTTCTATCGTCTCTTATCGGCGAGTATTACAAAAAAAACCGTACGATCGTTAAGGGTTAACAAGTAACTAACGCAAAATGTGAAAAAAGTCGTTTTTTTATTTTGATGAATACTTGTTCCTTTAATTGTTTTGTAAAACTTTGATCAATCTGTCCGAAAAAACGGTTGGATGGATCAATTTGAAAATAATACAGGGCTATTAGGAGTACATTAAGCTGTAAAATGACCTGGCAACATTAGTCTTTTCATCAATAACGGTAAAGTAACGGTAGATTTATTAAGACAACCTAAAAAGTCGTTTTTTTGTACTTTTTTCAAATCAGTATTGAGGGTGAAAAAAAAATTTATTCTCCACCAATCATTAAAGGGTCTTGTAGGAAATTTATTGAAGTTTTTAAGGCTGCGCTAAAGTTTACTGTGCAATCATTGGTTGCTGAGATATCGATGATCAAAGGCAAAAGGATCTTTTTTGATTCAAAGTCAGATATCTCAGCAAAAAGTTGACATAGAGAGACCAGAATGAAATTAAATTTACGGCTAATTAACAGGCTAACCGACCTATGCATTGGTTTAACTTAAAAAAAATTTCCCGAGCCCATGGCACCTTACAAAAAAAAAAAAAAATTCGAAATTTTTTTCTTCGCGCTCTTTCTTATGATTGCGTGATAACGGTATCTCACAAAAATTTTCCGTTCAAAAGTCTCAAAACTAGAGATTTGAAGCTTTAAAATGCTTTTCTTTTCATGTCTGTACGACCGTATTTTACTAAGATACAGCTCTTCAAAAAACACTAAAAAAATTGAAAAAAATTAGTGTTCCTTTAATTTTTTGGAGTAGTGTATATCAGCCACGGGTCTCTTCGCTCTGCCTCAGGACCTAGTGCCTTTAACCCCCTGATTGATTCATCTAATGTATCCGCAAACTTTCTAATATTAGACGCGTTTGGCTGCGAGATGCTTTGCTGCTCCATGTACGCTTTGATAAAGGCGTTGACCGTGTGCCGCTTTCGATCGTACCTTTGAATCAGCTTTTGAAATGCGTCAATGTAACTGGCATCCGTTACTGGTAAGTGGCGGATGAGTGCTGCAGGTTATCCTTTCAATAGTCCCTTTAGATACTGAAACTTTTGTGCTCCTGTTAAGTTGCCTCGGTCGTGAATAGTGGACGTATAAATGTCAACAAAGGACTGCCACTCCATATAATTGCCATCGAATATAGGAATGTTGAGCTTCGGTAATCGTGCTTCTATAGAATGGTGTTGCGATGCATTCATGGTGTTGTCCAGTTGGGCCCCTGTTTGCTGTTCGGTAAGACTTTTCTTACGAATGGTAGCATTCAATTTTGCGACAACGGTATAGTAATTGTCCTCGAATTCGGACAGATCCGACTCTACTTTGCTATCCAAATCGAACATATCACGTTCAATAGCTTGGAATTCGCTTAACAAGTTTGCTGCTCTTTCCTGTCTCACCGAAACATCGCCTAAGCACATATTGTCCATGCTGCCCTTTACAAATGTCAGCAATTTCGTCATGGATCCCTTTATCACTGCTCTTTGCTTCTTGAGACTCTCCATATTTTATTATTTGACTTTTATTATTTGAACTTTTGAATTTTTTATTATTTGAATTAATGTAAATATTTTAATTTTATTTTTAGGTTCACTAAACGCACTTGAATCCGTGATAAATACAACGTTAAATGGATCGACCGAAATATCGCTTTGTTTGAGCACGATTAATATTACGCTTTGAGCTTCGCCGTATTGGATAGACCACTTAGCACTTCGATTTTTAACGCGCTTACACAGTTAACTTGCACTGAATAAATTAATGCGGTTATACTTACTGACCGCTATGACGTGTTTTCTGGAACTTGTTCACCGTTATCCGCTATTTCAAGGTGTGGCTTGATATTGGGACGACCAAAAATATTGCGACTGATTGTGATGACGCTTGATTTTCGCAAATATGCAATATTCTGTCCCTGTTTCGGCGCCAATTGTTGCTATGGAGGTTGATAATCCTCGTGAATCCGGGATGATGCTGCTTGATAATCCGCTAAGATTATCACACTCCAATTTTATTGTGAATTTGTTGATTTTTGTATCGATTTAATATTTAATAAAATAAATTGTAAACCGCTTGAACAAAATCTTTATTTAATTTTAAATACACTTGATATTTTATTTTCGCTTGTTGTTAACTTGATGAAATCTCGCTTCGAATAGAGAGAATTTTCTTTATTTTATTTTTCAGCTTAATTAAAACCGCCAAAAAATGTTGATGGTTTTTACATATTGACATCTTAGTTTAAACATGTTAACTAATTACATAATTTCTTTAATTTAATCAAATAATAAGTGACATCTATTATTGTCTAGCTAAACTAAGTTTTTTCGTTAGCATTCATGTGTGTACAAGATAATTTTATAAATTGAGCAAACTGCTATATAAATTCATTTTGAAAATGATTCTTCTGTCAAATGAAAAAATGTAAATAATAAACAGTGGTGTTGTGTTGTGATTAGAACAATAATTCAAAAAAATAAGCTAAGTTTCTTAAAATTAATTCTAAAATATTAAATATATAATTCTAATGTTGTGTTTGCTTTTAGGTGAAGATTGCGATGTATTCTGCTTCAACAACTATAAAGCATTCGTTCGCGCATAGGGCTGCCAGATTTTTAAAATTAGTTGGCGAGACAAATAATAAACTAAAAATAAAAAAAATTAATTGAAATAATAACTGCTACTTTGCCAGAATCTGACTTGTAATATTTTACGTTATTGTCATTCGACATAATTTGTTTCAAACGAATTTATTCTAACAATAAAATAAATAACAAATTTAATGTAATTTGAATTAATAATAATTCTTTTATTTTAAAATGTTTCACTTAAATCAACTAAAAATTGTAGAATAATTTAAAATATTAATTTAAGATAGTATTTATCACAAAATATCACAATACAAGGCAATGAAAAAACATGTGTTTGGTGTTACAAAACATTGATTAAATTTCATTTCAATATCACATTGATTTTTTTTTTTTTAAATTAGATTTTTAAATTAATTTCTAAATATTCTCTAATAAACTTAAGCAGCTGAACCAATACACTTTGCACAAAAAATTGTAAAATTTTCCTTAGACAGGTTACTCGTGGAATTCGATTTTGTAAGCTATAGATTCAGCTATTGATTTTGAGAGTTTATTATCTAGAGCATAAAAAGCTAGGCATCCGTTTTTAGTACCAACTAACTTATCAAAATATGTGAAAACTATAGGTAAAATATTTTCACATTACTATTGTTGGATGCATCGGTGCTAATTTAAAAATATTGTGCCGTGTTTATTCCGTTAAAAATAAGATTTTTGTCTCTGGTTGAATCGTTACTCCGAAAATCAATTTGTAGATTCTTTTCGAAAAATTTGTTTATAGCGGAACATAATCCGATCTAGCGGGACGGCATGAATGATTTTTTCAAGCGTTACAATCCCGCCGAAAGCGGGACGTCTGGCCTCACAATCAATCAGTCGCAAATATTGTGGCAAAGTAGTAGACACCTAAAATATAGTATATACATTGTAACAAAAATGGATAGAACAGTTTCAACAACTAAACCGTAAGTTTATTATAAACAAAAAAATTTTGAAATCTACCTTTTAACGTTAACATTTTTTTAATTGTCTTCGGTTCTAAATCACTAGTAAATTAAATAAATTTTTATTTTTAGAAAGGGGGGCCAGTAAGGTAAAATAATCGTTGAAGAAACAGCCGTTTTTCAAGACAAAAAAGGAAATATGGCTTTGTAGTTGTATGGGCATCAGAGTCGAGTTCAGGGAGTAAATTCGAGCAAAAACTTTCTGTTGGATGAGGATGAGGAGATTGACGATGGAGACTTTTATAGCACATGTTAAATTTATTAAAAAATATATGTATTATAATTCAATAATCAATAATATACAAATAAAATGTTTCTTATAATATTCTAACCAATAAACAAAACTGTATCTATCTATCCATCCAACTGTAAAACTTTGCAAGTTATTACGTTTTCAATATTTTGAGTAATGTTGGTGATCACTTTTCACAATTTTCATCATATCTGCCAAGGTATGGGCTCGATTTTAATTCTGTTTGCGGTTTTTGAAAGCTTATGAGTCGATTATTGGTTAATTTGCACACTTTGCCAGTTTTTTTTTTAAAGAATGTGACAAATTATGGGAGAATAACATTTTTTTACTTGAAAAAAACCTCTACTTTTTAAAAAAATTGAACTGTTTTTCCAATTTTTCAATCCCTTCCGAATAATACGATTTCTCCAACTCTTCAAAATAGACGTTTGTTGCATCATTAGAGCCGAATCTCTTTCCGCCGAGCCATTTCTTTAAGTTCGAAAACAGAAAATAGTCGCAGGGGTTTAAGTCTGGAGAATATGGCGGAATTGGTTTAAATTTGCCATATTTTTTAGCACCCGATTTGATATCAACTAGTATATCTATTTTTTTTCGATGGCTTTAAGTGTTGGAACAATTTCTGAGTCAATAATTTTTAGATGGCTCAGAAGTATTTCTATACATCCTTGACTCTCGTCTGAATGTGTAGGTGCATTTGTTGGTGTTGCATATGTTGTTTCATTTATAAAAGTTTCGGCAACATTATCAGCATTCTTTTCTTGCTGATTTATTGATGTTGAAACTATGTTTGTTGATGTAGAAGAAAACAAAGGCACAGTTTTATTGGTTATTCGGCCTCGAGGATATTGATTTGTTTCACCTGAATACGTAGGGTTTCCCCATCATTATCAACATTCTTTAATTGATGATTTGCTTTTAAACGCATAGCTTGATTTGTTGATGCTGAAACTGTTGTTGTTGCAGATAATTTTGTATTTGTAACTGGCATAGTTTTATTTGCTTCTCGATCTTGATTTCTTTCACTTGAATGTGTGGGTTGTGTTTGTGTCACTGATATTCCACATAATTTTTTATTTTTAACTGAGTTAGTATTATTTGCTACTCGGTTTGTTGTTTCTAGAATTTGTGTTTTTGAATGACGAGATTTGGTCGTCGTATTGTTACGGCTGCATTGATGTGGAAGCCAAAAGTGTAACGATGTAAGAATAAAAAAAAACCATAACCAATGTATAGTGAAAATTATATCTCAGCGAAATTTTGACAGCTCTCGCGCATCAAAACAAATGGCGTAAACACAGCAATGTATTTAGGCTAATTTGTTTACATTTTGAGGTTAGAATTTGTTTATTTTGAATTATATTTTTCCTCAAATTTATTCACAATAATTAATGTAATTTTAATTTAGATAACACACTAGGACTAGAACTTTTAATAACATTTAAGATAATTTTAATGTCATGAGCTTGCCTCGAACAAATTGAAATTTAAAATCGAGTTTTTTTGTTGTTTTGCTTTAACACGAAAAATGACATTTCTTTCTAAATATGCCTAGTTCGTACCTTAAATGGGTATAACGTTATATATTCAGTGGTGTTGTTAATATTTTTTATATTTTTTTAATTTCGCATGTTATTTTAGAATTTACCTATAAAATAATGAGAATTTTTAATATTTTCCAATATAAATTACATTATTTCATGGAATCAAATTCCACATATCTTTATTTATATTTTTTTTTGTTTTTAAAACTATTACTCAGCCGACCCTTCTTTGAATTTTTAATTTATTTTAACTACTTCACTGTTGGCTGCGCACAACGATGTAAAAATGAGTTTCGCTGAGATATTATTTTCACTATACGTATTGTCGTTTTTGGTCAATCACCTTAATGTTGGTTGATTATATTTTTTTTTTTTACTACCGGTTCATTGAATGGCAAACTGTTGTGTATATATCAAATTATCTGTGTCTTAAGCTTGTGATTGTAATAATTATTGTATATAAGGCGAATGCAATAATTACGCTATATCTATGTATTATGGTTCGATAATTAAATCTCATCCAATTGGTTTTTAATATATGCACATTGCAAGCAATTACATAGATACATTTAAATTTTGGGGGGTCATAAAATAGAAATTCAAAGCAGGGGAAAATCTTGTTTTAAATTTTTTTTTTGTATTTTGGAATAAATATTATATGGTTATTCAAATTGAGAGGCCATGTACTAAACATCGCCCATCATAAGTTAAATTTTAAATATTTTGTTAGTGCCATAAAAAATGAAATTGGGATTTATAAATTAAAATTTGCTAGCAAATTAAGATTGGTAAGATAATTTTGTTGCTATGGTGGTCAACCAAAAATCCTCCATGTGTTCAAAACCAGGGTTGTGCATTTACGCGTAAAAAATAATTTTTTATTCTTTTACGTAAATAATAGTAAAAAATAGTAAAAAATTGGTAAATGTAAAAAATATGTAAAAATTAGTAAAATATCAAATAAAGTGACATCTGTTATGAACTACGGCAAATTGGTATTTAAATATAAAGTTCCATCTATTGTAAAGAAAATTACTCATAAAGTCTGAGAATGTCTAGGGTGGTGTATTTCGTCTACATAATATTATAGCGCTGTTGCAGTTTATTTTGCGCATATGTATTTAAAATATTGTATGTTCGGAAATTCGTTTTAGTGATTTTATTAATTACGTTTACATATTTTCATTTAATATCAACAATTTGGCTATGCAAATGTAAATAATAATTAATGCCATATTTTTGATGTGAAAACATCTTTAGCGGCAGGAGTAAGTAAAAAAATTGTATAGAAGTCGGGTTACGGAAACAAAAATGCCGAACAAAAAATATTGCTGGTATGTGTGGATATCAATGGGCCTATCCACACCAGTATTTTTAACAACCGTATTCACCCTCGTTTCTTTACCTCTCTGCCTACAAACCTAAATTTGTGGTGGGGATTTGTAATGCACTTTTGCATTATGAAATTTCTGGTATTCTCGTGTTGTTATTTACTAATACAAATATAAAATTAAATAAATAAGAAAAATTGAATGTGCATTGCCATGTGTTTTTCTATTGTTTGTAGTTCGTACCTCGAACAAAGCAATCCAAAAATGAAGTAAATTTACACATACATAAAGAAGAATAACAACAGTGTGAATACAGAATGCTGTTGTTTCGGTGTTGTTAAAAATATTCGTGTGGATAGGCCCAATAAGAACAAAAATAAAAATAAAATCAATGCAAAATCTACGCATACTCATCCAATATGCAACATCATCCGGCATTTCAAAAACATCGTGAGCCGAATACAAAAAAAAATCTAAAAAAAAACCGCCTACTTTAATTTATTTTGTTGTGAAAATATCTGCTATAATATGGCCGCAGCAGCAAGTGTTTTTGAAAATGAAAATTACATACGAGTAAAAGGAGCACATTATGCTTGTGAAGTGTAATAGTTATTTACGTCACAAGGGCGGTAAATGAGTTGTTACAGTACGAGTTCGATGTTTGTTTAAGAATTTTGAACGAGTACTATAACGATCATTTAACGTACGTGTAACCTGATTTTGCTTTGTTCAGTGAGTTTGTCGTGACCATTTACTACTATGAGGTTTAGGTGATTGACTTAACAGAACTGTACTTTGCTCATGCTTAATTATTGTCAGTAAGGTTCGTCCTCCAAATTCAAAATAGAATTATAACTTACTGACTTTCTGAACCAAAAATGTCACTTAGTTTAAATACTGAGCCAACTACATCCGTCTTTATGGAGACGTTTCTGAGCCTCAACGAAATGGCTCGAAATGATTCAATAGATATTTATACAAAAAAGTTTTCACATAAATCTTTTGCGAGTTGAGGATGAACTCGCTCGTTGTTTTTTTTTTACTACACAACAACAATGGTTAATTATTTTATTTATAAACAATTTAAAACGATTTAAGAATTTTTGTCCAACATTTTCAAATACAAAAAAAAATTGTTATTACGTTAATATTTAATAATTACTCAAAGTCAAAGTAGTTCTAACCACAATTTTTTTTTGTGTTTTAATAAATAATTGTTTGCATAAATAATGGCTCGACGGATTGACACTGTGTGTATGTGTGTGTCAGTGTGTGTAGTGTATGCATATGAATTTTTGCAAAACCTGCTAAAATTCTCTGTAGAAGACTCTAAAGAGAATTTTAGCAGGTTTTGATTTTTGGCAAAACCAACAATAATGTACTAAACACATTACATTACACATATACACGTTATTGTTATTGTACTCTCATTCTCGCTCAATTATTTTTGTTCTCTTTTTTCTTAAAGTTACATATTTTAATTGTATCTGACTACTGAATATTATATAAGATTAATCTCTTCAGTACAATAAAATGTCAATCGAAATTTGAAAATGAATTATTTTATACTGGTTCAACTTTGGAGTCATAAAACTAGAAATAATATACCATATATTTCTATCCTTTTTTAAAACATAAAATAACAAAACGTATTCGCATAGTATAAAATATACCTACATGAATGAAACACAAAAATAGGTCATTAATTTGGTAATTTTATGTACTTTTGTGTATTTTAGAGTATAAGTATACGTATGTATATAGTACAGGTGTATATACACGTGTAGCTGATCAGTGATCAATCAATCTATCTACCTATGTATAATATACATACACATATACATTTTATATTTGAAATGTCCTCCTGTATGAAACAAACAAAATGTTGAACCCTGAAAATGTTTTCACCTTGAAATTAAACAAGGCCAAACGGCAAATAAAAACAAAAACGGGTGCACAAACAGCGCTGCTAAAAAAGGAACACAAAATTATTTTATTTACATACATATTTGGTTTTTAATTTACTAACAGTATGTAAAAGCATATGGTTGGAATGGTTGAATTTATTTAGGTCAAATCAAATGTTTATTGTGTGTGTGTTCATATTCATTTTTTGGCGCAAAACCAATTGAAACAAATTGTTCACATCACGTATTAACTTGCTCGATCTCTTCTCTCGCTTAATTATTTTTATAATATAGACTACACTCCGACTCCATAGTCCATAGATGATAATTTCTGTGAGAGGATCGGTGTAAAGAGCTAATGACGGCTTGTATATAAACATTTTTGTTGGTTTTGACCTACATACACATATGTATTATTTTATATTTGAAATCTATACTGTATGAAAACTAAAAAATTTTTTGGATATAAGTATGTATAGTGAAAATAATATCTCAGCGAAACTCATTTTTACATCGTTGTGCGCAGCCAACAGTGAAGTAGTTACAATAAATTAAAAATTTAAAGAAGGGTCGGCTGAGTAATAGTTTTAAAAACAAAAAAAATTATAAATAAAGATTTATGAAATTTGATTCCATTAAATAATGCAATTTATGTTGGAAAATATTAAAAATTCTCATTATTTTATAGGTAAATTCTAAAATAACATGCGAAATTAAAAAAATATAAAAAATATTAACAACACCACTGGATATGTAACGTTATACCCATTTAAGGTACGAACTAGGCATATTTACAAAGAAATGTCATTTTTCGTGTTAAAGCAAAACAACAAAAAAACTGGATTTTAAATTTCAATTTGTTCGAGTCAAGCTAATGACATTAAAATTATCTTAAATGTTATCAAAAATTCTAGTTCTAGTGTGTTATCTAAATTAAAATTACATTAATTATTATGAATTAATTTGAGGAAAAACATAATTCAAAATAGACGAATTCTAACCTCAAAATGTAAACAAATTAGCCTAAATACATCGCTGTGTTTACGCCATTTGTTTTGATGCGCGAGAGCTGTCAGAATTTCGCTGAGATATTATTTTCACTATACATGTTTTTTTCAAAACCGTCGTAATGCTAATTTTAGCAAAAAGTGACATGCCTCAACATTTCATTTATTCTTAATTTTATGAATTTGAAAAACTATATAACTCAATTTTTGCCAAAGAATTAATGAATTAAATAAAAAATTCGACTGTATTCGAGCTTCACAAAGGTTTGATTTGCTTATGATATAAATCTGTTAAGACCCGTTACCCTTACTAACTTATTTATTATTGATTTGAACTAGTGACGGCAAATTTGCACACTTTTTTTGTGGAAGACACTGGTAAGGCATAATCTAATAATACAGTTAGCAACGATCAAGCGAGATTATCAGATTGTAAAATTTTAACATAATTTCTTTTTTTTTTCAATTTCCGATAGGATTTAGTTGTTGTGGAAGGTTATTAACTTATTAATTTCGTGACCATCAATTTAAATGTTGAAGGTTTTTCTGAAAATGGCATATGTATTTAGGGGTTGAGACAAAAACAGCTCGCATTATTGTGCTCGCAAATATAATTGCTCATCAAATAAAGTATCACTTTTAATCCTAATGAATTAGCTACATCAATGTACTTAAAAAATAAAAATACATACATACAAATAAAATACTACCGAACAAACGGCGCAGTGGTTAAAGCTACGGCGGTTGGATCGGGAGGTACCGGGTTCGAATCCCTATAGGGGCGGGATGCAAAAGGGATTTTTCATCATCTGATTACGATCGGTGATGACGATGAACACATCTATGACCCCCTGTTGAGAGTGCGGAATCCATGGGCCGACCCACCTTTCATGTCAGTACTATAGGCTGGCATGAAGCAATGCAATGTGCAGGTGGTTTAAAACGAAAGCGGGTCTATAGCCGTACGTCCTCGAGTTGGCTGGCAACGGCGTAAGGTAGGACGTTAAAAGGGAACTGCGAAAGAGTTGGGAGTGCCTTGAGCCCCAGAAAAGATTGTAGAGATAGAAACAAACAAATGAAATACTAAAAATAAGAAAACAATACAACCTTGACAAACAAAATACGACGCATATTCGCATACCAATATTTTGTACATTACATTATTATACTCATCAACCAACCAATTTATGATTGGACATGCCTTGTTAAAAATAATAATATGTACATAAGTATATTGGCATGCACATAAACAGAAAAGGCTACATTTCAATTTAAGTCTAGTCGTCTTGTCTTGGCCGTTATTGCTATTCCCTCATTTTCTATAAATTGAAAATGATAAATAGAAAACAAATTTAATTAATTTGCGAATGTACTTTTTAGTGAAAACTAAATGTTTGTTGTGGATGTGTGTGTACTGTACATATTTATTTTTTGGCGCAAAAAACAAGAAAAAAATTGTTTGTGTGCTTAACTTAGCTCGCTCTCTCATCTCAATGATTAATTTTAGTTTCTATTAAATACTCTCCTTGTTTAAATAGCAAGGTAGAGTTCACCTTGAACTTGGGTACGGTGATTATTCGATTAAGGCCCTCTCCGAAAGTTATACTTATTTATTTATACATAATTATTTAAATAAGTATGTTGGCGAGGTAACTTAAAATAAGTATATTTCCATCCCTTTCTTACACAAAACAATCTGAAATGAAAACAAAATAATTTTTTTTTGTAGATTCATACTTATTTTAAGTTACTTCGCCAACATACTTATTCAATCCTTTAGTTAGATTGTATTTATATGTATAAATAAATAAGTATAACTTTCGGAAAGGGCTTAAGCTATTTTCAAATATTTACTAAAATTAAATAACCAAATGAAAAAAAACAAAACATCTATGTATGTATATTTAATAGAAAATACATATATGCTACAGATTTTAAAAGCAATATGTAACCACATACATACAAGGTAGATTTGAATTTTTCTTCGGCCAAACAAAAAATGTTAAATTTCAATTTAAGTCTAGTCGGCTTGGTGCTATAAAAGGACAAATAGAAAACAAATTGAATTAATTTGCGAATGAATTTATTTAGGGCAAATTATCAAATGATTATTGTGTGTGTGTGTTCATATCCATTTTTTGGCGCAAAACCAATTGAAAAAAATTGTTCACATAATCACATCACGCGTTAACTTGCTCGCTCTCTTCTCTCGCCTAATTATTTTTATATAGACTAGACTCTCGTTTTTTTAATTTTACGACTCTCTTTGTTTTTATTTTCGAAACGTGACGCTGCCACTCTGCCAGCTGACCAGTGATCAATCTGTGTACCTATTCTATTGTATAATACTTACACATCCATACATATTTTATATTTGAAATCTTTTCCTGTATGAAAACTAAAATAAATTTTGGTTATACATACATATGTATTTTTTTCTGAAATAATGAGTTTGTTGATGCGCTTTAGAAAAAACCTGCTAAAATTCTCTTTAGAAAGCCTGCTCATTTTGCTGATACGCAGATACATACTTATAAACCTCAACGTTAAGGCGTAGTAGTGACTACGAAAAACCATAGAAAAAAAATTTAAATTTATTTGTTTATCACTAACACCACACCACGTATAGGTCACACACACTACTAACGTCGATAATTTGAGCATTTTTTACTCTCTATTGTTTGCAAACCTACTAACTGGACACCATGTATTTATCACACATCCTGCTAACGCCGATGATATTTGAGCATTTTTACTCTCTATTCTTTGCTTTGTTCTATGTACAAACAAATTTTCAAACATATGTTTTTTTGTTTTTCATAATGACATTGGCTTGCCGCATGATTCGTGTTGTTTTTTTGTATAGAAATGTCAAAAAATCGGTAAAATTATGTAGTGTCACACAACAATATTATTATGCTTTGTTGTTGTAAGTTGTATTCGATATTCTCTGTTTTTACTCTACTAACTACTTCTACAATAAAAAAAAACATAGGAATGTCAAAAATACCGGCCTTAAAGGGAATATTTCCGAATAAATTATTTCTGAACAATTCATGTAAATTATGTAACATCATACAAAATAAATAAAAATTCAAATTTTAAATAAAAATATAAAATATGTAATTTAAATCTTCTTTGTGATTTACCTCGTAATTTGACAGATTCGTTTTTATTGTTTTTTTATGATACATTTTACTCTCTTTCAGTTTCGTAGTATGCGATTGTTTATGTTTTTTCTACACTGTATTTACAACCGTATATGTACCTGGTGACGTATCGCTAATACAATCTCACATTGAGGTATTTTTACAGCAATAGTATACAATACATTGGGCTTTCTAAAGAGAATTGTAGAAGGTTTTGGCTTTAGCCTTTAGGTCATTCACCTTTTCTAATTGGACGTTATTTTATCAAATGCTTTCTGATGCGTTTTCCTAGGTGCAATAAACAAATACAATAATAAAAGGGATAATAAATTTGATTAAAATATGAATTGATAACAATTTGGATAGGCATATCATTTTTAAGGATATGCCACAAACATTCCTTGTTTCTTTGCTATTTGAAGAAATAAGAAGTTAGAAAATAATTAATTATACCTACGCAGTTTGCCGTTATGAATGTGTTTTATTTTTACCGACCTGAGGAGAACGGATAATATGTACATGATTACATATTTATATTGAATATGATCAGATCACTCAACAACACTCACACGACAATCATTTATAAAAATAAACATTTTGAATAAAATGAATTATTATAACCTTGAATCTGTGCAAAGTTCTGTAAAAAAATAAATCAGCTTTTACATTGTACATAATAATTTTTATGAAAATGTTATAGAAATTAGAATTACCAATTCTGTGGCAATAATCTAATTTACGTGTCTATGACACAAAACCGTTGTAATACTAATTTTGGCATAAATTGGAAATTTACCGTTTCCAAATTTCAGTTATTCTTAATTTTATGAATCTGAAAAACTATATAACTTAATTTATGTTGCCAATGAATTAAATAAAAAATTGGACTGTATTCGAGCTTCACAAAGGTTTGATCTGTTTAGTAGATTTTTAGCATAATTTCGTGCCCATCAATTTGTCTAAATTTTGAATGCTTTGGTAACCTATAGAATACTAAATATTTATTTATAATAAATATGTATGTACATATATTAAAAATATATGATAGGTATAATTGGTTTTAACAATAACTACATTCATCGAGACTAGATTGTAGTCGCTGACTATAATAAATGTAAAATTTGCAGTAAATTAGCAAAACATAAAAAGTAGAATAACTAAAAAAAAATTGGTATTACTGTCGTGAGATCACACATTTTTAATTTCATGAGACAGGCTTTAACTATTCAAAATGGAAAAGTTTTTATTTTTTGTTTGCTTACAGGTTTGTATGAATTTCCAACATAACAAACAACAAACCTGTAAGTAAAAAGTAAAACATTTTTTCATTGTGACACATATTGGCCCAAATATTATACTGAAAGCATGCAAGAAATTATCGTCTATGGATGGGTTGGCATTTGTGAATCAATGAACCAATATGAACATATTTTTTCGTAAATTCGGTGGTCCCTCCATTAACACGATAATTGGTTAACGCGAATATGATTTAATTATAGTCAATGCTATCCAAATCCTATCGTTGAGGGAAATTGAAAGAAAAAAACAGAAATTATGTTAAAATTTTACAATCTGATCCTCCAACGAAGAAAATCCATTGTAAACTAATTATAAGTACAAATTATGTACTACATAATGGGCCAGATACTCGATACTCTAGCAATTCGCAACTCTGCAAATATGGCGGATTTGCTAATCGAAAATTTGCTTGCATAAACTACTAGATTATTTTAGCAAAGTAAAATATATTTTTGTATTCAGCACAAACGTTAAAGTGCATTAAAGTAGCCCATTTTCTGAAATTCAGAAACAAATTGGATTGCTAAATTATCGTGTTTAACATTTCTAGCAAATTCGCAAAAAATAACTGCTTATCTGAGTATCGAGTATCTAGCCCATTATGTAGATATTATGTAATTTGCATTTAAAATTTCAAGATTGAAAATTCAATTGAAATATTTTGTAGCTCAATAGGTCTTGACTTTTTTTCGTTTATGTACTTCAAATTGATATGACGTATCAATTACCTTCAAAACAGGTATTTGAAAACAGTATTAAAAAACATTTACGCCTAGGTAGGTAGGATTAAAAGTGTAGCCTAGCAAATAGCAATAGGTACGTACATTTCTATAATCGTAACAAAAAGGCCAACTTTAATACCCAATAAATCTGTAGTATTAAAACAAGCTATGTACATTTAAGACGTTTAGAGAAAAAATGTACTTATTTATAATGAAAAATCTAAATTTTAAAAATGTCGTCGCAACAACACGTCTACATGGACAGAAATGTTAGGTTTAACTACGTTTTTAGCATTACTTTTCTTAATCACGGCGAATACCTATATATAATACAAATATTTGACCTCTGCCTTGTTAAACATACTTTACATAACAACAGTTTTGTTTGATTACTGTAAATTAACAACAAACTGAAAACGATATACGAAACATTACAATTTTCTTTATGTTGTTAATATCTGTTTGGATGAAAAATCCTAATCCGTTCCAACACAATAAAAATGTAAACAAAATCAGCTGATGCATTATTATTTTGACTGCGAAAAAGCGTAGAAAGAGGAAACCATTTCAAGTATGAAGAGAACAAAAACAAAAATTAAATAAATATGACTGACAACAATTTAAATAACGGCAACATCGCAATTTAAATAACGGCAACATCGCAGCATGTCTAACACAGAAAAAAGAAAAATTAAAAACTAGAAAATAAATAAAGAACAACACAGTACATACATAGCTATTGTCATTTTACGTGAAAAAAAACTAAAATCTACCTTATGTAGCTATGTGGTTACATATTGCTTTTAAAATCTATAGCATATAATTTCTATTACAGATCCATATGTACATAGATGTTTTGGTTTTTTTCATTTGGTTATTTCACCGTATTCAAGTTCAAGGTGAACTCTGTCTTGCTTTGCTATTTAATATCAAGGAGAGTATTATAAATAGAAAATAAAATTAATGATTGAGAATTAGAGAGCGAACAAAGTGCCAAGTACCCATCCGTGGATCACACGTTAATGACTTTTATTGAAAACTTATATGCATAAAGTTGGATTACCCTCACATTGCCTGTAATATGTTGATACTACTACCTTCTAAAATCGCGAATGTGGGTATTTGGTTTGGATTCTAATGTGAAAAGACTTCCATTTTAAAATTTTTGTAATAATTTATTTTATATGGTGGCACTCAATGTGTTAAGAAAAGAGAATCTATACATTTAAATTTTAAACAAAAATGAACGAGAGAGCGAGCAAAGTTAAACCCGTAAATAATTTTTTTTTTCAACTTCTTTGTTTTGTACCAAGAATGGATATGTACACACACACACACACGCACACAATAAACGTTTGGTTTGACCTAAATAATACAAATTAATTCGATTTGTGTTTTATTTTTCCTGTTCAATTTTTATAGAAAATGAGGAAATAGCAACAGCGGCCAAGATGACCTCGTATGCCCTTTCCGAAAGTTATATAATACTTATTTATTTAGACATACTTATTTAAATAAATATGTTCTATAATATGTATGCACAAATTATTGCTAAAATATGCGAATCATGCGTGCTAATAAATAAAGCAAATTCACTTTTGAATGAACATGTTAAATAGAATATTCGTTTAACCAAAAATGCTGTGCCAATGTGCCAATTCTAAATAGAGTTCTAAGATCTAGTGTTGTTGAAAAACATTACTCATCTAATAATTTGGATCTTCGATCTAGAACAGGACTATTAGTTCAATCACAATCGCTAGTTATTGGAAACAATCGGTACCAAACTGACCAAACTGACGAAGAAATATAATTGTTGGAATTATGTATGGCTAAATATGTCATTTTCACAAAGACATTCAAAATTCAGACAAATTGATGGGCACGAAATTAATAACCTTGCACAACCACTCAAATCCTATCGTGAAGGGAAATTGAAAAAAAAGGAATTATGTTAAAATTCTACAATCTGATAATTTCGCTTAATCGATGCTAACTGTATTATTAGATTATGTTTGCCAGTGTCCTCCACAGAAAAAGTATGCTGATTTGTGGTCACTGGTTCAAACCAACAATAAGTAAGTGTGTAAGAGGTCTAAATAACATCCAATTAGAAAAGGTGAATGACCTAAAGGCTAAAGCGCATCAACAAACTCATTATTTCAGAAAAAAATACATATGTATAACCAAAATTTATTTTAGTTTTCATACAGGAAAAGATTTCAAATATAAAATATGTATGGATGTGTAAGTATTATACAATAGAATAGGTATGTACATAGATTGATCACTGATCAGCTGGCAGAGTGGCAGCACATCATGTTCGAAAATAAAAACAAAGAGAGTCGTAAAATTAAAAAAACGAGAGTGTAGTCTATATATAAAAATAATTAGGCGAGAGAAGAGAGCGAGCAAGTTAACGCGTGATGTGAACAATTTGTTTCAATTGGTTTTGCGCCAAAAAAACTCACACACAATAAACATTTGATTTGACCTAAATAAGTCCAACCATTCCAACCATATGCTTTTACATACTGTTAGTAAATTAAAAACCAAATATGTATGTAAATAAAATAATTTTGTGTTCCTTTTTTAGCAGCGCTGTTTGTGCACCCGTTTTTGTTTTTATTTGCCGTTTGGCCTTGTTTAATTTCAAGGTGAAAACATTTTCAGGGTTCAACATTTTGTTTGTTTCATACAGGAGGACATTTCAAATATAAAATGTATATGTGTATGTATGTATATTATACATAGGTAGATAGATTGATTGATCACTGATCAGCTACACGTGTATATACACCTGTACTATATACATACGTATACTTATACTCTAAAATACACAAAAGTACATAAAATTACCAAATTAATGACCTATTTTTGTGTTTCATTCATGTAGGTATATTTTATACTATGCGAATACGTTTTGTTATTTTATGTTTTAAAAAAGGATAGAAATATATGGTATATTATTTCTAGTTTTATGACTCCAAAGTTGAACCAGTATAAAATAATTCATTTTCAAATTTCGATTGACATTTTATTGTACTGAAGAGATTAATCTTATATAATATTCAGTAGTCAGATACAATTAAAATATGTAACTTTAAGAAAAAAGAGAACAAAAATAATTGAGCGAGAATGAGAGTACAATAACAATAACGTGTATATGTGTAATGTAATGTGTTTAGTACATTATTGTTGGTTTTGCCAAAAATCAAAACCTGCTAAAATTCTCTTTAGAGTCTTCTACAGAGAATTTTAGCAGGTTTTGCAAAAATTCATATGCATACACTACACACACTGACACACACATACACACAGTGTCAATCCGTCGAGCCATTATTTATGCAAACAATTATTTATTAAAACACAAAAAAAAATTGTGGTTAGAACTACTTTGACTTTGAGTAATTATTAAATATTAACAATACTATTATAATAACAATTTTTTTTTGTATTTGAAAATGTTGGACAAAAATTCTTAAATCGTTTTAAATTGTTTATAAATAAAATAATTAACCATTGTTGTTGTGTAGTAAAAAAAATATGGCATTAATTATTATTTACATTTGCATAGCCAAATTGTTGATATTAAATGAAAATATGTAAACGTAATTAATAAAATCACTAAAACGAATTTCCGAACATACAATATTTTAAATACATATGCGCAAAATAAACTACAACAGCGCTATAATATTATGTAGACGAAATACACCACCCTAGACATTATCAGACTTTATGAGTAATTTTCTTTACAATAGATGGATTTTTATCAAAGGGTTTTTTTATCGACTAAAATCATATATTTAAATACCTATTCCCGTAGTTCATAACAGATGTCACTTTACAATTCCCGTAGTTCATAACAGATGTCACTTTATTTAATTTTTTACTATTTTTTACATATTTTTTTACATTATGTAAATTTAACTTGCATGTAAAAAATAATTATTTACCTCTAAATTTACGTGTAAATTACACGATGTAATTTACGTGCACAACCCTGTTCAAAACCAATGTGTGTATTTCAATTTTTTTTTTCTAACATACAGAACCACCAGTGCAATCACTTAAATTGAGTGTTGATCCCGAAGGGCAATACTAGGGCCTCTCTATAAAAATTTCTCAGAGTAACAGTAAGTTACCAAAAAAGAAAGGTACACGGTAGAGACATAAAGCAAAGCCGTGACAGTTAAAGCAAAAATAGCTGTATAGTAACAAACTGTAGGCACGAAATTGCATATATAGCTTAGCAAAGGACCGGGAAAGGAACACTTTGATTGCCGTTATCAACTTACCAACCATAGGATTAGTGGATTATCTCATTTTGTTTATTATTATTTATTATAAACGTGAAATTAATACAATTTGTGTAATATTACAATATGTATGTGTATTGTATTTATGCAAATTTAGAATAGTGTTATTGAGTGCAGGGTTGCACCTAATCTAGAGTATATTATGTTTAGTGAAAATTAAGAAAATACGGTTATATTTGTAAAAAAAAAAAAAGTTTAAAATTAAGTTAAAAGTTCTTTATTAAGAAGAAAAGAAAAATTATAAAAACAAAAGTGAACCATATATTTAGGGTACATCCGTATCCGGTTAAAGTTTTCTTTCAGCCACAAGAACAGCTGCCAAGAGTACTCTTCGGGAATGTTGGTCTGGTGAGTGATTTTGCTTAAATAATTTACTTTCTTATATTTTTTTTTGTTGTGTTGGAATTTCGTAAATGGTTATTTTTGTTTTGCTCTTAATAAATGAACATTTTTTTTAGTAGTAGTTTTTTTGATAAAGAAAATAATATAAATATATATAGTTTATCGAATTATTGGATTCAAGATTTTATTTCATAGAAATATAGGTATTTAAAATGGAGTAAAATTATTTTATTTATTGGTGATGTTTGTGATGGAAGTGGCTTTTGTGATCATTTTTGGTTTTTTTTTTTTTTCTTGTGTACGTAATGATTTGTTGGACCAAAAATAAAGAATAAATTCTAATGACACGAACCTCCCAGCCGAGTGAGACTACCCACATTTATACGTACAGTCATTAGGATGGTCCAGTAACAGTATCACCGATTGGTGCTTTCGAGATACAAGGAAGCTTTTGACCGTTTTGGCTTTTAGAACTAAACACATTTTTGGAGTTTGATATTTTTGATTTTGACACGGTATTTTTGAACTGTGGTTCCAATATAATTCCTTGAAGGTCTTGGGTACAAATAGGTGTAAGACTCCGATTTGCCAATACATTTCTAGGAATTCGTGATTGTTGATTGCCAAAAATTAATGGACTATGTACAATAAATAAACAAAAAAATATTAAGTTAAATTTACATTTAACTGAAATTGATAAGTTTATGTACTTACGTAGGCTATTAATGCGTAATGGATCATTTTCTTGTTTTGGTTTTAGCAACATCCGATCGATTTCCGTACACTGAGTTTCAGAGTCAGTAATATTAATCATCTCTATGGTAATCTCTTCAATCTCACAGTCGTCCTCATCCTGATACTCCATAAATAGTTGGTCAATCGAATCCATATTGGCTTATAAATAGTAAGTACCTATGTATAAGCAAATTTTTATGGAATTGATCAAATAATAACAAACTCAAAAGGTTGTTGGCCGACGAGTATAGAAAGCATTAATTTACTCTGAATACGAGTACATTAATATATTTATTAAATATGTGTCTAGATTTGGTGTAAAAATGGTATAAGGGCCCAAGTATTGTCATAGGACAATATTATTAGTTTAGTGCATTCTGATTCAAAGGGAAATATTTCCAAATTATTTTCGTCTAATCCATCAGTAATTACGATTTGTAAAATATCTTACGAATTAAAAGGAGTTTCAAATAAACAACGACAGTTTAAAAATCGGTATGCCCGGATGAATAATTCTCCATTTTCATTTTCAAAACTATTAATTATCCTTACTCTAGTTTTTTTCTTTAAGAAGTCGACACGCATTGGAAAAATGTTTATAATCATCGCGTGGAGGCTGTAACTTTATTTTGGAGTTGCTTAATGTCCAAAAATTTATTTGTGTATTATACACTTGGGCTAATATATTTGAAGGTGAACGAATGCCTTTTCCTAGTTTGTTGTACGAATTTTCAAAAATATTAGCACTGAATTTATTTAAATCACCAAATTCGAGAACACAACTGGCCAAATGCAATAAATTATGGACGTTATAATTAACGAATTTATTCCCATAAATCTGTGCAAACTTGATGACATAGGTTTGTAGTAATAGGTTCGCATACTCCGCATTAATAACTGCAGTATCGGAATGAGATAAGAGTCGAATGGCTGAAAATAATAATAAAAAATTTTCGTATTCGTCCCGACTTATTACATTTTTTAAAAGTATTGGCCCGTAGTAGCAAGCAAACAAACATATGACATTCCGTTGCCTTAAATTTAGGCAAGTCTTTTAGACTACGTGGCTTCCAGGAAAATTCTTCTGGAAAATAATTAGCGTATTTGTTAATCATCATGTCCATCTCTTCAAATTTATGTTTATATTTTTTTTACAAGCAACGCAAGCAGCTTTTTCGCATGACCCAAATCGACTAAATGCATAGGGTCAATGGCACCTAATGCTATTAAATCCCACCCATCTTTTTCTAAAATGCTGAGTTTCATTCTGTACTTTTCAGAATGATGTTCCACGTCGGTTCGGTTTCTAAAATCATCAAATGTTCTCAGTTTGCCAGGAGTGACGCTGTATACTATACGATTTTCCAGTGAATAGCCAACCTGATCACATTTGGTGCAACCATTCTTTGAAGTATGTGACCTCGTACACGTTAAAAAACTCTTGGCAGGTGCATCGCAACAGAACAATCGAATGCCGAATGTCTTTTTAATCCGTTGTGGCGACACCAGAACACCTTCATTTTCAAGTTTTTGACATTCTGTGACAAAATCCGTGAAAAATAGTTCATGTGAAGGCGGATGTCCAGTCCCAGAATAAGCAGCAACAACAAATGGTGGTATATCTGGTAAACCTCTTATCGCTCCCGAAATAATCCTTCTACTAGAGTTTTTAAATGGCTTGAAACCATCAATGCTGATGTCCAGCCATACCTTATCAATAATATTAAGGGCAGCAGTTTTACACCTCAATAAATTATTTTCGATTCCAATATAAATATAATCACCATCTTCGATAGTTTTCCTAATACACTTATCATCAACAATTATTACTCGAAACAACCCGTTTTTTGATTTTTGAACTTTTAAACCTTTGTTCCTTAAAGCTTTTAAAATGTCTGCTATAGCTCTAACAGTTATTTAATGTTCTATGAAAATATTTTTCAATATCTCGCAAAATTCAATGTCTATGTCAAATGCCAAAAAGTGATCTTCACATAACTCTTCATCATCTGATTGCGAGCCGGACATCTCTTCTTCACAATGTAATGCGCCATTATCATATTCATCAAGATTAATCAATTCATCTAACCTAGTATGCAACTGAATTGCTTCAGCATCTACCGCGATTATTGATTCATCGGCTTTCGGATGAAATTCTTCAGATTCGATGGGCAATAGATTTTTAATCGTATTATGTTCGGTTGTCAGAGAATTATCTATATTATCAATAATTGTTTTTTCTTTTTGTTTTTGTAACAGTTGCCTCATGCGAGTTCTTGATACATCCCAAACGTGAGGAGAAAATTTGATTTTTTTCATATCTACAGTAAATATAACTACTAAACATATCTACAGTAGATATTTTGTAAATGTGTTTTATTTTAGCTATTTTGACAAAAACGGTTTGAGCAAATACTTTCCGCACCCAGTGTAAATCAGTTTAAATTATTATACAAAATTGGCAATGATCACGAATTAATTAATTAAATGAATGGGCCTGTTAAGACGTTATTTTTTTGTAAATTTTATCTAACGTTAGAATGTTAAAAATTTAGCAAATTTTATCTAAATTAAATAACGTCTTAACATCATAATATATTTTTGTATAACGTTATACAAAACCTAGTACATATAATGTTTCACTTACACAACATATAAAAATTTTAAATAAAAACTTTAAAACTTTTAACAATAACCTTAAATTTAAATAAATGTAAATTGTTACACTGATAATTGACACTTCACGTGCTAAATTAATTTTACAACAATTGTTGTTACATAAACACCGTAGTGGTTCCCCAGTATACTGGGGAACTAGGGATTGCAATTTTCGTTGAATTAACGATTCCGGAATTTCGAAATTATAAAACTTCCAATTCCGGTATTGAAACAAAAATTAACATTGATCAAAATACATAAAATTAATGTATATAGGCACTTTTTTAGTATACTTATTACTGTTAATTATTTTTTGGAATTTGTCGTACGGAAAAATTTGGTTTTAAAAAGCTTGGATCGCTAAGAGCCGCATCGCCAAATCCCGATCGTACCTTAGTGCAGAAATTGGCAGAAACGAAAAGCAGCTCTTCCGAGTCCACACTGGTAGGTGGCTTGGTTACTTAATGTCGGTAAACAACTTGTAAAATACTTCCCCGAAAACCGTCTTCCTCCAAAAAGTTCCATTTTATCGATCTGAATCATGCTTCGATTTTTCACCGATTTTGCAGAAATATTGCACAGTAAATCTGCATCGGTATTGTTTGTAGTTTTTCAACATCGATTACGGATCGTAAGACTGTGCTTCACTATCATCGATTTAAACATCCACTATCTCAAGATCTAGGTCTCTTCTTCCACAACAATATCTCTTTCCGGAACATTATTCAGTCTTTGTGACAGCGTGACTAATGTTTCCCATGGCGTTAAAATTCTGGATGTATTTCAGTTTTCCCGCCGTTGTGTAAATATTGCAGGGCCAACCTAAATGGTAGGGTGGTATCGGTCGTCAGTAAATTCGCGTCTTTGCTTCAAATTATATCCACAATCCACTGACAATTTGTTCGGAAGAAAAACGATTATGACACCATGAATCAAAGACATCTCGCTGTTTGTAAATGTAATTTCGGAATTGATATCAATGAGTGCTTTCATAATGTTGTTCCTTAAGATATATAAACGTTCCAACATCGTCAACAGACTGTTTCAGCGCGCCTTGGAATCGAACTGCAAAGAAATCTCTTTACCCATCTCAAGTTTGATATATGACTGTAGTATTTAAATTTTTAGTCGGTAAACGACGAGCATTAATACGATCTTTCGAACCATGTTAGTCAGATAAAAAATTCCATATTCCTCTGCTTCTGTGATAGTTCCATCCAGTAAATCATTTTCCGTATCGATGAAAAGTCCCTTGTCATTCTTGATATCATCAAAATCGTCTTATTCATCTTCGCTAATGTTTTCATTTAGCGCAATATCTATAGGAATTGCTTAAACTTTAGGGAAGCATCCCGTTGTCGGCAGTAAAGCATATTTATGACTGCGAGATAAATCGCTTGAGCGAAACACAGTTGTTGATCACATTTTATTACTAAATATAAAAAATACTAAATAACAAAAAATATAGAATAAACTAAAGAAAGGATTAACTCATTTTTTAATTATTTTGAAATGTTCATAATAAAAAATAAATGCAGATATTAGATAATTGAATTCCGGAATCGAAAAGCAGTCAAAAATGACTTGAATTCCGGTATTCATGAAATTCGAAGATCGGCATTGCATTCTATATGGGGAACCACTACGGCTTGCTATATAGCAAAATATATTTTTAATTATTCAAGCAGAACTGCTTGAAATTCATAATTATATATAATTATAGTAGAATGTTTCGTTTCGAGCAGTTTCTAGTACAATTTATATTTTAGTGGTGACATTAGGACTTCATTTTTTCACGGGGAAAGGTGAAAGAAATGTGCGTAAAAATTTTTGAGTTGGTAATGTGGAGGAGAACTGCCTTCAAACGGTTTTTGGAGGAATCGATAGACAATCGCCAATCTTCGGAAGAATATGCATGGTGCATTGTGGAAACCAAACCACGTACATATATCAGTGCAAACAGCGAGTGAATTATTTTCAATTGATTTGAGAAAATTCGTAAAATAACGATGACGATTTATTGCTCCATATATCCGAACATTTGGAGCCAAAATGTTCACTTGTTTTAAATCCTTTGACAAAGGAATGGATTACCGCTGCGATAATTTCAGGCGCCGTACAATAATATCCAAACGATTTTGCGAGATTTCAGTGTGATTGCGTGGCGCAGTGACATTTGATGGTTGATACATTGATACAAGTGTTCCTCATCAGATTCAAATGTTAGTGGTAAATATTCTTCAGTTGGGTTTGATCTTTCCGGAACAGGAATTTTATTTGAATGCGGCAGCGGTAATTGAGCATATATCGTTGCAGTGTAGGTCAAAGTACCAATTTTTTTTTCTGTTTGCACCCACAATATAATTCACGCACCCATAACATTGAATTGGATTATGTACGTGTGGATCTATCCATATCATCGGGACACCAAATGACATTGCGGCTTCAGTGTTTTACCATTTATGCAGATGGAAAATGCTTGCCGCACAAATAATAGACGGCGTCCAATTTACACCACTACTTAGTAACATTTTGTGGAAAGTATAGTCGATATAAATCAGCGGTTTCATCACTTATTTTGCGCCGATTGGTCATAATTTTAAATTTTCCACACACGTAACAAAAGCAATTAAGTTTAAAACATCTATCCATATTTCACCAGATTTCAGAAGCCGATTTTCACTTTATTTTTAGTGTCCTTTTGTCAATTAATATGTTTAAATGTAAAGCATTTTATTTTTAATTTTATATTGTAGTTTTTATTTCTTCCTTATTGTGACAATTTTTTAATTTTTTTAGAAATATCGATTTCGAGGAAACTTTCTTCTTCGGTTTCTT
Source organism: Tipula helvola (assembly GCA_963556165.1). Classification (NCBI taxonomy): domain Eukaryota; kingdom Metazoa; phylum Arthropoda; class Insecta; order Diptera; family Tipulidae; genus Tipula; species Tipula helvola. The sequence continues at coordinate 284,592,065 of OY744481.1, read as the reverse complement.
TTTTACTACTATTACATAATTTATTTTGAAGCTCTTTATATATTGTTGCTGTGTGCTGTTGTTTGGCACCTTCTTTGTTTTTAAGTTCTGGATAAAATTAAGTCGTAATTTTTGTTGGTTTTGGTGTTGATTTTGTCGTTAAGTCCTTTGTTGTTGTTTTTGTATATTTCCAGCTCTTCTAATCTGACTAATTTCGGTCCTTTTTGATTCTGAGTAAAATGGTTAACTTTTTATTGAAGTCAGTGTACCTATTTGGTAAATTTCTTTCACCTTTCCGTACACAGTGACCTTGAATTAGTATGTTTCAAGTAAAGTAGGCAGAGTATTTTGATTTTCGGCATTGTATGTTAGTTATTTTTGGTTGTAAACCAAAAACTAGTTATCGCAAAATATTGATATAGGGTTCATTTTGTAGATAAAGGAATACAGATTAAGAAAAAAGTATAAAAGTTGTATCATCTTTAATTTATTTCTTTTTAAATTGGTAGCCGAAATGATATTATCTATTAAAATTAAAAAAATCGCGTTTTTTCGTGATTTTTTTGTTAAATGATCAGGTATGATTTTCTGTTTAATGGGTTATGACACTGTAGAGCATGCTGTATTTATATATGATGCTAGTTTTTTTCGGCATTTTAGACCAACTTTTTTCGGCTTCCCGCACACCGTGTATACGAGTAGCTAATAAAAATTCACAATCACAAATTTTCAAGACACACTGTATGGGGTTATAAATCTGCGTATGTGACTAACGAGGTATTTTAAATTATTTTTTTTTTTATTTAAATATCTTTATATAAAATTGGTTTAAATACAAAATTTAGAATATGTTATATAAAGGTATTATAGTATTACATTATGATATTATATTTTCAATAATTTGTGAAATAGGGTATTTAAATTAATTTTTACTAGTTCACTTTGATTTAAATTGCCTGGTAAAGCAATTATTTTAGTAATTATTTTAATAATTGAGGTCGAGACGTTTGAGGATAAATCGCTTTCTGCTAAAGTGGCCTAACCTTTTTTACTTGAGGCGGGGATATAAACATCACGATTTCACATATTTTTCACATCACAATATTTATTTAAAAAACTTAATAACTGCTGATTAAACTTTTCACACAAGTGATAGAAATTATTTTAAATGTTTACTCCATGGTAATAAAATTGCAACTTGTAGGCAAAATAAGAAAAAGGAAAGAAATTGTAAATTTATCGTTTTCTTCTTCTAGTTCCTTTAGGAAAACGACGGCCGTTAAAATATTATAAGATACATTTTAAATGTAAATGTTTGATTATTGATTTATAATACGTTTTTTTTAAATATATGTAGAATATGCTAAAGGTTCTTCATCGTTAATCTCTCTCGACCCTTTTCTCGCTTGTTTTGAAAACGATTTCATGTTCCCTAACAATCTGATTTCCTCTGCTATCCACACCTCTTTTAACTTCTCTAAATGCTATTACATCTTTGTCGCCTGTCTTTCTTGTTCTAGGACCAGAGACAATTTATAAAAGTTGACGTTAAAATGTAAATTTCAAGATTTTTTGATAATAATAAACTTACGAGTTGGAATATTCTGAAACTGAGCTATCACTCATTTTTGATGCTATATATATAATGTATATATTTAGGTATCTACTGCTTTGTCACACTATTTTCGACTGATTATCACTGTTAAATTTGCCCTAGCTTTTATACAACAATGATAAGTTTTATCTTTAAAAAAAAAATAGATTATCATTCTTATATTGTCTCGTAGTCCTCCCTCCCCTCAAGAAAACACCCACATTTTATTAATTTTAAAAAACCATCGAATTAAATTGACTTAAAAATATTTTTATTGACATTGTTGTTGTTGTGTGTGACCGCTAATTAATTTTTTCTAATATTTGTCATAATTAAGATAAATTGAGTTTATTTCCAGTTTAACTGAATTACATCGAAAATCTAAATAGAAATGGAAATAAAGCCAATTGACATAATTCCTCTGCACCAATTAGAATTCATAGATCAATTCTTATCCACTTCATGTTCCAGGATTACCAGCTGCCCTGATTTTCAGATTTGGTGATTTGTATAATTTTTTTCTAAATTAAATTTCTATTTGTACAATAGGAGATTTCTCGACAACAATTATTCGTTGATTTGCTTAGCGTTAGATGGCTAGGCCTTTGTGATTCGAGATTTTCGAGATTAATCTACACTACTCCAAAAAATTAAATGAACACAAATTTTTTTCAATTTTTTTAGTGTTTTTTGAAGAGCTGTATCTTAGTAAAATACGGTCGTACAGAGATGAAAAGAAAAGCATTTAAAAGCTTCAAATCTCTAGTTTTGAGACTTTTGAGCGGAAAATTTTTGTGAGATACCGTTATCACGCAATCATAAGAAAGAGCGCAAAGAAAAAAATTTCGATTTTTTTTTTTTTTTTTGTAAGGTGCCATGGGCTCGGGAAATTTGTTTTAAGTTAAACCAATGCATAGGTCGGTTAGCCTGTTAATTAGGCGTAAATTTAATTTCATTCTGGTCTCTCTATGTCAACTTTTTGCTGAGATATCTGACTTTGAATCAAAAAAGATCCTTTTACCTTTGATCATTGATATCTCAGCAACCAATGATTGCACAGTAAACTTTAGCGCAGCCTTAAAAACTTCAATAAATTTCCTACAAGACCCTTTAATGATTGGTGGAGAATAAATTTTTTTTTCACCCTCAATACTGATTTGAAAAAAGTACAAAAAAACGACTTTTTAGGTTGTCTTAATAAATCTACCGTTACTTTACCGTTATTGATGAAAAGACTAATGTTGCCAGGTCATTTTACAGCTTAATGTACTCCTAATAGCCCTGTATTATTTTCAAATTGATCCATCCAACCGTTTTTTCGGACAGATTGATCAAAGTTTTACAAAACAATTAAAGGAACAAGTGATCATCAAAATAAAAAAACGACTTTTTCACATTTTGCGTTAGTTATTTGTTAACCCTTAAAGATCGTAGGATTTTTTTGCAATACTCGCCCATAAGAGGCGATAGAAAATTAAATAAAGTTCTGCAATATGAGCAATAATTATGGAACTTGGCCATTTCTCATCCGATTTTAGTGAAATTTGGTATGCACGATGGAAATGGGATTCTAAAATGATTTTTGGATAAAGTTCTGGAATATGGCCAACTAGGATGGAACTTGGCCATTTCTTAACCGATTTTCATGAAATTTGGTATGCACGATGGAAATGGGATTCTAAACTGATTTTTGGATAAAGTTCTGGAATATGGCCAAATAGGATGGAACTTGGCCATTTCTTAACCGATTTTGATGAAATTTGGTATGCACGATGGAAATGGGATTCAAAACTGATTTTTGGATAAAGTTCTGGAATATGGCCAACTAGGATGGAACTTGGCCATTTCTTATCCGATTTTGATGAAATTCAGCATGTACGATTGAAAAGGGATTCTAAACTGTTTTTTGGATAAAGTTCTGGAATATGGCCAACTAGGATGGAACTTGGATATTGCTCATCCGATTTTAGTGAAATTTGGTATGGGCGATGGAAATGGGATTCTAAACTGATTTTTGAATAAAGTTCTGGAAATTGGCCAACTAGGAAGGAACTTGCCCATTTCTCATCCGATTTTGATGAAATTTGGTATAAGCAATGGAAATGGGATTCTAAACTGATTTTTGGATGAAATTCTGGAAAATGGCCAACTAGGAAGGAACTTGCCCATTTCTCATCCGATTTTGATGAAATTTGGTATAAGCAATGGAAATGGGATTCTAAACTGACTTTTGAATAAAGTTCTGGAATATGGCCAACTAGGATGGAACTTGGCCATTTCTTATCCGATTTTGATGAAATTTAGCATGTACGATGGAAATGGGATTCTAAAATGATTTGTGGATGAAGTTCTGGTATATGGCCAACTAGGAAGGAAATTGGCCATTTCTTATCCGATATTGATGAAATTCAGCACGTGCCTTAAAAATGGGATTCTAAACTGATTTTTGGATAAAGTTCCAGAATTTGGCCAATTGTCATGGAACTTGGAAGTTTTGTATCCTATTTTTATGAATTTCAGAATTCAGGATGAAAATGAGATCCTTAAATTATTGTTAAAATAAATCATTAAATACAAGGAATAACGATTTTAGTTATTCACTTTTAAAGCACATATCGAATTTCTTTTATTCGTTTCAGGAATAGGCAGGCGCCTTCCAACTTTAACATATAACTTTAACCAAAAATAATTTTAAAGTTTTATTTCTATAGTACATGCTGAATTTGTTTAAAATCGGATAAAAAATGGCCAAGTTCCATCCTAATACGGCTTATTCCAGAATTCCATTTAAACATAATTTTAAAACCCAATTTTCATTACAAATGCTGAATTTCATCAAAATCTTATAAGGAACGGCCAAGTTCCTACCTAATTGGACATATTCCAGAACTTTAGCTAAAATTCATTATAGAATCCCATTTCCATCGCGAACACTAAATTTCATCAAAATCGGTTAAGAAATAGCCAAGTTCCATCCCAGTTGGCCAAATTCCAGAACTTTATCCAAAAATCACTTTAGAATCCCATTTCCATCGTGCGTACCAAATTTCATCAAAATCGGATAAGAAATGGCCAAGTTCCATCCTAGTTGGCCATATTCCAGAAATTTATCCAAAAATCAGTTTAGAATCCCATTTCCATCGTACATGCTAACTTTCATTAAAATCGGATAAGAAATGGCCAAGTTCCATCCTAGTTGGCCATATTCCAGAACTTTATCGAAAAATCAGTTTAGAATCCCATTTCCATCGCCCATACCAAATTTCATCAAAGTCGGTTAAGAAATGGCCAAGTTCCATCCTAGTTGGCCATATTCCAGAACTTTATCCAAAAATCATTTTAGAATCCCATTTCCATCGTGCATACCAAATTTCACTAAAATCGGATGAGAAATGGCCAAGTTCCATAATTATTGCTCATATTGCAGAACTTTATTTAATTTTCTATCGCCTCTTATGGGCGAGTATTGCAAAAAAATCCTACGATCTTTAAGGGTTAACAAATAACTAACGCAAAATGTGAAAAAGTCGTTTTTTTATTTTGATGATCACTTGTTCCTTTAATTGTTTTGTAAAACTTTGATCAATCTGTCCGAAAAAACGGTTGGATGGATCAATTTGAAAATAATACAGGGCTATTAGGAGTACATTAAGCTGTAAAATGACCTGGCAACATTAGTCTTTTCATCAATAACGGTAAAGTAACGGTAGATTTATTAAGACAACCTAAAAAGTCGTTTTTTTGTACTTTTTTCAAATCAGTATTGAGGGTGAAAAAAAAATTTATTCTCCACCAATCATTAAAGGGTCTTGTAGGAAATTTATTGAAGTTTTTAAGGCTGCGCTAAAGTTTACTGTGCAATCATTGGTTGCTGAGATATCGATGATCAAAGGTAAAAGGATCTTTTTTGATTCAAAGTCAGATATCTCAGCAAAAAGTTGACATAGAGAGACCAGAATGAAATTAAATTTACGCCTAATTAACAGGCTAACCGACCTATGCATTGGTTTAACTTAAAAAAAATTTCCCGAGCCCATGGCACCTTACAAAAAAAAAAAAAAAATCGAAATTTTTTTCTTTGCGCTCTTTCTTATGATTGCGTGATAACGGTATCTCACAAAAATTTTCCGTTCAAAAGTCTCAAAACTAGAGATTTGAAGCTTTAAAATGCTTTTCTTTTCATCTCTGTACGACCGTATTTTACTAAGATACAGCTCTTCAAAAAACACTAAAAAAATTGAAAAAAATTAGTGTTCCTTTAATTTTTTGGAGTAGTGTACATTTTTGTGAATATCGAGATCATTCGCTTTTGTAGTATAAGTAGTATTAAGATATGTGGATTATAGTTATATTTGCCGATTTCAAGAGTGTTCTAGTGAAATATTGTAAAAAATTTAGAGTCTTTTTGAGTTATCGAGCTTATTCAAATTTTGTTGTTTTATAGTTGCGCGATGTTTCAGACTTGTGGATTTGAAGAGTGTTCTAGTATTCGGGACGATATTACGGATAATTTGAGATTTTTGGGAAATATATTCTACAATTTTAAGTTCATTATATAATTAAAGAAATATTGGAGAATTATTCGAGTCTTTTCGAGTTTTGGTTTATTCGAATTTTGTTGTCCTATAGTTGCGTGATGTTTCAGACTTGGTATGTGACATTGATATTATTTGAGAATTTATTGGGTTGTAATTCTCAGCTCAAATAAGTAAAACAAAACATAATTTTGGTTTCATGCTTCATCTGAATGTTTGGTACTTTTATCTGAAAATTTACTAAAAGTATTTGCAGTTCTTTCCCTAGTTCCATTTTTATACAATTATAATCGTTTAATCTTTACTGTTTATTTCCAGGTAGACATTTCAATATTTTAGATAAGGCATAATCACATAAATCATATTGAATATGATATTTTGATAAAGTTTTCCAAGAAATATTTTTTAAGCCAGCTTTTAGTTTATGCGTACAAAAATATATAAAATTGTTATAATCTAAGATTGTACACACATACTAAAAATTACAAAATAATCTTACTGTTCAATAATTATCAATTTAATAATTTTCTAAAAGTTGTTATGTTTCCTTTTAAATGTTGCCTTCAAATGGGTATTGTTAGTAAACCTAGTATTGTTCGTGTTATTTGCAAAACACATCAAAATGTTCTACTGGACTGGTATATTACCCAATATTAAACTTTCACATACATATACTAAATTTTTTTGTTTACTAGGATTTGTCTTTCGAGTCAACTATACTTTGATTGTACATATTTGTAAAATAATCTTTGTAAATTTTTATTTGCACTAAGCCGTTATGGTTTATCGATATGGAAAACCGAGCAAGAGTCCAAAATTGGGATTTTTTGCCAAATGGCTGGAAACATGATTCTGACAATATGCAACGGTTATTTCAACTCCCGCTAGTACAATCTGGTAGTAAGGTTTTTATTTTAATATTTCCATGATTGGTAGGTACAACTAGTTTCAGTAGTATAGATAAATAAAATTGGGGTTGATAATTTGAAGGTTTTCCTTTATGTAATGAAATCTCTATATAAAAAAGCCAACGGAACTGGAGAAGTTGGTTCTCTGTATTGAAAATTTGTTATAATGAATTTATGAAAATTTAACATTTTACTTCCTTATGTTAGCCATAGTTAGGGATGTGGTATCGAAGTGAAGGTATTAATACTTTATTCATTGTCTAGAGTATCGAGTACAAATTAAAACCCGTCTTCCGTATATACAGACAATTTATAATGTAAGGTTTTTAATAGGGAGGAAGGAACCAATACGACATAAAGGTTGTTAGCGTGAAGTTTATGATAATTGACAAAATATTTGGATTTGTTATTAAAAATGTAACACTATAGATAAAAACCTCACAACAACTTAAATCAAGCTTCTTAAATAAATAGACTTTTTCATACTAAAATTTATTTAGTGTATTTTCAATGGCCAATGACAGGCCATCGTAGAGATGTCTTCCTGGAAGAGAATATAAGGTCTTCTGTGTGTATGTCTAGTGCCATTCTCTTATGATGGGTTGGGATCAAATGACAAATTTGCAAAACTTAACAAATTTTTCTAAAATTATTTGGAAGCGCTACTGCACTAAGTTAATTAACAAAAATCTCAGAGATGTGCTCGTATAGTGACTTTGTAGGTTGAAAAATTATACAAATAAGAATTCAAATCACTCACTTCAATTTTGATTGGTGCCGCAGGACTCTTGCAAATTTTTTTTTGAATATTAACATAAGACTAATTTCGCAGGGACCATTTCTCGTGTACTATCCGAAACGTTTCGTTCTTTAGCTTTCATAGAATTTTTGATGCAGGAGAGCCCGTTTATAGGGATCCTCATTCATATGGAGCGCCCAAGCCAATGGGATCCATTTCACTCAAACAAGAGATACGAAACGTCTGGTTTGCCATTAGTCAATTGGTTGACGGTTCTGTGACCCCTTTGAATCTTATAATTTATGATTAAAAAATAATTAATGATTAGAGATTTGTGTTAATTGACTTAGTGTAGTACCACTTCCAATTAGTTTTCGAAAAATTTGTTAAGTTTTGCAAATTTATCATTTTTTGAAAATTTGTCATTTAACCCAACCCATCATAAAAGAATGGCATATGCGCGACCAGCCAGCTTATTATATTTTAATCCGTGGAATATAGTCAGTACATAAGCACATCTCAGATAATTATGTTATTTGGTTTAATGGTGGAATTTCACCCTCATTTTAGCATTCAAAACTTTCTAACGCTTTATTGAATTAATTGAAATAACGTAATAACGTTTTGATTAATTCAAAATTTGGTAAGTTTCGCCAATTTTGTAAAACCTTGTTGCATTATTAATTTTAAATTGAAATACGAGAAAATGATTTTTTTTTATTTTTCATTTAAAGCTTTTTTGTGTAGCTATGATACATTTTCTAACGTTAATAAATTTTTTTAACACTTTTTATACCACATATTTCTTACACTTTTTTTTAGTGTCAAACAACAATTTAAATTAACGTTAGAAACTGCACTCCGGTACTAAGCTCACCATTAAATTCCTTGTTGAAAATTACCTAAGACTAAAGCTTGCTTATTATTTTTTTTTGACATATTCCGCGAGATTTCTAGGGTACATAGAATCCTCTCTATCAGTCGGCTTCGTTGAATGATTGTTCGTAAATAATAATATATAAGTATGTACTTCTACGTGTTAGTTTGTAAAACACATTAAAAATAGTCTAACGACCGGTTTCATATTAGAGATTATTAATTAACATTCAAAATTAAAGTAAAATTAGCTTACACAGAAATGGAGCTGTGTGAATGTCGTGAAGAAGAAAAAATTGTTAGAGAATTTGGCTGTATTAGTAAAATTCGCTAATTCAACCTGCACAGTACATTCTAAATATATAGAACGTAAATTGTGGTGATGAGAATATTGATTTTTTTCATAATCATAACTTCATCAGTTCGAAACTATGGATTAATTCTGTTACAATCTTCTGAACATATTAAAATCATATACATTGAAATTAATTTAGTATCGGTAAAAGTCTACATAATATCCCTAACACCAGTCCAATACATCAAAAATTGATAATTTGTTAAATAATTAAATATATATGTAGTATACGATTATTTTGTAATTTTAAGTACATATGTCAAAAAATGCAAGTCAATTTTAGATGATAATATTTTTATACGCATATCATAAACAAACTTTGCGCGAATAATTCTTGCGTTTCTTTCAAACAACAAAGTTTTTTTTCAACAAAGCTTTCTCGTGTACTTTTGCATGGTTTATGTATGCCTTATCTCTAAATATTTAAAAATCTGCCTTCAATTAAATAGAACGCGATTACTTATCGTATTGTATCTAAAAATAGAATTAGGAGAAAAACTCAAATTATAAAATTACTACGCAATTTTATAGAATTAATGATAAATACTTTCTCCAATTATGTTTGTAAATTTTTCAGATAAAAATACCAAACCTTTAGATGAGATATGGAAGTTTTGTTTTGCTAAGAATTACACACCTTACAAGGCCACAAAGAGTTATAATAATTCCCCATGTGCAAATTAAACTGCATAAAGTTTAGTCATCGCCACATTATTTTAAGACCGCTGAGTGAAAAGTATAATTGGATAATCTCGATCCATAATTCCAAAATCAAAACCTTTTAAATTTTATCAAAATCTCCACATTTTTGTAGCATCATGTCGATATTTGAAACTTTATACATCTATAAGTCGCACAAAATTCCAAAAAGCCCCGCAAAATTCAAAAATTCTCGACTAATTCTCCAATATTTCTTCAATCCTAAAATGATCTCAAGTAATCTTGGTAATCCCAAATATCTGAATTAATCTTAGAATTGTAGAATCTATTTCGAAAATCTCGATATTCGCAAATCTACCTATATAGATTAATCCGTTATAATTCTAGTTAATTGTCGAGTGTTGTGAAACATATATATCATACAAAGTAACAAAGCAATAAAACAATGTAAAACGCAATCGATGCATAAAATTATGTAAGAAAGTCTGGTAATAATAAAATACGGAATTGTCATAAATTTGTTTACATAAACAAGTCTGAATATTTGTATATTGACGAAATATGAAAATACAAAAAACAATAAAAAGCGGAAGAGACCTAAAAAAACCCAAAATGTGTAATGAGGAAATTAATTAATTCATGTTTACAACATAAGATTGTTTATTATACTGTATGAAAATTAGTATATAAGAACAGAAATTGTAACCAAAAATAGATCATTCGTAATTCATAATTTATCAAACTCATTATTAATTTTGTATTCAAGGAGACACTGTCACTCTCCGTAAGATTTAAATAATAAATAAAGTAATAAGTAAACTACGAAGTGTATTTTAAACGTTCGAGAATAATCCAGATTCCTGCACATCTCTACAAAATATATGTAAGTATAAACTAACAATCTAAACTAACACAAACGGCCCGGTATCTCCTGGCATGCTAACGTACTTCCTCAGGAAGAACGAAAAGAAAAGAAGCTATACTTCGGTACGAGCTTTAATAATTGGCTAGTTAGCATTCCACTAGCATATCTCTAAGCAATTAACAAAAATAATTCTCTTGTGGGTCGGTTTCTACAAATAACAATAGAAACCGCCCGCCATCTATAAATTGAAATATTCAGTTAGACAACAAATTAATAGTTTAGGTTAAGATTAAAATAGATGAATACATCTATAACACGAGATTCATAAATCAATAAATTTAAGAGATAGCGAATAGTTCGCCGAATATTGGGCAAAGTTTCTGTCCTCTAGGAAGAAGTAATTAGCGATCACACACAACAACACCAACATCAATAAAAATATTAAAGCCAACGATACGATGCTTTTTTGAAATCAATCAAATGTAGGCGTTTTCTTCCAAAATGTAATGTGGCGTAATTTTTGCTTATAAAAGAAAAAAAATTCATTATTGTATAAAAGCTGCTCCGCTATCCTAATATTAAGTCAATTGATAAAAGTGTAACAAAGTGTGTGCGGACCTATTGCAACAAAAATGGATAAGCCAAGAATTATTTCACAACATACCACAATTTCGTAAGTTTATTAGACAAAAAAATTTTTGAAATCTACATTTTAAAGTTAACTTTATAAATTTTGAATCTAAATCAAATGTTTCCTTTTTTGTGATTATCTTCGGTCCTAGAACTTACTCAACAATGACTAATAAATCAAATAAATATATTTAGCTGATTCTTATTTCTAGAACGGGGCCATTTAGAGTAGTAGTTAAAGACACAACCTTACATCAAGACAAGTATGGAACAGTGGGTTGCGTGGGAACTAAAATCGTGTATAAGGAATAAATCCGAGCAAAACCTTTATAGAGAGGATTGCTTAGCAAATATTAAATATATTTATGTAGGAAAAGTTTTGGTTCACCAAGAAAAATAAAACACAAATCGACTAAACCAAGCTAGAAAATCACTGGTTTTATTTCTCAAACAAAAATTAAAACAATTAACACACAAAATGTTTTTCGACTCGCCTTCTCGAAATATGTTATCCGTCTCCCCTTACTACGGTACATTTTCAGTACAGGTAATTATGTATAAACAAGACCTCTGTTCCACCAACCTTTTTAACGTCGTACCGGTCATTATCTCGACATCGTACTACCTCATATGGTCCAAGATAGTTCGGGCCAATTATATTTTTCCTACTAAATTGAGTCTTTTTGATTGCCACTATTTCACGGACGCTATAAATCGAAGCACGTTTTCTCCCCTTATCATAGGTCCTGCAATTTTCCTCTTGAACTTTAAAAATGTGTTCTCTCGCCTCTTCTTCTGAAACTCTTTGCTTCCTCTTCCTCTATGATCTCCTTTAATTTATGATCCTCAGAACAGCGCATCTTTACCCCAATCAGCAACTCGAACGGCGTCATCTCAATACTTCGCTGGTAAGTGTTATTTAAAAATCGTAGCAAATTATCGGTGTGGCTTGTACCATTCATCAGGTTTCTCTAAACTTATCTAAACTTATCTTTGCTAACACCAATAATGTAATGGCAATATGTTTAATCGACTGGTTTCTGCAGTATTCCTGAATTCTGACGAAGTAAATGCAGTACCTTGATCCGAAATAATCCGAAGGATTTCCGAACACCAACTTCTGTAGTTTCAACTTTTGGAGAACTTCTTTGGTAGTTATGGATTTTGGCGGATATAACCATACACACTTTGAGAACCCATCCACATTTCAAAGGATGTGTTTGTACTGCTTATTGGTTGGTACAAGTTCCCAAGATGGTCAGGATGGTATGCAGCTACGTATCTTCTGGCTCAACTTTGGAATATAGAATTGCCTCGATATTAATTCTTTTGTTTTTTGCTTCCCAAAATCACCTTGATTGTCATAATGCTTGATAACTCCCATTTGTATATTTGCCTCGGAATAACAATAGATGACAACCCTGCAAAATCAAAACTTCTTTCAGCTTTTGAACGGCATCCTTTTCTACCTCTTTAATTTCGAACTTAACGTTTTTCCTCAATAGGTCGGATAATGGTCTTGTGATCAGGGCGTAACCAGCGATGAATCTGCGAAAATATCCAGTTAATCCCTAAGAAACGTTCTAATTTTTTAGGAGTATCCGGCACTGGGGACTTATCGGTGGCTGGCCTAACGCAACCCTCTTCAATATCATAGCCAAGGTATTCGATCCGGGTTCTTAAAAACTGAAATTTTTTCCAATTCATCTGTAAACCGTTCCGAGCTACGACCTCGAGCACTTTTGTCAATCGTTCTAATCCATCTTCAACATATACAAATGGTTTTCGTGTTTATGAAGCGCTGGAGCACTCCTGGTGAATTACACAAGTCGAATGGGACCTTCATAAATTCGTAATGGCCAAACAGCGTCACAAAAGCCGTATATTTTATTGATTCCTCAGAGATTGGTATGTGGACAAATCCATTGAGCTGGTCTAACGTCGTGAAATATTTTGCATCTCGTAGTTGGTCAATTTGGTCGTCAATGAGCGGGAGTGGGTACCTATCTCTAATCACTACCTTATTTAATTTTCGAAAGTCGATACAGTCTTTTCGACCCGTCCTTTTTGTTCGATAACACATTAGGACTTATAAAATTTGATGTACTCGGATGAATAATTCCCTCATTTATCCATCCTTCTATTTGTTGCCAGACAATGGTGGATTCTAGCGGCGAGAATTGTAACGATCCTATGTGAGGGCGAGAGGCCACCAATACCTGAATTAGTATTGGCTGCATGAGTTGCCCCAGATCATCAACAGAAAATTAATTATTTATTTGGAGACTTCATCGGCGGACTGAAATAGCGTGACTAAAGCTCAGCGGAATGGAGGGGTGGAGTATGAAGTCCAAGTAAATCTTGCGTTGCCGCCGGAAGGAGTATAAAGGATAGCGAAAAAATGAAGAAAGGAATTAACACACGCAACAACTATACTCACCGACTCTCAGCTACTTACCCAGATCACATTCTCACTCTATCTCACTTTACTTAATATTTGAAAAACACGATTCTAAACACTCGAAAACGAACGAACGAATTTTGAAAACAGAAGAGCGGTGGATTGATGAAAAGATAAACACCAGATAATTACTAATGGCACTCTTAAATATTTATTTCATAAGAAAACTATAAAACTAAAAAAAAAAATCTAACAGAGAGAAAACTAAATGTACGGCTTCAGAAAGGATCACTCAACAATTGACGCCATTAAACTCGTCAAAGAAATCGCCTAAACTGCGATCGCCGGAAGTAGATGGAAGGCAGACAAAAAGAAATACTGTGCAATTGTTACATTGTATATAAGAAATGCTTTTAACATATTCTTGTGCATTCTTTATCAACTTCGCCGACGGAAAATACCAACGTATCTGTTAAACATTATCGAGGACTACTTCTGTAACAGGATCCTCGTGTATAAAACAGACGATTGTTCAGTGGAATACGCCATTACGGGTGGTGTTCCACAATGATCTGTGTTGGGCCCGCTGCAATGTAACATTATGTATGATTGTGTGTTAAGGCTCCAGATTCCCGAAGAAGCTAAAGTCATTGGGATTGCAGACGATATCGCGATCGTAGTGGTGGCTAAACACAAGGAAGAGGTAATCCGGATCTGTAACGAAGCCGTTGGCATGATTCACAACTAGCTGCATTTATTGGGTTTACAACTGGCTGAGGAGAAGACGGAAGCTATGCTAATCTCTAGCAGGAAGGTGAAGGAAACCGTAACTCTGGATGTAGGCAAATGCACTGTTACCTCACAACCAGTGATTAAGTATCTATGTAGGTACAAGTACAACCATTGATAGCAGATTAGACTTTAAGGAGCATATGATTACTGATGTAAAAAAGGCCTCCACATGTAAACAACGCGTTGTCTAGAATAATACAAAAACAAAACAAGACAAAAACGAAGAGTACATTTAGCCAACGTGGTTTCATCAATAATGCTGTATGGAGCTTCAATTTGGGACGAAATAAAAATCTCGTATAGGCGTAAGCTAAACTCCGTTTATCGACTTAGCGGGCGAACGTAGATATGGGAAAGTCGAGATATGGAGAAGTCGACTACTATCTTTCTCAATTCTTAACGGAACATGGCTGTTTCCGAGAGTATTTGTTCAGGTACAAACGCGACAATAGCCCTTATTGTCCAACATGCTCTAAAGTAGTTGAGAATGTGGAGCATATATTTTTCGAATGTCCACGGTTTGCAGGAGCAAGACCTGTGATTGAGAAAAGTATCGGAGAGTATGTTAGTTCTGAAAACATATTGCAGAGGATATTATATTGTGAGGAGACTTGGTTCACGGTGTGTGGAAGTATCTGTGACGTAATGTAACAGCTTACTAGGCTCGAAAGGGAAAGGTTCGGTAATCTATCCATGATATAACAGTCAAGGGGTAGAATTGAGCCTTTTGCTGGGTACCTGCTACGCGACGTAATGTCTAGCGATAGTTTCGTGGGGCTGTATGGCACTGGATATTGTAGGGAGGTTTTAGTTGGTAAAAATTCAGCAGTCTTACTTGTCTTGTCAGTTAATGGTTCAAAGGTAAACTCTTTAGATGTTCTCCTCCAGCCACAAAAAAAAAACACACCAGACCTTATATTCACTTTCAGAAAGACATCTCTACGATGGCCTGTCATTGGCCATTGAAAATACACTAAATAAATTTTAGTATGAAAAAGTCCATTTATTTAAGAAGCTTGATTTAAGTTATTGTCAGGTTTTTATGTATAGTGTTACATTTTTAATAACAAATCCAAATATTTTGTCAATTGTCATAAACTCCACGCTAACAAGCTTTATGTCGTATAGGTTCCTTCCTCCCTATTAAAAACCTTACATTATAAATTGTCTGTATATACGGAACACGGGTTTTAAATTGTATTCGATACTCAACGTTATCGATACTTTTGCCACGATACTAGTAATGACAATGAGTAAAGTATTAATACCTTCACTTCGATACCACATCCCTAACTATGGCTAACATAAGGAAGTAAAATTTGAAATTTTCTGAAACTAGTTGTACCTATCATGGAAATATTAAAATAAAAACCTTACTACCAGATTGTACTAGCGGGAGTTGAAATAACCGTTGCATATTGTCAGAATCATGTTTCCAGCCATTTGGCAAAAAATCCCAATTTTGGACTCTTGCTCGGTTTTCCATATCGATAAACCATAACGGCTTAGTGCAAATAAAAATTTACAAAGATTATTTTACAAATATGTACAATCAAAGTATAGTTGACTCGAAAGACAAATCCTAGTAAACAAAAAAATTTAGTATATGTATGTGAAAGTTTAATATTGGGTAATATACCAGTCCAGTAGAACATTTTGATGTGTTTTGCAAATAACACGAACAATACTAGGTTTACTAACAATACCCATTTGAAGGCAACATTTAAAAGGAAACATAACAACTTTTAGAAAATTATTAAATTGATAATTATTGAACAGTAAGATTATTTTGTAATTTTTAGTATGTGTGTACAATCTTAGATTATAACAATTTTATATATTTTTGTACGCATAAACTAAAAGCTGGCTTAAAAAATATTTCTTGGAAAACTTTATCAAAATATCATATTCAATATGATTTATGTGATTATGCCTTATCTAAAATATTGAAATGTCTACCTGGAAATAAACAGTAAAGATTAAACGATTATAATTGTATAAAAATGGAACTAGGGAAAGAACTGCAAATACTTTTAGTAAATTTTCAGATAAAAGTACCAAACATTCAGATGAAGCATGAAACCAAAATTATGTTTTGTTTTACTTATTTGAGCTGAGAATTACAACCCAATAAATTCTCAAATAATATCAATGTCACATACCAAGTCTGAAACATCACGCAACTATAGGACAACAAAATTCGAATAAACCAAAACTCGAAAAGACTCGAATAATTCTCCAATATTTCTTTAATTATATAATGAACTTAAAATTGTAGAATATATTTCCCAAAAATCTCAAATTATCCGTAATATCGTCCCGAATACTAGAACACTCTTCAAATCCACAAATCTAACTATAATCCACAAACAATATCTCAATAATACTAGCAAGGCGAATAATCTCGATATTCGCAAAAATATAGAATAATACCTACAATTTCGAATTCCAACCTCAAAATATCTTGATTACACATGAATAACCTATCTGTCATAATTGTAATTGTTGTCGAGAAATCTCCTATTGTACAAAATGAAATTTTATTTAGAAAAAGATTTTAAAATCACCAAATTCGGAAATCAGGGCAGCTGGTAATCCTGGAACGTGAAGTAGATAAGAATTTATCTATAAATTCTAATTGTTCCAGAGAAATAATGTCAAGTGACTTTAGTTGTAATTCTAATTTTTGATCTAATTCAGTTAAACTGGAAATAAAGTCAATTTATCGGTTAATGGAAACCTCGATTAAAAATCAATAAATCATAGAAATGGCCAAATAGTTTGCCGAATTGAGCAACAAAAGTTTCTGCTTTCAATTATGACAAATAATAGAAAAAAGTAATAAGCGGTCGCACACAGCAACAACAATGTCAATACAAATATTTAAATTAAATTGATAGATGATTTTTTAAATCAATAAAATGTGGGCGTTGTCTTGAAAGGAAGGCGGGGTACGAGACGAATGATAATCTAATTTTTTTTTTTTTTTTTTTTTTTTTTTGAAGATAAAACTTATCTTTAACTATAAAACATTGGTTCATGCATAACAATCTATCAGTCGAATATATTGTGACAAAGTACCTAGTACATTGATACGTAAAATATTGCAACAAAACTGAGTAAATCATCAAAGTATAGTTCAACAATGAATCGTCCAACAAAGGCTAGTTCAACAAGCGATAGATCAACAAGCTATAGTTCATCATCAAAAAGTAAATCATCAAAGGATAGTTCAACAACGGATCCGAGTACAACAGAGGATAGTTCAACAATTTCAGTCATATCAGATATATCAGATATAGATAGTCCAGCTTCAGAATATATATCAAGTTCAGAAACTTCTAATACATCATCGTAAGTTTATTATTAACAAAAAAAATTTGAAATTTACATTTTAACGTTCACTTTTTTTTTAATTGGGCGTAAAAGAAAGAATTAAAAGGAGTAAATTCGAGCAAAAACTTTCTGCTGGATGAGGATGAGGAGATTGGTGATGGAGAATTTTCTAGCACATGTTATATATATATATATTAAAAAACATATTATAAATCAATAATCAATAATATACAAATAAAATGTTTCTTATAATATTCTAACCAAACACAAAATGATAAACAAAAATGTATCTATCTATCCATCTGCTATATACAATGAGTTTCGTCGGTAAGTGGCCGGCCGGAAAATTCGGAATATTTGGTGACTCCTTTCCACTTTTTTAATCATATCTCCTAAGTTATGGGCTCGATTTTAATTCTGTTTGCGGTTTTTGGAAGCTTATAAGTTACTTTGCTGGTTAATTTGCACAATTACCCAGGTTTTTTTTTTTAAGAATGTAACAAATTATGGGAAAATAATTAGTTTACTTAAAAAAACCTCTACATTTTAAAAAGATGAACTGTAAGTCGAGAAAATGTTCCATTACCATAGTTATTTTATTACTCATAAAATATTCGAACAGCAATTTGTTAATAAAAGGGCGTTTGTAGCCGTTTTCTGAAAAAAGGGTTGCTCTCAGGTATAGTGATGTTATCTAACCAAATCTTTTTAACCTGATCTTTCAAATGATCGAAAACTCAAATTGGTTCTAAGTAAGAAAATTTACTGCAAATTGAATCTCCAAACTCTATTGTAACATAACTGGCTGCAAACGTTGGAATTGATTTGAATTCGCAGCTCGATCGAATTTTTAAGCAAGAAGTTAACAAATAAGATTGTGAAGCACATTATCGTACCACAATTCGACGCACCACAACTGTCGCGTAAGGCTATACCATTTTCTTCACCAGCCAATTCATTAGGCGTATCAAAATTAATGGCTCAGCACCGATTATTGAGTCTGGTAAAACTCTTGATCGTAATTCAAGTTTAAAATTACCGTACGTTGAATTTATGGACGATTATAAATCATGCGATCACATGAAACTTGTTGTTGAAAATGACATCAAATTGCCAAATTATTTCATGACACACCACTGCGTTTTAAAGCCGGATAGCTCTTCAACACGTCTGCGTGTAGTCTTCGACGCTTCGGCCTCTACGATATCTGGCATGTCCTTAAATAACACTTATGGTTGGGCCTGTTATCCAAAACGATGTTTTCAGCGTATTCATCAGATTTCGATACCCAAGATATGTCTTCAATACCGAAATATATCCAAGATGTACCTAACGCCAAATTCAAGTTGACGACAACGATACCCAGTTCCAGTGCATCTTTTGGCGGAATAACTCAGCTAACCCACCACTACTAACTTATAGACTCACTACTGTCACATATGGAACGGCGGCCGCTCCATTTATTGCAACCCGTTGCTTAAAACAACTCGCAATTAACGAAGGTAAATTATATCCACTAGCACCAGTTATTATTAACAATTCTATTTACGTCGATGATTGCCTGGTTGGTTTCGACGATCTATAGTTACAATTCTTTAAGCAAAATCGCAATTAATTAACATGCTAGACACCGCTGCGGAATGAAACTTCACAAATGGTGTGCAAATGACTCCTGAATATTGCAATGCATACCAGACGCCGATCATGAAAAACACTCATATTCGATTAGTGCAAACCGGTGAAGGACATTGGGCATATTTTGGGAACCCTTCGCCAATGAATTTTGGTTTCATGTCAACCTTGGACAAATAAAAAGACGTTCCGCGGATTTTTTATCCGCACTTGGCCTTATTGCACCTTTAATTTTGAATGGGAAAATATTTCTTCAACAACTATGGCAACTAGGAATCGGCTGGGATGATTCACTTCCTCAACAACTACATACATAACGGCTTCACTACAGACAAGATCTTATACTGCTAAATAAATTGAAGATTGCACGTCACTTATTCAATGCTACAGTTCCGAATCAAATCCATCTACATAGATTCGCTGATGCCAGCGAGAAGGCGTACGGCGCTTCCATATATACCAGATCTATAAATGCAAAGGGAAACACTATTGGCACGTTACTGTGCGCCAAATCTAAAGTTGCTCCACTCCACAAAACCAAGATACAGCGATTGGAACTTTGCGCTGCCGGTTAAACTAGTTCAGAAGATTGTGCTTCATTGGTTAAATGGACATTCTGCAAAATGGAAAACCTATGTTGCCAATCGTACGTTACAATCGATACACTGTTTCAAGGGGCCTTCATTTCTAAACGAACATGAGAAATTTTGGCTGAATGTTTTCACAGTGCAAGCAGATGCTGAGATACCAGAACAACGCAAATCCAACATGGTGTTGATAGCCAGTCAGTCTATACCATCAAAATCATCGCAATTCGATTTCTTCCTAAATATAAAGTAACACAATAATTATAATTCGCTTCTTAATGTAGTGGCATATATGCGTTGCTTCATTAATAATTGTCAACTTATTAGTGGTTGGTATGAAGAGCTTAGACAATATGGCCAGCTAACACCAGATGAACTGCAACAAACTGCGTTAAACTCTATTACAAGATTGTGAGGTAGATTTAATGGAGTTAAGTTTCTGGCAATATTTTGTAATTGTGCTATTTGGAGGTGAAATGGATGTGTGATTATATTGTATTGCAATAGATGACGAATAGGTTTGTGCGCCTAAGCCGCTTGGTTTGTATATATATTTTGGTCGAGATTATGATGATGCGCCAAAGTTGCTTGAATTTTTTAAATATTTTGATGATTCTTTTTGAATTTTACAAGAATTTTTTTCCGCCAGTTTTAATATTGATTTCGGTGGTATAGCCGACGAGTCCGGGTCCGGGTCGAGTCGGGTTCAGAAACCCTAATAGCGATAGCTGAATGTGGAATAAATGTGGAAATATTTTGTAATGGCTGAGAAAAAATTACCGTAGCAATTACCGAAGAGATTTTCGTTAATTTTTAACAGAAAAAAATCGTTAATGATACAGAATTATTTTATTATAACGTAAACATTATTAATAATGGCATTATTAATTATAGCCTGATGAGATTGACTGGAAAATAATTAAATTTTTCGTGTTTCTCATTCAGATCGAAACTGAAGTTGTAAAATTCTTCATAATTTCGCTCTTCGTAACAAAATCGTAAAATCGTAATGATTATCTGGTTATTTACCAGAAGAACTTTAAAATTCATTATTAATAATATTAAATAAAAATATATAAATAACTAATATTCTTGAATACTACATATTTCAAATCGTTATTTATTAATTTGATAAATAACAAAATAAGCTTTGCATTGAAAACTATATTGTTCATTTAACGAAACATTCTTTATTCCAATTTTTCGTGTATTAAGAATTTGAATAATATTTACAATATTAGTTGTAGAATTAAAAGGCAGGTAATAGTTGTAATTAGTTTAAAAATATTTCGTAAATATAATTATTTTTTATTTTTTTAACCCAACAACAAATAAATTTAAAAAAAAACAAATTAAATGTTCTTTATATTAAATAATTTTTCATTAAATATTGAAAAATTATTTTTTAATTAAATAATACGAAATTTCTTAACAATTATGAAATATAATTAAAATCATTTATCGATAAATAACAAACTGTTTGTTAAGTGTATTATTTGAAGGTTACATTAATAAATTATAATAATTTGCTTTATTTAAATTGAATAAACGGCAAATAAATTTAAGATTGACAATCATTTTTAATGTTGATATACTCTAAATGTAAAACTGGAAACATTGAAATGTCAATATCATTCATAATATCAAATTCGAAATCTCCGTATTCGAATTAATTTTTGTATAACCGTTCAAATAACCGTAATAAGTGCTTAAAAAAACAAGAATTCAAAAAATTCATACAAATTTGAATGTCTCTTAATTTTAGGATTATTTTGGTGAAAATGTGAATTTTATACTTGCACCTTTATGATTTGTGGCCCAATTATATTTAAATTGTATGAAAAATGCTTTTTTGACGGACATACTACTGTGTCTAAAAAGTAAAGCCAGTTTTCAATTTAAATCCCGCGGGTAAACCAAACAGTAGTATATTTACATATTCACTTACTAGTATGTATCATACTTTCTTCTGTATACGAGAACAATAATTAACTAAAAACAAAATGAGCAAATGAAATTAATAAAAAGTCAATTAATTGGAATTAATCCGAAATTTCCTAGGAATGCCTTCTCTGATATGTTTTACACATAATCTCGAAACTCCAATCAATTCACCTACAAAATCGACAAGTGAACTAACGCTTTAGTTTTAGCTCAATCTCAATTATCTCAATTTAGTGAGCTATAAACATACCGAAACAAATTAAAACAGGTTTCATTGTTATCGGCACCTCATAGAATTTTCTTCAAACCGAATATTATTTTAGACTATGTTTGTAGAAGTTAGTGGATAAGATGAATAATTTGGCCAAGACCGTAAGCGAATGATTCGTAGATGGCTAATGGTGTAGCTTTTGAAGAAGTTATATGTGGCAACTACTTTTGCATTCGACGTCTATAATGCAGCGAAGATCTTGATGGCTTGATATATTTTCATTATAAATACTTATTAGCTGAATAAAAATAAGTTTTATTTATATTGTATATTCATTTTCATAATTAAAATATGTTAGTAAAACAAACACTACATTTTTTCCTTGTATTTTGTAATAAACAAATTTGGGGTAAATTTTTACTCCAGTGTACAGATGGTGTATGTGTTACATGTACGGAAGGTTAAGAAAAAATAGGTAACTTATAATTTTGTTCGTGGCTGTTTAATCGATACAATATGTTCCTAATCGTCATATTTTCCACATCATATACAAATATACAGGAGCTCCATTCCAGTTTCCAAAGTAAGACGGTATAACTACAAAAGCGATTGTATGGATCATGGACGTATGGCATGGCATGTATTGAAGTTTAAGTTTTTAGTGAATTCTAAACTTAAAATATATTTTTTCATTATGAACGGCTATTATTTGCAAATAATTAAATTTAAGTAAAACTGATTAAATTATTTCATGTGTGTAAGTATTTGGCGTGTGGACGCATATTTACATCCGCCGATTTGAACCCAACACAGATGTTGACAATTTGACATTCATCAACACGATGTCATATGACAATTGTATTGTTTATGCTAAGAGTCGAGCCGAGTTTAATCCAAAGTTTATTTCTCACTATACGTATACGGGATCGAGTGTAATTCTACCCGACTCCGAGTTAAAACATGGAGAACTCAAACAAAATAATTAAAAAAATTATTAAATTAATAATTAAAATAAAACAATGAATTGCGAATTAATTGCAATTTTTAGAGTAAAGTTTAACTCGTCTCTAAAATTGGTTAAGGTTGAGCAGAGTTTAACTCCACGCATTGTATAGTGAGAGTTAAATCAGAAATTAACTCGACTCGACTCAAAACCAACAATAATGTACTAACTACAGTAAGTAGTGTTTTTTGATTTCCGTACAAATATTTATAAACTAGGTGCATTTACTGGTAATTTTATAAAACACGTAAAATAACTTGATCGGTTTTACTTTTATTTAAATCTATGGGGAATTCTATGCATAATTAATAGGTAATTATAAATTTCATGAAAGAACTTTATGTTAAGAAGATTTAACAGTCTACAGTAGTATTTATATACAGTAAGAGTATTGCATCGTTTCTTTTTTCAGGCTACGTTAAAATATATTTTAAATACCACTTTTGAGGGCAACTATATTTTAAAATTAGCGCACACAAACCAACGTATAACAGATGCAAATAGATCTATCCTAAAAAATTTAATTGTAAATTATTTTATCCAGAATGATTTTAAAATGGGTGTTCATCAGTGCGGAAAAATTTCCAAGCAAATTGTGGAGTACTTTCTAACAGAAGCTGAAGTAAGAGTTTTTTGAAAAAGTAGAATGGTTAGACTCTTAAAGATTTTTCTTTACTATGCAGACTGTTTATTTTCAACGCAGAAGGAATCAGAAACCAAAAGGGCAGTTGTACGACAAATATAACAATTATATAGCGAAGCTCAGGAGCAATCATTTTTTACCAAAACCATAAGATACAAAAACAACAATAGTTCAGCAGGTAAATTAAAATTTTACTTATTCTTCAATACAAAATATATTAATATTTGTTTTGACTGAAAAAATGAAGAAATATTCTACGACAACTTCACAGCTAAATGAAAATTATTGCAATAACCAGCAGTGTGATCACAATCTTTACATTGTAACGATATTGTAACAATAACATAGAAAATTACAATGTTGTGATTATAATATTGTTACAATGTAGAGTTTATTAACAAATTTTATGCAAGCCCTAGTGTGCCAGTTAATGAGCAGATACAAAACCAAGAGAAAAATCGAAACGATTTGCTGTGACTACTTTTGCCTGGAATGGATCCCGGGACCTCCATGTTGCAAAGTAAGACTGGACCATAGGAATAACTTTTTAGAATATGAAATAAGAAATTTCAGTGGTTCTTTTGTTAGTTTAATGAAACAATCATTTCCACTTTAATTATTTTTTTACCTACCAACAACATCTTAATTTTCAAAATCGTTCCTAAATTCCTGATAAAACAAACTTGGAAAATCCATAATAGTATGGAAACTTACACGGCGAAATATGACAAATTCAAATTCAGTCTTTGTTTACGTATTACAAAGTATTTGTCTATCTCGACATTAGAATTGGTGTGAAAAATGTGATGTCGAGCCTACACTTGTCATAGGAGTGGAAAGAGTAAAATAAAAACAATATTTTTCAAAGTAGATATTACGAGATGTTTTCTAATATTGCTATTTTGATGAAATTTATTCGAAAACCAATAAAATTCTACCTAATGCAGCATTCGCAATGTCGGGAAAAATACTATAGTAATGCGATACATCAATACTTATGCTTAAAGTTATTGTTTATTAACTCTAGTGTGTAGCAGGAAGAAGGAGTTAATACAATTTAAAGTGGTTTGATTGGTAGAGAGTTCTAAGATTAGTACTACGGTATTTGTTCCCGATGTTATGCACGCCGCTTAAAAAGTTAATTAAAATTGCCATACCGCAGTCAGTACAAAAGATGTAATTAACTCAGGAATAACGCATTTAAATTTTTTTTCTTTCATAAACTAATCACCCTGTATTATATTTAGTATGATAATATTTTTGGGTTTCGAATATTTCATTAAAATAAAATAATTCGGTTTAGAAAGCTTTTAAGAAAGATTTATCTATCTATAATTAGAACCTGAGGGGCCAAACATCCAAATACAATTGAAATACAATAGAGACGATACAAACATTAGCCTTATTCGTCAAAACTGGGAAAAATCAGTCAAATATAGAAGAAAATCGGTTCTTCAAAATAATAAAAATTGCAGGGATGGCCTGCCTATCCACAATCGTATGGACCTATACTATTAGAAATAGATTTTAAAAATTTGTACCCGGAAAGTGGTAATTTTTTACTAGATTTTGGCTAATTTGTCAAAAATATTCTTCCTATTATGGAGCTAAATCTTAGTGACGCTCCATGTAAACAGATGTTAAAACAGCTGAAACAGCAGAAACATATTCCTATTAGTAAGTTTTTTTAAAGAAAATTTTTAAGTTTAAAAACGATTTTAATGTCTATTTTTATACTTGCAGATGGAAAGAACTATATCATCCTTTGTTTACTTCATGGAGTTTTGAGGCCGTCAAATAAAATATATTCAACAAATTCAAATAGGGGAAAAAAATTAAATATACAATCAAAGATTCACAAGAATCCTTCATAATATTTGCGCCTGCGCTGCGGTTCAAGCATGTGACCAAATATTTGAAGATAAAAAACAAAAAGCTATTTTAGAGAACAAAATTTGCAACCATTCGTTTTTGGTGTAGGAAACAATGAATTCGCTCCGAATACTTTTTATATATATTTTGATGGTATTAAGTATAAACTGCCAACAATAGTTTCCGCTATAGATACATTGATTAAGAAAATTCAAAGTTTTAATATCAAATACCCAGTTGAGTCCGAATCTGTTTGGCTCTTTATTCAAGCAAAATTTTATCAAATCAATACTCTATATGACCAAATATTTCATTCTGTTGATTTCTTGATATCAAAATTACCTAAATAAGATTTTTTAGGCATTAGCTACATTTATACTTTTTTTATTTATCTAACTTGGTTTTTGTAAATGAAGTACCTGAAAGGTTAGAATTAATTTAAAGAATTTCTGAGTCAAAACATATATTAGTTTTTATTAAATAAAAATTGTAATTTAATATATTTAAATATAAATTATATTTTATATTTATACGTGAAATCGCATATCCTTTATATGGGACCGGAAGTCATGTTTGAATTTTATAAGTTTTATGATTTTTATGACTAATAAAAAAAAGCAATGAATTTTTTACAAAATATTTTAATTTATTCTTTCAATACAATTTTTTAATAAATTATTAGTGCTTTGTGTCTACTACCGATTTCGTTTTTCTACTTTTTGGGGATTTATTATGACTTTAATACATATTATTATATTAACGAAAGTTCATTCAGCATCATTTCTGACGGTAACTATTAGTTCGTTATTAATAGTACTATTTCATTATTCTACTTTTTGAGGATTGATTAATATTTGCTACAATAAAGAAAATTCCTTAAATTTCTTTAATATTATTAACGACTATTTTTATTTAATTGATTAACTTTAACGAATAATTTTAATTAATATTTGTTGAATTAACAACGAAGTGTTATCCATCAGTATTAAATTTTATTAAAATTTTATTAGAGACACAAATATTCTGTTCATGGAATAATATTACTTTAACTAATTTGTTTTAAATTTAACAAATATTTCGTAATTTAAATTTTTAATATTAATGGAAATTTCGTTGCAGTTATGCAGAAAATCGTTTCTGGCACACAATTTTTTTTGCAGTTTAGTGTTGTTAAAGATTCCGGTTTGTATATACATTTTGGTAAAGCTGGCGATGAAGTAGATGATTTGGATCTGGATTTGCTTTATAACATGGTTTTATTGGGTACTCATTTTGAGTGGAGACAGCTGGCGTCATATTGCTATTAATTTTTAAAAATGTCATATAATTATTTGCAGAATCTGATGCAAAATCTACGGTATCCTCATAAATTTGAAGTTAGCCATCGTATTCCTCAGAAAATAAAGTCGACTGAGACAGCTGTTAATGAAATATAAAGTAGTATATTATATGTTGCATAGTAGTAAATGTGAATATTATCTGTATTTTAATATTTTAGTTGAAACCTTTTGAAAGTCTTCTGCATACTCTTCAATTGTAGTACAATATATGCCTAAGTCCGAGGATGCGGTATTGGGTAGTCGAAGAAATTTTTTAAGTTTACAATAAATAGGCATTTCAACTTGGTATTATCAATTTCAATGATTTTACATATTTTTTTAATGAAAATATTAGCCGATAATTATATTCCTCAATTTTGTCGGTAAAATTATTTTTCTCGCTTAATCTATTTTGAATCTGTTGTAGAGGTTGTGAGGCCTGCCGAATTAGTTTTTTTTATATGCTGCATGTAATTTTCAAATTTGAATGCGCTGTAATTATCCAGATGTCCAAAGCATTTTACATCCGCTGTTATGTGTAATAAATTATGAACATTGTACGAAACATTTTGTTTTCCAAATAGTTCAGGAAATAATTCGCAAAACATCCGCAATATTTCTGCAGCACAATCATCAAGTTTTGTCATTCGAATTGTTCAAAAAATTCAATGGCCTGAAATAGAAGTCGTAATTCGTGGCCAAAGGTGTATTATGGTATCTGTGTATTTTAACCCAAATACTTGTATGGCAGATATTCGAGCATCTCTTGCAATGAATTTGGCAGAATTGATATACATAATGTACAAGAAAGTTTATAGAAGTGTTTCCGGATAGCATACGATTTTATTTGACCGAATTGCCTATGGTAGTGGCAGGTGATTTTAATTTAGATATTAAAAAGCCAGAAAACGAGGAGTTTGTGAATTTCATGAAAAATTACTTGGAGGATTCGTTGTGTAACAATCGTTTGATACAGACGTATTTTTGCATAAATAAAAATAAAATTAAAACGTTAGAGATAATAAAATAAGTGTATTTGTTTACATTTTTATCTGTGATCTTGTTAATTATAATCACAAGTGTAATAATTAACGTGACCAAGAAAAACAATGTGGCGTCTAGTGATAAAGTTCATTCCTCCATAATAAAAAGGAAGAGAACTTCAATTAACACTCAACTAGCTGTGTTACAGTTAGAAAAGCAAGATAACATACGGAAGCTTAGAACTAGGTACCAAAATAAAACTAACTGTACCGATTCACAAAATATAAATACAAACATCACCGCAATTGATAACGATGAGATAATAACATACCCAGATAACATTGAACTTACCAACACATTTGAAGGAATCAATAATATACCAGAAAATACTGATAATATTCAAAACGTCAAAACAAAAACAATTAGAGCGGATACCCCTCCAATAATTGTACAAAACACAACATATTCCAAAATACGAATGCTGTTAGATAACAAAAATATAAAATGCACCATAAAAATAATAAGTGTGGGTATAAAATTGTTCTTTGTAAATAATGAAGTAAAACAGGCAGCAGTAAATGCACTGGTAAGTGAAGGTTTAGAATATTTTACGTTCGAATCATCACAAAACAAACCGATTAAGGTCATAGCCTTTGGTATACCCGATACTATGACAACGGATGAAATACAGTTTGGTTTAACAAATGAGTTTGGAATAAATAAAGATGATATAATGCAAATTACCCCAATTCATTATAGCAACGATAAAACTAAAATTAAATATCATATAATGAAATTTAAAAAAGAGAATTTGACCAAACAGAAAATTTACAGTATTAAACATCTAAACAATGTAATAATTTCAATTAAACCACTAATAAATCACGTAAGCAAACCTACCCAATGCCGCAGATGTTAAATGTATGGACATGGGACCAGCTATTGTTATTAAAAACTGAAATGTATGAAATGTGGCGATGCACACTTAACCGAAAATTGTACATCAGCTGTTACCAAGTGTGCCAACTGTGATGGGCTACATCCGGCAAACTCCAAAGATTGTCCGGAGCTGGAGAAATATCGAATCATCAAACAAAACTTGAGCATTAACAAAAAAATTATAAATCTACAAACATCTAATGTAAGGGATAACAACCATCCGAAATCTATAACACAAAGACTCAACTACCAACATAATATTAACAATTTATATAATATTAATAACCTTTTTTCTTTAAGTGAAATAACCAAAATAGTTACTGATATCATAGCTGAATTATGAAACTGCAAATCAAAAACCGAACAATTTAGTGTTATCACTAAATTAACAATTAAATATTTCTATAATGGGAAATAAAATTAAAGCCCTTAATGTGATAATATGGAATGCTCAAAGTATAAAACCTAAAACTATTGAATTTTTTGACTTTGTTAAACATGAAAATATACATATGTATATGCTTAGTCACCGAAACATGGCTTCTTGATAATGATAATATTTACGATCCAGAATTTAATGTGTACAGACTTGATAGACCAGGAAAGCCAAACTCCAAGGGAACCTTAATCGGACATGGTGGTGTGAGTATAATAATTAAAAAAAATATTAAGCATAATCTCATCCCTTCATTTAACTTAAAAGCTGTAGAAGCTGTTGGTGTTAAAGTCTAAAACTAACTAACCCTTCAAAACTTTTAAATTTTAAAAGTGATATACAAAAACTAGTAAATATATCCTGTCCTTATTACATCGGAGGAGATTTTAATGCTAAGCATCAAATATGGAACTGTCACAGAGGAAAGCGGGCTGGAAAAATTTTACATAATGAGTCGATAATAAGAAATTTTGATATCCTTTTCCCACTAGAACCCACTCATCAATCCAAAAAATCTAAATACCCATCTACACTAGCTCTATTGTTATCTAATCATAATGAAATGATATCTAATATTGAAACCCGGTATAAGCTTAGTTCAGATCACTTCCCAGTCCAATTCAAAACTCATTTAATGGAAATAGAATTAACAAACGCATCTTGTGCTAAATTCGACTTCAAGAATGCAAATTGGCCCTTATACAAACAAATAATTAACGAAAAAATTAATCTTAGTCCTAACACCATATTAAGCAAACTCTCTAATACGAGTAATATCGACAACTCCATACAAGAGTTCATTAATATTATAAATGAAGCTTCACAATCATCTATTCCTAGAGTAAAATGTTTGAATTCAATAAGTAATCCCATAACTATCCCAGACGAACTTAAACGAAAAATTTCATTAAAAAATAGTCTAAGGAGGCAATGGCAGCGAACCAGAAACCCAAATATAAAAAATCTTGTAAATTCCTTGATCAAAAATATTAACTTAGAACTTCTAAATTTGTGTAATTCCCACTTCTCGAAATTTATTTCTAATATTTCCACAACGGTACCACACAGAAAACAATTGTTTCATCTGACCAAAATTCTAAAAGAACATAAACAAAAAATACCAGCAATACGTCACTTAGATTCACTTAACAGACCTATCACTTTAATTACCGATCTCGAGAAAGCTTCTTCACAATACTAATGAAATTCTTGACACCACGTTCGTAAAAACAATTCACGAAACATTAAGTATAATAAATGATCCATCATATACTCACACTATAGGAGGCGATCTTTTAACGAAGCCTAAAGAAATAGCAAATATCATTGCCAGACTTAAACGAACAAAGGCACCTGGAATCGACGGAATAACAAATCATCAAATCAAGCATCAGCCACGTAAAGCCATAGTCTACTTGAACTATGTATTTAATGCTTCTCTCAAACTTGGATATTTCCCAAATAAATGGAAAGAAGCTGTTATTCTACCAATTCCCAAACCGCAAAAAGACAAATCAAAAATAGAAAATTATAGACCTATAAGTTTACTTAGCGGACTAAGCAAAATCTTTGATAGAATTATATGTATTGTCTCGAATAGAGAATTGGCTTGATGACAATCAAATTATTCCTAACGAACAATTCGGATTTCGGTCAAATCACTCTACAAATCACCAACTACTACGTATATGTAAGTTCGCCAAAGCAGAACTCCAAGCGAAAAAATCAACAGCTCTTGTATTGTTCGACATTGAAAAGGCCTTCGACAAAGTATGGCATGACGGCCTGTTGTTTAAACTTATTAAATTTGATTTCCCTCTATATTTGATCAGAATTATAAGATCATTTCTTCAGGAAAGGTCCTTCAAAGTTACAATCAACGGACAAAAATCTCAAGCAGAACCGATAATATGGAGATATTATCTGGACAATGATTATGATATCATAATAATCTGTGAGACGTGGCTTACTGTCAATATGTATTCTGGTGAATATTTCCCTCCGGACTATGTCGTTCACAGGAAAGACAGGTATGATTTTGACACCAGGCTTAGAGGGGGTGGGGTATTGATTGCGGTTAAAGTTTCCATTCCTAATGAGTTGGTTGTCTGTCATCCTAGTCTTGACGTCATTGCTGTTCGTGTTAAGGTGGCCAGTTCATCTATCGTCATCATCGCAGTGTATGCTCTCAATGGTTCGAATTTGGAATATTTTGAAAGGATAATCAATTTCATCGACACAGTTGTGATGCCTTCAGTGCGTCCTAATGATCAACTTGTAATTGTAGGCGACTTTAATCTACCTGACATAGCTTGGCTTGATGTTGATGGTGTCTTTACATCGCTTTCCACTGACCAAAGGGCATTATACATTATTGACTACTTTGCTAGCATCTCAACCAAGCAGCTGAATCGTACTAGCAACAGTCAAGGGAAACTCCTGGACCTGTTATTTGCCAATGACGTCATGCATTCGGAGGTTTCATCATGTTTGGATTTCACCGGCTCCCAGAGCATCTACCACACACCAATTACGATAAATATTTTTCATATAAATTGTTCAATTGATTCCTTTTCTAACAAGTTTTATTTTAATTTCAGAAATGCCGACTACGCTTCCTTAAACGAGTTCCTCAGCAATTCTGATTGGGACTTTTTGCAACGGGGCGGTAATTTAAATGACATCGTTTTGATGTTTAACGACATTCTCAAAAGTGGTATTGAAAGACACGTTCCGTTGGTAAAAAAAAAAACCGGCTTTCGGGAGCCCTGGTATAACAATAGATTGTTAAATCTGGAGAATCGCCGCAATAAGTTCCATTCATTATACAGGCGGTACGGGGTCCAATTTTATCCCAAATTTGATAACGCTCTCAAAGAGTTTAAAAGTTTAAATTGGTTTTTATATAACCAATACGTTGTGCGAATCGAGGAGGAATTGACATCAAATCCAAAGGAGTTCTGGAGTTTTATGAATAGTAAGAGAAAAGTGGTTGGTTTCCCTACTCCTATGTCTTACCAGAACTCCGTCGCTAGTCAACCCGCGGAGATCTGTAATTTGTTTGCTAGCTATTTTGCCTCAGTATACGAACCAGCCACGATGTCCCCTACCATTCCTTCATGCGCTAACAGTTTCGTGGAATTTAATTATTTTAAATTTACTGAGCAGGAAGTTTGCGATTGCTTGCTTAATCTTGATATTAAAAAGGGCGCTGGTCACGACGGTATTCCGCCGATCCTTATTAAGCATTGTGCCGAGAGTTTGTCCCGCCCAATTACCTTCATGTTTAATGAAAGTTTACGTATTGGATTTTTTCCTGAGCCTTGGAAAATTGCATGCCTCCATCCCATTTTCAAGGCGGGTAGAAGAAACGAAGTAAGTAATTATCGGGGGATTTCCATTCTTTCCGTTATACCCAAACTTGGTTTTCCATACCAAATCATTAATTTCTTCTGCTCAGCATGGGTTTTATCCAGGCAGATCCACAGTGACTAATCTGGTTTCTTTTTGTGGCAAGTTATTTAGCAGTTTAAACTCCAGGCAGCAACTGGATGTTATTTATACTGATTTTGCGAAAGCTTTCGATAAGATTGACCACTCGCTCCTGATCTCTAAATTAAAGAACTTAAATTGTCAGTGCATTCCAATTGAATGGTTACAGTCTTACCTTTCCGACCGTTGGCAATCCGTTAGGATTTTGGATTCTAGTTCACAGTTATTTCGCGTGACATCTGGCGTACCTCAAGGAAGTCATATTGGCCCTTTATTATTTATATTATTTATCAACGATATTGTTGACTGCTTTGAGTTTGCCAGCTGCCTCCTGTTTGCCGATGATATGAAAATTTTCGCCCGGATCAACAGCGTGTCCGATTGCGTAAAGCTGCAAGATGATTTGGACAAATTTTGCAGTTGGTCTATTCGCAATAGATTGGGACTCAACGTGAGTAAGTGTAAGAGTCTTTCATTTTATCGTACCCGGTCACCTCTGTCCCATCGTTATCGTCTGTATGGTGAGGATGTAGTCAGAGTGGAGTTTATATCTGATCTGGGTATAATTTTTTCAGCTGATGCCACCTTTACTAGACATATTAACACCATTATTAATAAGGCATACATTATGTTGGGTTTTATTAAGCAGAACTGTAAGGACTTCATCGACCCGATTACTCTAACATCACTGTACGGTTCTTTTGTTCGTTCTATTTTAGAATATGCATCGCCGGTGTGATCACCATCTTACCACTGTCACTCGGATAGAATAGAAAGTGTTCAGAAGCAGTTTGTTTTGTATGCACTTCGTTGTCTACCGTCTACACGGTCTATTGAATATGTTCTTCCTCCCTACCAAGATCGCTGTAACCTATTGAATCTGCACCGATTAGATTGTCGACGGGTAGTAGCATCGGCATTGTTCATTTGCGATATTTTCAGCTCTCGAATCGATTGTACTGAGCTGCTTTCACGCTTAAATCTTTACGCTCCGATACGTCAAATGCGCCCACGCGATGGACTGTTACTCATTAACCAGGTATCAACTAATTACGGTCTTTCGGAACCACTTTTGAGAGCATCGCGAGAGTTTAATTCAGTTTATGATGTTTTTGATTTCAACTTGTCCAGAGAGTCGTTTAAGAAAGCTTTATTTAAATTTTTATGTATAATAATAACTAAATAGTCGGCGTTTTCTATCTATCTTTTATTCCTTTTGTGTTGTATTTCATTTTTACAAAATAATTTTATAATTTTTTTTTAACATGTTTGTATAACCGATTGTAATCACTGTAGGCTATACATGATAATAAATAAATAAATAAATAATATACGGTGTACCCCAAGGTGCTGTCCTGTCACCATGTCTATATAATCTGTATATACAGCAGACATTAAAGCTGAATTCAATGAACAAGTTCACTTCGCACAATTTGCAGATGATACAGCTATTTATTCGAGCTCCACTAACATTCAAATTATAGTGAATAACCTGCAGTATAATATAAACAAATTAAGTATGTATTACTCAAAATGGGGCATTAAAATAAATCCAGCGAAAACCCAGGCTATATTTCTGAGTCGGAAAATGGCCACTCGCAATCTTCCCAATAGTAATTCTTTAAAAATAAATAATGTCGTAGTTGGATGGTCTGATCAATTGAAGTACCAAGGATTGTTCATTGACAAACGTTTAACCTTCAAAAACCATATTAACTACACTATTCGTAAATGCGATAATTGTATAAAACTATTATATAGTTTATTAGATACATAAAAAATCAAAATTATCTGTTTCAAATAAACGTTTAATATTCTTGCTAATGCTTAGAAGCATATTATTATATGCCGCTACCGTTTGGTTTTCCAGTGCCAAGACGCATATCAAAAAACTTCAAATAAGTCAAAATAAATATCTAAAACTAATTTATAACAAACCAAAATTTTACTCAACAAGACGATTACACAAACTATCAAATGTACCATTAATTCTGGATCAAATTTTTAAAATTAGAGAAAATTTCAAAAATAAATTATGTTTAACTCAGAACCCTCTTATAAACGATTTATGCTTAGAGCACTAAATATTAAATTAATATAATCTTCCTAACAATTAGTTTTGAAGTTTTATTTAAGTATTATTTAGTATAAGTTAGTTTTAAGTTCAACTCATTGTGGTTTTTACATCCTAAATTTTCCATAAAACTAAATTATAGAAAAAAAAAAAAATTACTATAAAATGAAGATGTGAAATATCTCAATACAGTTTAAACTAGTCTAAGCAACTTAATATTACAAAGAAGAAAAGCTGCAACAAGCTGTACTCTTAAAATGTCAACAATGTTAACAAATATTTTATTATAATAAAGAATTTATTGAATTGAAAATTACTTGGAGATTGATGTTTGTTATACAAAATCTTTATCGACAACAAAGAATAATACGTGTATCGATTTAATTTTCTCAAGAAATTGTGAGGAAGTGGATTATATGAAATATGTTAGTTATTTTAGTTATCATGACCCTATACTTGAGGTGATTAAAGTATAAAAAATGAAAATAAATAAAAAATTATACTAATTTTAAAATTGGTTTTATTTGTTCGCGGTTAACGTTTTCAATGTGCAAGAAGAATTATTTGAGAAGAATCAGCCTTGATGTGTTTTGAAAATAATACGAAAATTATTAGGATTACTAAAAATAACATAAATAAGCAACCATTTCTAGGCATAGCATTCAAGAAATCATTACAACTTTTAGAAAATTATTAAATTGATAAAAATAATAAATTAATTAATTAAATTGGTAATTATAGAACAGTATTATTATTATTATTAGTTGAGGGCCATGTGGGCGTTCAAGCCACCCCGCACTGCGACCTAAAAGATCTTTTGTGCATGGACCCTACTTAATGAGCCGTCCAGTCAATATTCAGGCTCTTAATGAACCTGACAATACTGCCGGCCGGTATATGATGCATACTATCCGGGCTCATTGATGCTGCAACCTTTTGCAGAAAATGGCTGGACAATGGCACAGAACATGTTCCGCTGATTCCGCTTCCATGTCGCAGAAGCGACATCTATCCGTCGAACTTAGGCCCATTTTCTTAAGGTGATACCTTAAGGGGATGTGACCTGTGAGGAAGCTATATATAGAACAGTAAGATTATTTTGTAAATTTTATTATGTGTGTGCAATAACATCTTAGACTATAACAATTTTATACATTTTTATACACGCATATAATAAACAAGTTTTTTTTTGGTATACTGCCAAATCTTTATCTTTAACTTATATTGCTATACTTGTCTGATTTATGATGTGACATCGATGCCTATAAAATATAGAAATTACTCAGGTGGACTGCAAATAAACATATAAAGATTAAAATGGAATTAGGGAAAGAACTGCAAATATTTTTAGTAAATCTTTCAATTAAAATTACCAAACATTCAGATGAAATATGAAACCAAAAATATGTTTTGTTTGTATATAGTACATACCAAGTCTGAAACATCACTCAACTATAAGACAACCAAATTCGAATAAGCTCGATACACGAAAAGACTCGAATAATACTCAAATATTTCTTTAATTCTAGAATGAACTTAAAATTGTAGAATATATTTCCCAAAAATCTCGAATTATCCGTAATATCGTGCGTTCATTCATAAATATCAAAAAATAACCGGAACATTTGAAATACTTATATGTAGAACACGCTTCAAATCCACAAATCCAACTATAATCCACATATACATATATGTATATCTCATTACTACTTACTAGCAAGGCGAATAATCTCGTTATTCGCAAGAATCTTGATTACAAATTAATAATCTATATCTATCATACACAATTCATCACGAAGGCCTAGCCATTCAACGAATTCTTGTGGAGAAATCTCCTATTGTACAAAATGAAATTTTATTTAGATAAAAATTATAAAATCACCAAATCCGGAAATCAGGGTAACAGGTAATCCTGGAAAGTTAAGTGGATAAGAATTGATTTATGAATTCTAATTGGTGCAGAGAAATAATGTCAATTGGCTTTATTTCCATTTCTAATTAGATTTCCGATCTGGAAGTCAATTTATCGGTTAATGGAAACCTCAATAAATATCGTTTGTTGTCATAGAATGTTAGACTATATTCAAAAATCAATAAATCATAGAAATGGCCAAATAGTTCGCCGAATTGAGCAACAAAAGTTTCTGCTTTGAATTACGACAAATGATAGAAAATGCCAATAAAAATATTTAAGGCAACTTGATAGATGATGAAATCAATAAAATGTGGGCGTTTTCTTGAAGAGGAAGGCGGGGTGGGGTACGAGACGAATGATAAACAATTTTTTTTATTTTTAAGATAAAACTTATCTTTAACTATTGTTGCTATGGAGGTTGATAATCCTCGTGAATCCGGGATGATGCTGCTTGATAATCCGCTAAGATTATCACACTCCAATTTTATTGTGAATTTGTTGATTTTTGTATCGATTTAATATTTAATAAAATAAATTGTAAACCGCTTGAACAAAATCTTTATTTAATTTTAAATACACTTGATATTTTATTTTCGCTTGTTGTTAACTTGATGAAATCTCGCTTCGAATAGAGAGAATTTTCTTTATTTTATTTTTCAGCTTAATTAAAACCGCCAAAAAATTTTGATGGTTTTTACATATTGACATCTTAGTTTAAACATGTTAACTAATTACATAATTTCTTTAATTTAATCAAATAATAAGTGACATCGTGATATTATTGTCTAGCTAAACTAAGTTTTTTCGTTAGCATTCATGTGTGTACAAGATAATTTTATAAATTGAGCAAACTGCTATATAAATTCATTTTGAAAATGATTCTTCTGTCAAATGAAAAAATGTAAATAATAAACAGTGGTGTTGTGTTGTGATTAGAACAATAATTCAAAAAAATAAGCTAAGTTTCTTAAAATTAATTCTAAAATATTAAATATATAATTCTAATGTTGTGTTTGCTTTTAGGTGAAGATTGCGATGTATTCTGCTTCAACATTCCGCCGGCCATGAATCATCTGATTCATTGTATGTGATGGGTAGCTTACACAATTTATGGATGGGTCGCTGGATAATTTTGTCGGTGTTTGCTACTCGGATGGATACTATTCGAACTTTGCCATCATTTGCAGGATGTGTTTCAACTACTCTAGCCAATGCCCAACATGTAGACGGTAAGTTCGATTCTGCGATTAATACTATATCTCCTGCCGCTAGATTTTTAGACTCACTTGTCCACTTATTTCTTTTTTGTAGGATAGTAAGATAATCCATATGCCACCGTTTCCAAAAGTGCTGCTGCATATGTTTGACCATACCCCATCTGGTCGATGGTGAAACGTTTAATGGCTGTGAATCATCTGCGATGTCAGTGAAAGTGCGCCCGATTAAGAAATGCGCTGGCGTAATGCAGTCGATGTCTTCTGCTTCATTGGCTGCCATTGGTCTCGAATTCATGATGGCCTCTATTTTTATCATTAATGTGCCAAATTCTTCCATGGTGAGTATAGTGTCTCCAACCACCCTCGTTAGTTGTATTTTCGCCTGTTTTACTGCCGCCTCCCATATACCACCCATATGGGGCGCTCCTGGTGGAATAAATTGCCAATCTATTTTATGTCGTAGCAGCGCTGCGGCTATGTCCGATGATTTTGATTTTAGGAATTTAAATAATTCCCGCAATTGATTGTTGACACCCACAAAATTAGTGCCATTGTCACTGTAGACTGTGTGACAATTTCCTCTTCTTG
Source organism: Tipula helvola (assembly GCA_963556165.1). Lineage (NCBI taxonomy): Eukaryota > Metazoa > Arthropoda > Insecta > Diptera > Tipulidae > Tipula > Tipula helvola. Next base: position 284,553,539 of record OY744481.1, on the reverse strand, counting down.
ATATGAATCTTGTTAATGCTCCCAGAAAACTTTCAGTGGTTAAGTTTCCTACTGTCTCGATGTGCACTGCCTTTGTGCTTAGGCATACGAATATACAAACGTACATTTTATGCGGCATTTGACCTCTGCGTCTTACAGGATGCACTTTGAACGGTCCACAGTAATCCACTCCGACTTTGTGAAATGGGTGTGAATATTGCACCCTATCTGCTGGTAAATTCGCCATCAGCTGCTTTTCGATTGTTGGATTTTGTTTTATGCACTTGATGCATTTGTGCACAATTGTTCTGGATATCACTTTGCATCTTATTATCCAAAACCGTCGCCTTGTAATGCTTGTAAGAAGGCTTATCCCCGGATGATTGTGTAGGTTATGCATATCTCTTACAATGCATTTTACTGCGTTGACTCGTCGGTAGGATAATAGGATGCTTCACGTTAAACGATGCGACTGATTTTTGTATCCGACCTCCTACTCGTAGTACTCCTGCGTCATCCAAAAATGGATTCAGGCTGATAAGCTTCGTGCGCCTCGGCAATCCCTTTTTCTCTTGCAATGCATCTATTTCTGCCTGAAATTCGGTTTTTTGTATGTATTTTATTAGTATCAACTCCGCAGCCATCATCTCCTCTCGATTGGTATCACTTGAATTTTGCTTCTTACAGCAGTTGGTGATGAACCTCTTCATTAATGCTAATACCTTGGTCATCTTATGGAAACTGGAGTATCTGTTAGTAAATTCTTCAAGAAAAGTAGTTGTTGATACGGCATATGATTGAATTTTTGCAGGGCGTAGTTCTTCTGTTGTCGCACCCTGTTCTCTCAAGTTGGTTGAATGAATCGCCTTGGTTCGTTCAGCATCATTCAACCAATGTGGCCCATGCCACCACAGACTACACTCTACCAAATCTTTCGTATTCATGCCTCGAGAAGCGATATCAGCCGGGTTGTCCTTAGATCCGACGTGCCCCCAATTTTCTCGTTTGTATTTTTGAATGATGTCGCTCGTTCTATTGGCTACAAAAGTTGTCCAGCGCCTGGGATGTGCCGACAGCCAATCCAACACTATTTTTGAGTCGGTGAATAGCAGAATTGTTGTTATCTTGATCGTTAACGCCGATTCCACCAACTTCATTAGATTGGCCAATAACAATGCACCCATCAATTCCAGCCGTGGAATACTAATTTGCTTGACCGGTGCAACTCGTGATTTCGAAGTGATTATATTGGATTGTAGGCCATCTTTCGTTCTCACTACTGCATATATAACGGCGGCATATGCATGTTCGCTTGCGTCGCTAAATCCAATTAAGCTTATTTCGTCACTAGTATGCACCCATCTTGGAATTCGAATTGCTGGAATTTCACGTAAATCTTCTTTGATATTTTGCCACATTTTCGATAAGTTCGTTGAAAGATCTTCGTCCCAGCTCAAATCATGCATCCACACTGCTTGAAGTAAAATTTTCATGCGTATTACAATCGGTGCTAACCAGCCAAGCGGGTCGAAGATTCGGCTAGCATCCGATAGTAAGGTTCGCTGTTCGATCAGGTAGTTCGGTTGTGAACTTGAATAAGTCTCCACAAGGATCCCATTGCAGTCCTAGTACCTTTGGCGACTCTGAATGTTCTCCGATGTCCATGATATCCCCACTTGTGCCTTGAATAAATTCCCTAATCTCGTCATCATTTGTCATCAATTTTCGCAGTTTAAATCCATGGTCCTTTAGTGCAGCTATTATTTGCGTTATTAATGTTTCAGCTTGTACCCTTGAATTAGACCCCGTCATCAGATCGTCCACATACATGTCTTGTTGTATGGCTTGTGCTGCTTCTGGTTGACTCGCTTGTAGCTTCACACCAATTTCTTTGAGACTACGGGTTGCCAAAAATGCTGCTGATGCCGTGACATACGTTAATGTTTTCAACTGGTATGTGCTTGGTTGTTTGTTCGAGTTTTTTCTCCATAAAATGTTCTGATGTACTTGATCCTCTTCGCTCACCCAGACCTGTCTATACATTTTCTCCACGTTGTTGTATAACCTTGCCTCAATTACAAAATCTAAATACGTAATTCTAAAAGAAAATACATAAGACATACACATTCCACATATAAATACACAGAACTAACGGATTAAATTACAATCCGCATTCCATATAGGAATCCCCAACAACAACAAACAAAAAAACAATAAATATAAAGAAAAAATTGACCTATTTAAAAAGAAAACTATATACATAAAGATAACGCGAAAACAAAATAATATACACGCGCGCGCTACAATAACATTTTTTTTTTTTTCAATTAAAAGATAAGAATAAATATAATATCGTATACATACAATGTTGCATTCATACAAATTAAATTTTCTTTTACGAAACACATTAAATATGGACTTGATCGACATTTAAGCAATTGAATAAATTTTTGGTGACATCTTTAGTTCAAAAGCAATAAGAAAAATTATTAGTGGACGTTTAGGCGAAAAAATATTCACACGCGAAAAATGTAAGCTAAGCATTTTTTTTATCAAAATTATAAAAAAATAAAATAATGAAACATGAGAGTTACACAAGCTAAATTAAAATAATGCAAAACACACAAATTACCGATCAAGCAATTTCTAAAGAAAAAAATATTTTTTTCTCCCAACGTCTTAAAAGCCTCTTGTTTTAATACTGTTTTTGGGAATTAAAGTTGGCCTTTTTCTTACTATTTTAAAAATGTGTGTGTTGCTAAGCTACACTTTTAATCCTAGGTGTAAAAGTACGTACTTTTAATACTATGAGAAAAGTAGTATGCGTAGCCGAGTAAAACCAAAAATTTCGAGTCAAACAAAGTCACTTTTAATCCGAATAAAGGAGCTATTCCACTTGACTGAATTGACTGATAGTAAAAAAAGAGGGAAAGAGAAAAAAAGTTCGGAACTTTATGTAATAGACAAAGGCAACATTTTTTTTTATTTTTTTATTTTATAGCAAAATTTTGAGGAGAAATTTTGACAGCACACAAAAACATAACCAATAATTATAAAAAAAATTAAATATTCCTATTAATTCAGTTAATTTTGTATCTCAAAATTATCTAAAAAATTAAATATTATTAATAGTCACATCAGAATTATATTTTTTAGTATATTTCCCGTAAAAATTAACATAATGTCTACCAGAAAAACGACATGGGTTTTTTTATTTTTACTTTTTTATAGCAAAATTTTAAGGAGAAACTTTGAAAAATATATTAACCATAAAATTATTAGTGTGCGAGAAATATTTCTCATCATATACTAATTTTATGCATGCGTGTTAGTGTGACTGCTATAAAATGTTCTCAATTTGATACTTTTTATTGCAGTCACACTACTACAGACACAAATATTTCTTGACTGAGAAGGGTTTTTGTTTCATTCGCCCATCTAGCAAATGTATATTTTTATCTTCCTTTAATTTTACTATCAGTCAATTCAGTCAAGTGGAATAGCACCATAACACATACTATTTTTTCCAAACAAAAGTCATGACCTCCTTAGTTTCACAAAATATTTCAACAAAATTAGTTTCAATTTTGAAGTTTTAATTACATAATATGTACTTACTCGTATAATTAGTAATATACAACCGACACGACATGAACTCTTCGTTGGAGAAAAAATAGTATGTGTTATTCGGATTAAAAGTGACTTTGTTTGACTCGCAATCTTTGCTTTTGCTCGGCTACGCTGCGCTTCGCCTCGCAGGCAAATATAATTGCTCGTCAAACAAAGTATCACTTTTAATCCTAATGACACAATGTACTATTTTTTAACGGATGTATCGTCTCGCTTTTATTTGAAAAAAAAATTTGAAAATAAAATTGTAATACTAGAAGACAAAAAAATATAAAATAATGTTGTTGGTAATTAACGTAGAAACTTTATGTATATAAGCTAAAAATCTTTCTTAAAAAATATCAGTCCATCGATCAATTTTTAACAAGACAGTCAGTTATCAAATCAGTAAAAATAATTCAAGAAGTGTATCAACCGCGTCTTTAAAACCGTTATCCTAAATAAATAAAAAAGATATATATTCAATTAATTCAGTCTTATTCACGCATAAGTCAATTTTTATTCAAGTAAATTAGTCTAATAAATTTTACAAATAATTATCTTTATAATCGAACTGTGTAATAATCTACATTGTAACAATCGCTGCACTAAAAAAATTACTTGTTATAATAAATAAAAGTGAAGTTCTGTAACACAAATCCTGAGCAGTATTCTTGTTTTCTTCATCACAATAACCCTACGGTGAGGTCGAGTGACAACATATCTGGACATCCAAGTATATTAATTAGGTGAGTATTACGACGAAAATTCATCATACTAACAATCCATTATTAAGGCCAAAAGACATTGAAGCGCGAACCTCTGTATGGAAAAACAGAGGAGGAAACAGAGCAGTGAGAAATCACAGGTTTCCTAGCGACTTTTGTCCGCTTTGGTATCCACACTCAATACTAATCTCGTGCATCATAGCACTACTTTCGAATAGCTTTACCGTTAGGCCCTGACGATACAGAGATAACCCCCACCAGAGGTAAGTTATCGACGACTCATTATTTAGTTAATTGCTCTAGAATACGAAAATACAGAATTGGCCCCCACCAGAGGTAAGCCAACAACAAACCAAACTGATACAAACACCAACGGCGTAATCCATCGATACTAGGAGCCACAGTATCACTACGCACCTAACAGTTTAGCAGAGGCATTATAGCCCATTTAGATCTCACACCATTAGTTGGACAGAAAGAAATAATTTAAAAGAAAAGAATATTTGTCTAGAGATTTAATAGTCGCGTATTATCTCAACCAAGATATAACTGGTATGATATGCTTCGAATAGTTCGGTATTCAAATAATCTCTAATCAACTATCAAGAACCCGTTCCAGCAATTTTAATTACGTACACAATTATTAAGTTAAGTTATGCTTCATATAAGTAAAATTTAAATGTTAAACTATATATAAAAGCGATCGAAAAAGAATTAAACGGTTTCGCGGAATCGATATCAAATTCCATTAATGATCAACGTTTTTAACATTAATTGCTCATGTTAGATATTACAAAAGCAAAAAAATATACAACAACGTCTCCACATATGACGAACTCATGTTGCCGAAATTTCAATAGAATATTTATTAGTGGTGGTTGCACGGTTGGTCCAACTAATAAAATATCATTCAATGATATCCCGGTTGACGATTTGGTGGAAGCGTCGAAGACAACTCGGAGCTTCGTGGTTGTACTGCTAGCCTTTAGTACCCCGTGGTGCGGAAGATAATACTTATTTGCCTTTCCATTCCCTTCTACCCGCTGCATGTGTCCTAACTCTTCGTAGTCCGTCATAAAGGCTCGATATATGATAATTTCCCAAAGTCTTCATCACGTTCGAACCTTCTCTCCATTGATTTCAATCGGTTGAGTGCTGCATTGTATGAGGTTCCAAGCATTGTACCAGGCTGCTTGAATGGCAATTTAACGACAAATTTGTTGTTTGCGGTTTGTTTGGTCGTTGTTTGAAAAAGCTCTTCATATTTCTGTTCTTCTGGCGATCTCGTTGTACTTTTCGGTAACTCTTCTACCTCCCAGAACCTGCGGAGAGACTTATCAATGTCCATTAAAATGTTAAAGTTTTCAGCTGTTCCGAAATGTCCTTGCTCCGCGATTCGGCCAGCAACTACCCAACCAAAGATGGTACGAACAGCTGTCAGCCCACTTGATAATTCAAGCTGCTCAGATAGTAAGGCTTTGAAGAAGATATCGACTCCTAATAATACATCAATGCGACCACGCTTATTGAATGCTGGATCTGCGAGTATTAATCCACTTAATGTTTGAATGTCTTGCTCGGACAGCTTGAATTGATTATACACGCCTGATACCTTAGGAACTATGAACGCCTGTGTTGTCAATATTGTAGAATTATTTTGCGCTGCAATTACCAACTCAGTTGATCCCCGTGTTGTGCCAATTCCCACTTCGCCAAGTCCCTTTACCATGACCCTTGCGTTGGTGCGTCTAAGTCGCAAACCTTGCATACACTCTTCCGAAATAAAAGACGTCTGTGACGCGGAATCCAGCAATGCTCGAAAAGTCTGATACTGACCACTGTCATCTTTGATTTTAATCAACGCTGTTGTAAGTATACCTTGCGCAGCTGTATAGACTGTATTGTGCGCTTCTATGATTGGTTCCTTTGCTTCCTTTGCTGGTGATAAATCAATCTTATGAGCGGTCGTATTCGGTTGCTGCTCATTCTCTAACCGCTTCTCATCTGTTGCATGTAGGGATGTGTGATGCTTGGCATGGCAACGTTGACACCGTGCCCTGGATCTGCAATCTCGTACTCGATGGTTGCCATTTAAGCAATTAAAACATCTGTTACCTTTTTGAATGGCTTCTGCTTTCACCTTTGGTGTCATGGCTTCATAAACGCTGCATTCGAAGATTCTATGTCCGACTTGGTTACATATTGGACACATCATTCCTGGCGTTGTAGATACTGCGTATGCTCTTGTAGTTGAATGAACCGGACCGCTTTTCTTATAGTAGCACTTCATTGACTCCACCATATCTATTCTCCGTCCAAGGAATTTAAGCAAATCTTCTAATGTCGGAAAATCGTTTTCGGCCATCTCTTGTGCCCAAAGAGATCTGGTTTCATTATCCAGCTTGTTGAGTGCTATGTACACTACTCCAAAAAATTAAAGGAACACTAATTTTTTTCAATTTTTTTAGTGTTTTTTGAAGAGCTGTATCTTAGTAAAATACGGTCGTACAGACATGAAAAGAAAAGCATTTTAAAGCTTCAAATCTCTAGTTTTGAGACTTTTGAACGGAAAATTTTTGTGAGATACCGTTATCACGCAATCATAAGAAAGAGCGCGAAGAAAAAAATTTCGATTTTTTTTTTTTTTTGTAAGGTGCCATGGGCTCGGGAAATTTTTTTTAAGTTAAACCAATGCATAGGTCGGTTAGCCTGTTAATTAGCCGTAAATTTAATTTCATTCTGGTCTCTCTATGTCAACTTTTTGCTGAGATATCTGACTTTGAATCAAAAAAGATCCTTTTGCCTTTGATCATCGATATCTCAGCAACCAATGATTGCACAGTAAACTTTAGCGCAGCCTTAAAAACTTCAATAAATTTCCTACAAGACCCTTTAATGATTGGTGGAGAATAAATTTTTTTTTCACCCTCAATACTAATTTGAAAAAAGTACAAAAAAACGACTTTTTAGGTTGTCTTAATAAATCTACCGTTACTTTACCGTTATTGATGAAAAGACTAATGTTGCCAGGTCATTTTACAGCTTAATGTACTCCTAATAGCCCTGTATTATTTTCAAATTGATCCATCCAACCGTTTTTCGGACAGATTGATCAAAGTTTTACAAAACAATTAAAGGAACAAGTATTCATCAAAATAAAAAAACGACTTTTTTCACATTTTGCGTTAGTTACTTGTTAACCCTTAACGATCGTACGGTTTTTTTTGTAATACTCGCCGATAAGAGACGATAGAAAATTAAATAAAGTTCTGCAATATGAGCAATAATTATGGAACTTGGCCATTTCTCATCCGATTTTAGTGAAATTTGGTATGCACGATGGAAATGGGATTCTAAACTGATTTTTGGATAAAGTTCTGGAATATGGCCAAGTAGGATGGAACTTGGCCATTTCTTAACCGATTTTGATGAAATTTGGTATGGGCGATGGAAATGGGATTCTAAACTGATTTTTGGATAAAGTTCTGGAATATGGCCAACTAGGATGGAACTTGGCCATTTCTTAACGGATTTTGATGAAATTTGGTACGCACGATGGAAATGGGATTCTAAAGTGATTTTTGGATAAAGTTCTGGAATTTGGCCAACTGGGATGGAACTTGGCTATTTCTTAACCGATTTTGATGAAATTTGGTATAAGCAATGGAATGGGATTCTAAACTGACTTTTGAATAAAGTTCTGGAATATGGCCAACCAGGATGGAACTTGGCCATTTCTTATCCGATTTTGATGAAATTTAGCATATACGATGGAAATGGGATTCTAAAATGATTTGTGGATGAAGTTCTGGTATATGGCCAACTAGGAAGGAAATTGGCCATTTCTTATCCGATATTGATGAAATTCAGCACGTGCCTTAAAAATGGGATTCTAAACTGATTTTTGGATAAAGTTCCAGAATTTGGCCAATTGTCATGGAACTTGGAAGTTTTGTATCCTATTTTTATGAATTTCAGCATTCACGATGAAAATGAGATCCTTAAATTATTGATAAAATAAATCATTAAATACAAGGAATAACGATTTTAGTTATTCACTTTTAAAGCACATATCGAATTTCTTTTATTCGTTTAAGAAATAGGCAGACGCCTTCCAACTTTAACATATAACTTTAACCAAAAATAATTTTAGAGTTTTATTTCTATAGTACATGCTGAATTTGTTTAAAATCGGATAAAAAATGGCCAAGTTCCATCCTAATACGGCTTATTCCAGAATTCCATTTAAACATAATTTTAAAACCCAATTTTCATTACACATGCTGAATTTCATCAAAATTTTAGAAGAAATGGCCAAGTTCCATCCTAATATGGCTTATTCCTGAATTTCATCTAAACATAATTTTAAAACCCAATTTTCATTACACATGCTGAATTTCATCAAAATCTTATAAGAAATGGCCAAGTTCCATCCTAATATGGCTTATTCCTGAATTTCATCTAAACATAATTTTAAAACCTAATTTTCATAACAAATGCTGAATTTCATCAAAATCTTATAAGAAATGGCCAAGTTCCTACCTAATTGGACATATTCCAAAACTTTAGCTAAAATTCATTATAGAATCCCATTTCCATCGCGAACACTAAATTTCATCAAAATCGGTTAAGAAATAGCCAAGTTCCATCCCAGTTGACCAAATTCCAGAACTTTATCCAAAAATCACTTTAGAATCCCATTTCCATCGCGAACACTAAATTTCATCAAAATCGGTTAAGAACTAGCCAAGTTCCATCCCAGTTGGCCAAATTCCAGAACTTTATCCAAAAATCACTTTAGAATCCCATTTCCATCGTGCGTACCAAATTTCATCAAAATCCGTTAAGAAATGGCCAAGTTCCATCCTAGTTGGCCATATTCCAGAACTTTATCCAAAAATCAGTTTAGAATCCCATTTCCATCGCCCATACCAAATTTCATCAAAATCGGTTAAGAAATGGCCAAGTTCCATCCTACTTGGCCATATTCCAGAACTTTATCCAAAAATCAGTTTAGAATCCCATTTCCATCGTGCATACCAAATTTCACTAAAATCGGATGAGAAATGGCCAAGTTCCATAATTATTGCTCATATTGCAGAACTTTATTTAATTTTCTATCGTCTCTTATCGGCGAGTATTACAAAAAAAACCGTACGATCGTTAAGGGTTAACAAGTAACTAACGCAAAATGTGAAAAAAGTCGTTTTTTTATTTTGATGAATACTTGTTCCTTTAATTGTTTTGTAAAACTTTGATCAATCTGTCCGAAAAAACGGTTGGATGGATCAATTTGAAAATAATACAGGGCTATTAGGAGTACATTAAGCTGTAAAATGACCTGGCAACATTAGTCTTTTCATCAATAACGGTAAAGTAACGGTAGATTTATTAAGACAACCTAAAAAGTCGTTTTTTTGTACTTTTTTCAAATCAGTATTGAGGGTGAAAAAAAAATTTATTCTCCACCAATCATTAAAGGGTCTTGTAGGAAATTTATTGAAGTTTTTAAGGCTGCGCTAAAGTTTACTGTGCAATCATTGGTTGCTGAGATATCGATGATCAAAGGCAAAAGGATCTTTTTTGATTCAAAGTCAGATATCTCAGCAAAAAGTTGACATAGAGAGACCAGAATGAAATTAAATTTACGGCTAATTAACAGGCTAACCGACCTATGCATTGGTTTAACTTAAAAAAAATTTCCCGAGCCCATGGCACCTTACAAAAAAAAAAAAAAATTCGAAATTTTTTTCTTCGCGCTCTTTCTTATGATTGCGTGATAACGGTATCTCACAAAAATTTTCCGTTCAAAAGTCTCAAAACTAGAGATTTGAAGCTTTAAAATGCTTTTCTTTTCATGTCTGTACGACCGTATTTTACTAAGATACAGCTCTTCAAAAAACACTAAAAAAATTGAAAAAAATTAGTGTTCCTTTAATTTTTTGGAGTAGTGTATATCAGCCACGGGTCTCTTCGCTCTGCCTCAGGACCTAGTGCCTTTAACCCCCTGATTGATTCATCTAATGTATCCGCAAACTTTCTAATATTAGACGCGTTTGGCTGCGAGATGCTTTGCTGCTCCATGTACGCTTTGATAAAGGCGTTGACCGTGTGCCGCTTTCGATCGTACCTTTGAATCAGCTTTTGAAATGCGTCAATGTAACTGGCATCCGTTACTGGTAAGTGGCGGATGAGTGCTGCAGGTTATCCTTTCAATAGTCCCTTTAGATACTGAAACTTTTGTGCTCCTGTTAAGTTGCCTCGGTCGTGAATAGTGGACGTATAAATGTCAACAAAGGACTGCCACTCCATATAATTGCCATCGAATATAGGAATGTTGAGCTTCGGTAATCGTGCTTCTATAGAATGGTGTTGCGATGCATTCATGGTGTTGTCCAGTTGGGCCCCTGTTTGCTGTTCGGTAAGACTTTTCTTACGAATGGTAGCATTCAATTTTGCGACAACGGTATAGTAATTGTCCTCGAATTCGGACAGATCCGACTCTACTTTGCTATCCAAATCGAACATATCACGTTCAATAGCTTGGAATTCGCTTAACAAGTTTGCTGCTCTTTCCTGTCTCACCGAAACATCGCCTAAGCACATATTGTCCATGCTGCCCTTTACAAATGTCAGCAATTTCGTCATGGATCCCTTTATCACTGCTCTTTGCTTCTTGAGACTCTCCATATTTTATTATTTGACTTTTATTATTTGAACTTTTGAATTTTTTATTATTTGAATTAATGTAAATATTTTAATTTTATTTTTAGGTTCACTAAACGCACTTGAATCCGTGATAAATACAACGTTAAATGGATCGACCGAAATATCGCTTTGTTTGAGCACGATTAATATTACGCTTTGAGCTTCGCCGTATTGGATAGACCACTTAGCACTTCGATTTTTAACGCGCTTACACAGTTAACTTGCACTGAATAAATTAATGCGGTTATACTTACTGACCGCTATGACGTGTTTTCTGGAACTTGTTCACCGTTATCCGCTATTTCAAGGTGTGGCTTGATATTGGGACGACCAAAAATATTGCGACTGATTGTGATGACGCTTGATTTTCGCAAATATGCAATATTCTGTCCCTGTTTCGGCGCCAATTGTTGCTATGGAGGTTGATAATCCTCGTGAATCCGGGATGATGCTGCTTGATAATCCGCTAAGATTATCACACTCCAATTTTATTGTGAATTTGTTGATTTTTGTATCGATTTAATATTTAATAAAATAAATTGTAAACCGCTTGAACAAAATCTTTATTTAATTTTAAATACACTTGATATTTTATTTTCGCTTGTTGTTAACTTGATGAAATCTCGCTTCGAATAGAGAGAATTTTCTTTATTTTATTTTTCAGCTTAATTAAAACCGCCAAAAAATGTTGATGGTTTTTACATATTGACATCTTAGTTTAAACATGTTAACTAATTACATAATTTCTTTAATTTAATCAAATAATAAGTGACATCTATTATTGTCTAGCTAAACTAAGTTTTTTCGTTAGCATTCATGTGTGTACAAGATAATTTTATAAATTGAGCAAACTGCTATATAAATTCATTTTGAAAATGATTCTTCTGTCAAATGAAAAAATGTAAATAATAAACAGTGGTGTTGTGTTGTGATTAGAACAATAATTCAAAAAAATAAGCTAAGTTTCTTAAAATTAATTCTAAAATATTAAATATATAATTCTAATGTTGTGTTTGCTTTTAGGTGAAGATTGCGATGTATTCTGCTTCAACAACTATAAAGCATTCGTTCGCGCATAGGGCTGCCAGATTTTTAAAATTAGTTGGCGAGACAAATAATAAACTAAAAATAAAAAAAATTAATTGAAATAATAACTGCTACTTTGCCAGAATCTGACTTGTAATATTTTACGTTATTGTCATTCGACATAATTTGTTTCAAACGAATTTATTCTAACAATAAAATAAATAACAAATTTAATGTAATTTGAATTAATAATAATTCTTTTATTTTAAAATGTTTCACTTAAATCAACTAAAAATTGTAGAATAATTTAAAATATTAATTTAAGATAGTATTTATCACAAAATATCACAATACAAGGCAATGAAAAAACATGTGTTTGGTGTTACAAAACATTGATTAAATTTCATTTCAATATCACATTGATTTTTTTTTTTTTAAATTAGATTTTTAAATTAATTTCTAAATATTCTCTAATAAACTTAAGCAGCTGAACCAATACACTTTGCACAAAAAATTGTAAAATTTTCCTTAGACAGGTTACTCGTGGAATTCGATTTTGTAAGCTATAGATTCAGCTATTGATTTTGAGAGTTTATTATCTAGAGCATAAAAAGCTAGGCATCCGTTTTTAGTACCAACTAACTTATCAAAATATGTGAAAACTATAGGTAAAATATTTTCACATTACTATTGTTGGATGCATCGGTGCTAATTTAAAAATATTGTGCCGTGTTTATTCCGTTAAAAATAAGATTTTTGTCTCTGGTTGAATCGTTACTCCGAAAATCAATTTGTAGATTCTTTTCGAAAAATTTGTTTATAGCGGAACATAATCCGATCTAGCGGGACGGCATGAATGATTTTTTCAAGCGTTACAATCCCGCCGAAAGCGGGACGTCTGGCCTCACAATCAATCAGTCGAAAATATTGTGGCAAAGTAGTAGACACCTAAAATATAGTATATACATTGTAACAAAAATGGATAGAACAGTTTCAACAACTAAACCGTAAGTTTATTATAAACAAAAAATTTTTGAAATCTACCTTTTAACGTTAACATTTTTTTAATTGTCTTCGGTTCTAAATCACTAGTAAATTAAATAAATTTTTATTTTTAGAAAGGGGGGCCAGTAAGGTAAAATAATCGTTGAAGAAACAGCCGTTTTTCAAGACAAAAAAGGAAATATGGCTTTGTAGTTGTATGGGCATCAGAGTCGAGTTCAGGGAGTAAATTCGAGCAAAAACTTTCTGTTGGATGAGGATGAGGAGATTGACGATGGAGACTTTTATAGCACATGTTAAATTTATTAAAAAATATATGTATTATAATTCAATAATCAATAATATACAAATAAAATGTTTCTTATAATATTCTAACCAATAAACAAAACTGTATCTATCTATCCATCCAACTGTAAAACTTTGCAAGTTATTACGTTTTCAATATTTTGAGTAATGTTGGTGATCACTTTTCACAATTTTCATCATATCTGCCAAGGTATGGGCTCGATTTTAATTCTGTTTGCGGTTTTTGAAAGCTTATGAGTCGATTATTGGTTAATTTGCACACTTTGCCAGTTTTTTTTTTAAAGAATGTGACAAATTATGGGAGAATAACATTTTTTTACTTGAAAAAAACCTCTACTTTTTAAAAAAATTGAACTGTTTTTCCAATTTTTCAATCCCTTCCGAATAATACGATTTCTCCAACTCTTCAAAATAGACGTTTGTTGCATCATTAGAGCCGAATCTCTTTCCGCCGAGCCATTTCTTTAAGTTCGAAAACAGAAAATAGTCGCAGGGGTTTAAGTCTGGAGAATATGGCGGAATTGGTTTAAATTTGCCATATTTTTTAGCACCCGATTTGATATCAACTAGTATATCTATTTTTTTTCGATGGCTTTAAGTGTTGGAACAATTTCTGAGTCAATAATTTTTAGATGGCTCAGAAGTATTTCTATACATCCTTGACTCTCGTCTGAATGTGTAGGTGCATTTGTTGGTGTTGCATATGTTGTTTCATTTATAAAAGTTTCGGCAACATTATCAGCATTCTTTTCTTGCTGATTTATTGATGTTGAAACTATGTTTGTTGATGTAGAAGAAAACAAAGGCACAGTTTTATTGGTTATTCGGCCTCGAGGATATTGATTTGTTTCACCTGAATACGTAGGGTTTCCCCATCATTATCAACATTCTTTAATTGATGATTTGCTTTTAAACGCATAGCTTGATTTGTTGATGCTGAAACTGTTGTTGTTGCAGATAATTTTGTATTTGTAACTGGCATAGTTTTATTTGCTTCTCGATCTTGATTTCTTTCACTTGAATGTGTGGGTTGTGTTTGTGTCACTGATATTCCACATAATTTTTTATTTTTAACTGAGTTAGTATTATTTGCTACTCGGTTTGTTGTTTCTAGAATTTGTGTTTTTGAATGACGAGATTTGGTCGTCGTATTGTTACGGCTGCATTGATGTGGAAGCCAAAAGTGTAACGATGTAAGAATAAAAAAAAACCATAACCAATGTATAGTGAAAATTATATCTCAGCGAAATTTTGACAGCTCTCGCGCATCAAAACAAATGGCGTAAACACAGCAATGTATTTAGGCTAATTTGTTTACATTTTGAGGTTAGAATTTGTTTATTTTGAATTATATTTTTCCTCAAATTTATTCACAATAATTAATGTAATTTTAATTTAGATAACACACTAGGACTAGAACTTTTAATAACATTTAAGATAATTTTAATGTCATGAGCTTGCCTCGAACAAATTGAAATTTAAAATCGAGTTTTTTTGTTGTTTTGCTTTAACACGAAAAATGACATTTCTTTCTAAATATGCCTAGTTCGTACCTTAAATGGGTATAACGTTATATATTCAGTGGTGTTGTTAATATTTTTTATATTTTTTTAATTTCGCATGTTATTTTAGAATTTACCTATAAAATAATGAGAATTTTTAATATTTTCCAATATAAATTACATTATTTCATGGAATCAAATTCCACATATCTTTATTTATATTTTTTTTTGTTTTTAAAACTATTACTCAGCCGACCCTTCTTTGAATTTTTAATTTATTTTAACTACTTCACTGTTGGCTGCGCACAACGATGTAAAAATGAGTTTCGCTGAGATATTATTTTCACTATACGTATTGTCGTTTTTGGTCAATCACCTTAATGTTGGTTGATTATATTTTTTTTTTTTACTACCGGTTCATTGAATGGCAAACTGTTGTGTATATATCAAATTATCTGTGTCTTAAGCTTGTGATTGTAATAATTATTGTATATAAGGCGAATGCAATAATTACGCTATATCTATGTATTATGGTTCGATAATTAAATCTCATCCAATTGGTTTTTAATATATGCACATTGCAAGCAATTACATAGATACATTTAAATTTTGGGGGGTCATAAAATAGAAATTCAAAGCAGGGGAAAATCTTGTTTTAAATTTTTTTTTTGTATTTTGGAATAAATATTATATGGTTATTCAAATTGAGAGGCCATGTACTAAACATCGCCCATCATAAGTTAAATTTTAAATATTTTGTTAGTGCCATAAAAAATGAAATTGGGATTTATAAATTAAAATTTGCTAGCAAATTAAGATTGGTAAGATAATTTTGTTGCTATGGTGGTCAACCAAAAATCCTCCATGTGTTCAAAACCAGGGTTGTGCATTTACGCGTAAAAAATAATTTTTTATTCTTTTACGTAAATAATAGTAAAAAATAGTAAAAAATTGGTAAATGTAAAAAATATGTAAAAATTAGTAAAATATCAAATAAAGTGACATCTGTTATGAACTACGGCAAATTGGTATTTAAATATAAAGTTCCATCTATTGTAAAGAAAATTACTCATAAAGTCTGAGAATGTCTAGGGTGGTGTATTTCGTCTACATAATATTATAGCGCTGTTGCAGTTTATTTTGCGCATATGTATTTAAAATATTGTATGTTCGGAAATTCGTTTTAGTGATTTTATTAATTACGTTTACATATTTTCATTTAATATCAACAATTTGGCTATGCAAATGTAAATAATAATTAATGCCATATTTTTGATGTGAAAACATCTTTAGCGGCAGGAGTAAGTAAAAAAATTGTATAGAAGTCGGGTTACGGAAACAAAAATGCCGAACAAAAAATATTGCTGGTATGTGTGGATATCAATAAGAACAAAAATAAAAATAAAATCAATGCAAAATCTACGCATACTCATCCAATATACAACATCATCCGGCATCACAGTACACATATATAAGGTAATATATTGCGCAGGATGTCAAAAAATTATAACAACAACAATGGCGGAGATCGTGACTGAAAGTTTATGAAATATTTAAACAATGATACATTGTTAATTATTTTGAATTAAAGTCAGTAGAATTTTTCACAAAATTTTAATTATATTCACTCAACACTCAAAATTATTACGCAAAACTAACAAACACGATTTGTTTGGTCACTATGTCCGCCATATTAAATTTTTTTTTTACATAGATGCGCAAGAAAGAACGAAAATGAAACATCGGAGTATATTACCTTATTATGTGTACTGTGATCCGGCATTTCAAAAACATCGTGAGCCGAATACAAAAAAAAATCTAAAAAAAAACCGCCTACTTTAATTTATTTTGTTGTGAAAATATCTGCTATAATATGGCCGCAGCAGCAAGTGTTTTTGAAAATGAAAATTACATACGAGTAAAAGGAGCACATTATGCTTGTGAAGTGTAATAGTTATTTACGTCACAAGGGCGGTAAATGAGTTGTTACAGTACGAGTTCGATGTTTGTTTAAGAATTTTGAACGAGTACTATAACGATCATTTAACGTACGTGTAACCTGATTTTGCTTTGTTCAGTGAGTTTGTCGTGACCATTTACTACTATGAGGTTTAGGTGATTGACTTAACAGAACTGTACTTTGCTCATGCTTAATTATTGTCAGTAAGGTTCGTCCTCCAAATTCAAAATAGAATTATAACTTACTGACTTTCTGAACCAAAAATGTCACTTAGTTTAAATACTGAGCCAACTACATCCGTCTTTATGGAGACGTTTCTGAGCCTCAACGAAATGGCTCGAAATGATTCAATAGATATTTATACAAAAAAGTTTTCACATAAATCTTTTGCGAGTTGAGGATGAACTCGCTCGTTGTTTTTTTTTTACTACACAACAACAATGGTTAATTATTTTATTTATAAACAATTTAAAACGATTTAAGAATTTTTGTCCAACATTTTCAAATACAAAAAAAAATTGTTATTACGTTAATATTTAATAATTACTCAAAGTCAAAGTAGTTCTAACCACAATTTTTTTTTGTGTTTTAATAAATAATTGTTTGCATAAATAATGGCTCGACGGATTGACACTGTGTGTATGTGTGTGTCAGTGTGTGTAGTGTATGCATATGAATTTTTGCAAAACCTGCTAAAATTCTCTGTAGAAGACTCTAAAGAGAATTTTAGCAGGTTTTGATTTTTGGCAAAACCAACAATAATGTACTAAACACATTACATTACACATATACACGTTATTGTTATTGTACTCTCATTCTCGCTCAATTATTTTTGTTCTCTTTTTTCTTAAAGTTACATATTTTAATTGTATCTGACTACTGAATATTATATAAGATTAATCTCTTCAGTACAATAAAATGTCAATCGAAATTTGAAAATGAATTATTTTATACTGGTTCAACTTTGGAGTCATAAAACTAGAAATAATATACCATATATTTCTATCCTTTTTTAAAACATAAAATAACAAAACGTATTCGCATAGTATAAAATATACCTACATGAATGAAACACAAAAATAGGTCATTAATTTGGTAATTTTATGTACTTTTGTGTATTTTAGAGTATAAGTATACGTATGTATATAGTACAGGTGTATATACACGTGTAGCTGATCAGTGATCAATCAATCTATCTACCTATGTATAATATACATACACATATACATTTTATATTTGAAATGTCCTCCTGTATGAAACAAACAAAATGTTGAACCCTGAAAATGTTTTCACCTTGAAATTAAACAAGGCCAAACGGCAAATAAAAACAAAAACGGGTGCACAAACAGCGCTGCTAAAAAAGGAACACAAAATTATTTTATTTACATACATATTTGGTTTTTAATTTACTAACAGTATGTAAAAGCATATGGTTGGAATGGTTGAATTTATTTAGGTCAAATCAAATGTTTATTGTGTGTGTGTTCATATTCATTTTTTGGCGCAAAACCAATTGAAACAAATTGTTCACATCACGTATTAACTTGCTCGATCTCTTCTCTCGCTTAATTATTTTTATAATATAGACTACACTCCGACTCCATAGTCCATAGATGATAATTTCTGTGAGAGGATCGGTGTAAAGAGCTAATGACGGCTTGTATATAAACATTTTTGTTGGTTTTGACCTACATACACATATGTATTATTTTATATTTGAAATCTATACTGTATGAAAACTAAAAAATTTTTTGGATATAAGTATGTATAGTGAAAATAATATCTCAGCGAAACTCATTTTTACATCGTTGTGCGCAGCCAACAGTGAAGTAGTTACAATAAATTAAAAATTTAAAGAAGGGTCGGCTGAGTAATAGTTTTAAAAACAAAAAAAATTATAAATAAAGATTTATGAAATTTGATTCCATTAAATAATGCAATTTATGTTGGAAAATATTAAAAATTCTCATTATTTTATAGGTAAATTCTAAAATAACATGCGAAATTAAAAAAATATAAAAAATATTAACAACACCACTGGATATGTAACGTTATACCCATTTAAGGTACGAACTAGGCATATTTACAAAGAAATGTCATTTTTCGTGTTAAAGCAAAACAACAAAAAAACTGGATTTTAAATTTCAATTTGTTCGAGTCAAGCTAATGACATTAAAATTATCTTAAATGTTATCAAAAATTCTAGTTCTAGTGTGTTATCTAAATTAAAATTACATTAATTATTATGAATTAGTTTGAGGAAAAACATAATTCAAAATAGACGAATTCTAACCTCAAAATGTAAACAAATTAGCCTAAATACATCGCTGTGTTTACGCCATTTGTTTTGATGCGCGAGAGCTGTCAGAATTTCGCTGAGATATTATTTTCACTATACATGTTTTTTTCAAAACCGTCGTAATGCTAATTTTAGCAAAAAGTGACATGCCTCAACATTTCATTTATTCTTAATTTTATGAATTTGAAAAACTATATAACTCAATTTTTGCCAAAGAATTAATGAATTAAATAAAAAATTCGACTGTATTCGAGCTTCACAAAGGTTTGATTTGCTTATGATATAAATCTGTTAAGACCCGTTACCCTTACTAACTTATTTATTATTGATTTGAACTAGTGACGGCAAATTTGCACACTTTTTTTGTGGAAGACACTGGTAAGGCATAATCTAATAATACAGTTAGCAACGATCAAGCGAGATTATCAGATTGTAAAATTTTAACATAATTTCTTTTTTTTTTCAATTTCCGATAGGATTTAGTTGTTGTGGAAGGTTATTAACTTATTAATTTCGTGACCATCAATTTAAATGTTGAAGGTTTTTCTGAAAATGGCATATGTATTTAGGGGTTGAGACAAAAACAGCTCGCATTATTGTGCTCGCAAATATAATTGCTCATCAAATAAAGTATCACTTTTAATCCTAATGAATTAGCTACATCAATGTACTTAAAAAATAAAAATACATACATACAAATAAAATACTACCGAACAAACGGCGCAGTGGTTAAAGCTACGGCGGTTGGATCGGGAGGTACCGGGTTCGAATCCCTATAGGGGCGGGATGCAAAAGGGATTTTTCATCATCTGATTACGATCGGTGATGACGATGAACACATCTATGACCCCCTGTTGAGAGTGCGGAATCCATGGGCCGACCCACCTTTCATGTCAGTACTATAGGCTGGCATGAAGCAATGCAATGTGCAGGTGGTTTAAAACGAAAGCGGGTCTATAGCCGTACGTCCTCGAGTTGGCTGGCAACGGCGTAAGGTAGGACGTTAAAAGGGAACTGCGAAAGAGTTGGGAGTGCCTTGAGCCCCAGAAAAGATTGTAGAGATAGAAACAAACAAATGAAATACTAAAAATAAGAAAACAATACAACCTTGACAAACAAAATACGACGCATATTCGCATACCAATATTTTGTACATTACATTATTATACTCATCAACCAACCAATTTATGATTGGACATGCCTTGTTAAAAATAATAATATGTACATAAGTATATTGGCATGCACATAAACAGAAAAGGCTACATTTCAATTTAAGTCTAGTCGTCTTGTCTTGGCCGTTATTGCTATTCCCTCATTTTCTATAAATTGAAAATGATAAATAGAAAACAAATTTAATTAATTTGCGAATGTACTTTTTAGTGAAAACTAAATGTTTGTTGTGGATGTGTGTGTACTGTACATATTTATTTTTTGGCGCAAAAAACAAGAAAAAAATTGTTTGTGTGCTTAACTTAGCTCGCTCTCTCATCTCAATGATTAATTTTAGTTTCTATTAAATACTCTCCTTGTTTAAATAGCAAGGTAGAGTTCACCTTGAACTTGGGTACGGTGATTATTCGATTAAGGCCCTCTCCGAAAGTTATACTTATTTATTTATACATAATTATTTAAATAAGTATGTTGGCGAGGTAACTTAAAATAAGTATATTTCCATCCCTTTCTTACACAAAACAATCTGAAATGAAAACAAAATAATTTTTTTTTGTAGATTCATACTTATTTTAAGTTACTTCGCCAACATACTTATTCAATCCTTTAGTTAGATTGTATTTATATGTATAAATAAATAAGTATAACTTTCGGAAAGGGCTTAAGCTATTTTCAAATATTTACTAAAATTAAATAACCAAATGAAAAAAAACAAAACATCTATGTATGTATATTTAATAGAAAATACATATATGCTACAGATTTTAAAAGCAATATGTAACCACATACATACAAGGTAGATTTGAATTTTTCTTCGGCCAAACAAAAAATGTTAAATTTCAATTTAAGTCTAGTCGGCTTGGTGCTATAAAAGGACAAATAGAAAACAAATTGAATTAATTTGCGAATGAATTTATTTAGGGCAAATTATCAAATGATTATTGTGTGTGTGTGTTCATATCCATTTTTTGGCGCAAAACCAATTGAAAAAAATTGTTCACATAATCACATCACGCGTTAACTTGCTCGCTCTCTTCTCTCGCCTAATTATTTTTATATAGACTAGACTCTCGTTTTTTTAATTTTACGACTCTCTTTGTTTTTATTTTCGAAACGTGACGCTGCCACTCTGCCAGCTGACCAGTGATCAATCTGTGTACCTATTCTATTGTATAATACTTACACATCCATACATATTTTATATTTGAAATCTTTTCCTGTATGAAAACTAAAATAAATTTTGGTTATACATACATATGTATTTTTTTCTGAAATAATGAGTTTTTTGATGCGCTTTAGAAAAAACCTGCTAAAATTCTCTTTAGAAAGCCTGCTCATTTTGCTGATACGCAGATACATACTTATAAACCTCAACGTTAAGGCGTAGTAGTGACTACGAAAAACCATAGAAAAAAAATTTAAATTTATTTGTTTATCACTAACACCACACCACGTATAGGTCACACACACTACTAACGTCGATAATTTGAGCATTTTTTACTCTCTATTGTTTGCAAACCTACTAACTGGACACCATGTATTTATCACACATCCTGCTAACGCCGATGATATTTGAGCATTTTTACTCTCTATTCTTTGCTTTGTTCTATGTACAAACAAATTTTCAAACATATGTTTTTTTGTTTTTCATAATGACATTGGCTTGCCGCATGATTCGTGTTGTTTTTTTGTATAGAAATGTCAAAAAATCGGTAAAATTATGTAGTGTCACACAACAATATTATTATGCT
Source organism: Tipula helvola (assembly GCA_963556165.1). Taxonomy (NCBI): domain Eukaryota; kingdom Metazoa; phylum Arthropoda; class Insecta; order Diptera; family Tipulidae; genus Tipula; species Tipula helvola. The sequence continues at coordinate 284,531,499 of OY744481.1, read as the reverse complement.
TTGTTGTTGTAAGTTGTATTCGATATTCTCTGTTTTTACTCTACTAACTACTTCTACAATAAAAAAAAACATAGGAATGTCAAAAATACCGGCCTTAAAGGGAATATTTCCGAATAAATTATTTCTGAACAATTCATGTAAATTATGTAACATCATACAAAATAAATAAAAATTCAAATTTTAAATAAAAATATAAAATATGTAATTTAAATCTTCTTTGTGATTTACCTCGTAATTTGACAGATTCGTTTTTATTGTTTTTTTATGATACATTTTACTCTCTTTCAGTTTCGTAGTATGCGATTGTTTATGTTTTTTCTACACTGTATTTACAACCGTATATGTACCTGGTGACGTATCGCTAATACAATCTCACATTGAGGTATTTTTACAGCAATAGTATACAATACATTGGGCTTTCTAAAGAGAATTGTAGAAGGTTTTGGCTTTAGCCTTTAGGTCATTCACCTTTTCTAATTGGACGTTATTTTATCAAATGCTTTCTGATGCGTTTTCCTAGGTGCAATAAACAAATACAATAATAAAAGGGATAATAAATTTGATTAAAATATGAATTGATAACAATTTGGATAGGCATATCATTTTTAAGGATATGCCACAAACATTCCTTGTTTCTTTGCTATTTGAAGAAATAAGAAGTTAGAAAATAATTAATTATACCTACGCAGTTTGCCGTTATGAATGTGTTTTATTTTTACCGACCTGAGGAGAACGGATAATATGTACATGATTACATATTTATATTGAATATGATCAGATCACTCAACAACACTCACACGACAATCATTTATAAAAATAAACATTTTGAATAAAATGAATTATTATAACCTTGAATCTGTGCAAAGTTCTGTAAAAAAATAAATCAGCTTTTACATTGTACATAATAATTTTTATGAAAATGTTATAGAAATTAGAATTACCAATTCTGTGGCAATAATCTAATTTACGTGTCTATGACACAAAACCGTTGTAATACTAATTTTGGCATAAATTGGAAATTTACCGTTTCCAAATTTCAGTTATTCTTAATTTTATGAATCTGAAAAACTATATAACTTAATTTATGTTGCCAATGAATTAAATAAAAAATTGGACTGTATTCGAGCTTCACAAAGGTTTGATCTGTTTAGTAGATTTTTAGCATAATTTCGTGCCCATCAATTTGTCTAAATTTTGAATGCTTTGGTAACCTATAGAATACTAAATATTTATTTATAATAAATATGTATGTACATATATTAAAAATATATGATAGGTATAATTGGTTTTAACAATAACTACATTCATCGAGACTAGATTGTAGTCGCTGACTATAATAAATGTAAAATTTGCAGTAAATTAGCAAAACATAAAAAGTAGAATAACTAAAAAAAAATTGGTATTACTGTCGTGAGATCACACATTTTTAATTTCATGAGACAGGCTTTAACTATTCAAAATGGAAAAGTTTTTATTTTTTGTTTGCTTACAGGTTTGTATGAATTTCCAACATAACAAACAACAAACCTGTAAGTAAAAAGTAAAACATTTTTTCATTGTGACACATATTGGCCCAAATATTATACTGAAAGCATGCAAGAAATTATCGTCTATGGATGGGTTGGCATTTGTGAATCAATGAACCAATATGAACATATTTTTTCGTAAATTCGGTGGTCCCTCCATTAACACGATAATTGGTTAACGCGAATATGATTTAATTATAGTCAATGCTATCCAAATCCTATCGTTGAGGGAAATTGAAAGAAAAAAACAGAAATTATGTTAAAATTTTACAATCTGATCCTCCAACGAAGAAAATCCATTGTAAACTAATTATAAGTACAAATTATGTACTACATAATGGGCCAGATACTCGATACTCTAGCAATTCGCAACTCTGCAAATATGGCGGATTTGCTAATCGAAAATTTGCTTGCATAAACTACTAGATTATTTTAGCAAAGTAAAATATATTTTTGTATTCAGCACAAACGTTAAAGTGCATTAAAGTAGCCCATTTTCTGAAATTCAGAAACAAATTGGATTGCTAAATTATCGTGTTTAACATTTCTAGCAAATTCGCAAAAAATAACTGCTTATCTGAGTATCGAGTATCTAGCCCATTATGTAGATATTATGTAATTTGCATTTAAAATTTCAAGATTGAAAATTCAATTGAAATATTTTGTAGCTCAATAGGTCTTGACTTTTTTTCGTTTATGTACTTCAAATTGATATGACGTATCAATTACCTTCAAAACAGGTATTTGAAAACAGTATTAAAAAACATTTACGCCTAGGTAGGTAGGATTAAAAGTGTAGCCTAGCAAATAGCAATAGGTACGTACATTTCTATAATCGTAACAAAAAGGCCAACTTTAATACCCAATAAATCTGTAGTATTAAAACAAGCTATGTACATTTAAGACGTTTAGAGAAAAAATGTACTTATTTATAATGAAAAATCTAAATTTTAAAAATGTCGTCGCAACAACACGTCTACATGGACAGAAATGTTAGGTTTAACTACGTTTTTAGCATTACTTTTCTTAATCACGGCGAATACCTATATATAATACAAATATTTGACCTCTGCCTTGTTAAACATACTTTACATAACAACAGTTTTGTTTGATTACTGTAAATTAACAACAAACTGAAAACGATATACGAAACATTACAATTTTCTTTATGTTGTTAATATCTGTTTGGATGAAAAATCCTAATCCGTTCCAACACAATAAAAATGTAAACAAAATCAGCTGATGCATTATTATTTTGACTGCGAAAAAGCGTAGAAAGAGGAAACCATTTCAAGTATGAAGAGAACAAAAACAAAAATTAAATAAATATGACTGACAACAATTTAAATAACGGCAACATCGCAATTTAAATAACGGCAACATCGCAGCATGTCTAACACAGAAAAAAGAAAAATTAAAAACTAGAAAATAAATAAAGAACAACACAGTACATACATAGCTATTGTCATTTTACGTGAAAAAAAACTAAAATCTACCTTATGTAGCTATGTGGTTACATATTGCTTTTAAAATCTATAGCATATAATTTCTATTACAGATCCATATGTACATAGATGTTTTGGTTTTTTTCATTTGGTTATTTCACCGTATTCAAGTTCAAGGTGAACTCTGTCTTGCTTTGCTATTTAATATCAAGGAGAGTATTATAAATAGAAAATAAAATTAATGATTGAGAATTAGAGAGCGAACAAAGTGCCAAGTACCCATCCGTGGATCACACGTTAATGACTTTTATTGAAAACTTATATGCATAAAGTTGGATTACCCTCACATTGCCTGTAATATGTTGATACTACTACCTTCTAAAATCGCGAATGTGGGTATTTGGTTTGGATTCTAATGTGAAAAGACTTCCATTTTAAAATTTTTGTAATAATTTATTTTATATGGTGGCACTCAATGTGTTAAGAAAAGAGAATCTATACATTTAAATTTTAAACAAAAATGAACGAGAGAGCGAGCAAAGTTAAACCCGTAAATAATTTTTTTTTTCAACTTCTTTGTTTTGTACCAAGAATGGATATGTACACACACACACACACGCACACAATAAACGTTTGGTTTGACCTAAATAATACAAATTAATTCGATTTGTGTTTTATTTTTCCTGTTCAATTTTTATAGAAAATGAGGAAATAGCAACAGCGGCCAAGATGACCTCGTATGCCCTTTCCGAAAGTTATATAATACTTATTTATTTAGACATACTTATTTAAATAAATATGTTCTATAATATGTATGCACAAATTATTGCTAAAATATGCGAATCATGCGTGCTAATAAATAAAGCAAATTCACTTTTGAATGAACATGTTAAATAGAATATTCGTTTAACCAAAAATGCTGTGCCAATGTGCCAATTCTAAATAGAGTTCTAAGATCTAGTGTTGTTGAAAAACATTACTCATCTAATAATTTGGATCTTCGATCTAGAACAGGACTATTAGTTCAATCACAATCGCTAGTTATTGGAAACAATCGGTACCAAACTGACCAAACTGACGAAGAAATATAATTGTTGGAATTATGTATGGCTAAATATGTCATTTTCACAAAGACATTCAAAATTCAGACAAATTGATGGGCACGAAATTAATAACCTTGCACAACCACTCAAATCCTATCGTGAAGGGAAATTGAAAAAAAAGGAATTATGTTAAAATTCTACAATCTGATAATTTCGCTTAATCGATGCTAACTGTATTATTAGATTATGTTTGCCAGTGTCCTCCACAGAAAAAGTATGCTGATTTGTGGTCACTGGTTCAAACCAACAATAAGTAAGTGTGTAAGAGGTCTAAATAACATCCAATTAGAAAAGGTGAATGACCTAAAGGCTAAAGCGCATCAACAAACTCATTATTTCAGAAAAAAATACATATGTATAACCAAAATTTATTTTAGTTTTCATACAGGAAAAGATTTCAAATATAAAATATGTATGGATGTGTAAGTATTATACAATAGAATAGGTATGTACATAGATTGATCACTGATCAGCTGGCAGAGTGGCAGCACATCATGTTCGAAAATAAAAACAAAGAGAGTCGTAAAATTAAAAAAACGAGAGTGTAGTCTATATATAAAAATAATTAGGCGAGAGAAGAGAGCGAGCAAGTTAACGCGTGATGTGAACAATTTGTTTCAATTGGTTTTGCGCCAAAAAAACTCACACACAATAAACATTTGATTTGACCTAAATAAGTCCAACCATTCCAACCATATGCTTTTACATACTGTTAGTAAATTAAAAACCAAATATGTATGTAAATAAAATAATTTTGTGTTCCTTTTTTAGCAGCGCTGTTTGTGCACCCGTTTTTGTTTTTATTTGCCGTTTGGCCTTGTTTAATTTCAAGGTGAAAACATTTTCAGGGTTCAACATTTTGTTTGTTTCATACAGGAGGACATTTCAAATATAAAATGTATATGTGTATGTATATTATACATAGGTAGATAGATTGATTGATCACTGATCAGCTACACGTGTATATACACCTGTACTATATACATACGTATACTTATACTCTAAAATACACAAAAGTACATAAAATTACCAAATTAATGACCTATTTTTGTGTTTCATTCATGTAGGTATATTTTATACTATGCGAATACGTTTTGTTATTTTATGTTTTAAAAAAGGATAGAAATATATGGTATATTATTTCTAGTTTTATGACTCCAAAGTTGAACCAGTATAAAATAATTCATTTTCAAATTTCGATTGACATTTTATTGTACTGAAGAGATTAATCTTATATAATATTCAGTAGTCAGATACAATTAAAATATGTAACTTTAAGAAAAAAGAGAACAAAAATAATTGAGCGAGAATGAGAGTACAATAACAATAACGTGTATATGTGTAATGTAATGTGTTTAGTACATTATTGTTGGTTTTGCCAAAAATCAAAACCTGCTAAAATTCTCTTTAGAGTCTTCTACAGAGAATTTTAGCAGGTTTTGCAAAAATTCATATGCATACACTACACACACTGACACACACATACACACAGTGTCAATCCGTCGAGCCATTATTTATGCAAACAATAGATCATGTTTTCCGAAAGAGGCAGCACGATTGTTGAAAAAGTACAGAGCGTTTTCCAAAAGAGGCAGCACGGTCAAAAATGAAGTACAGAGCGTTTGTCACTAGATGTCACTACACAATCAAAAAAATATTACTGACGTTTTTCAAAAAATGACAGCCAAAATAAATTTATTTATCACGTACTAATAATAGTTACTTTTATGACACGAAAATATTTTTGTTTATATTTACAAAATGCATTCATAAAAATGTCATACAATTTTTGACAGCAAATATTTAGTGACACCTAGTAGCATTATATCAAAGTTGCTTGTGTTTTCGAAGTTTTCCAAAAGATGGTAGCTCTTGCGGTTGTTGAAAATTTGACATTTAAACATGATCTATTATTTATTAAAACACAAAAAAAAATTGTGGTTAGAACTACTTTGACTTTGAGTAATTATTAAATATTAACAATACTATTATAATAACAATTTTTTTTTGTATTTGAAAATGTTGGACAAAAATTCTTAAATCGTTTTAAATTGTTTATAAATAAAATAATTAACCATTGTTGTTGTGTAGTAAAAAAAATATGGCATTAATTATTATTTACATTTGCATAGCCAAATTGTTGATATTAAATGAAAATATGTAAACGTAATTAATAAAATCACTAAAACGAATTTCCGAACATACAATATTTTAAATACATATGCGCAAAATAAACTACAACAGCGCTATAATATTATGTAGACGAAATACACCACCCTAGACATTATCAGACTTTATGAGTAATTTTCTTTACAATAGATGGATTTTTATCAAAGGGTTTTTTTATCGACTAAAATCATATATTTAAATACCTATTCCCGTAGTTCATAACAGATGTCACTTTACAATTCCCGTAGTTCATAACAGATGTCACTTTATTTAATTTTTTACTATTTTTTACATATTTTTTTACATTATGTAAATTTAACTTGCATGTAAAAAATAATTATTTACCTCTAAATTTACGTGTAAATTACACGATGTAATTTACGTGCACAACCCTGTTCAAAACCAATGTGTGTATTTCAATTTTTTTTTTCTAACATACAGAACCACCAGTGCAATCACTTAAATTGAGTGTTGATCCCGAAGGGCAATACTAGGGCCTCTCTATAAAAATTTCTCAGAGTAACAGTAAGTTACCAAAAAAGAAAGGTACACGGTAGAGACATAAAGCAAAGCCGTGACAGTTAAAGCAAAAATAGCTGTATAGTAACAAACTGTAGGCACGAAATTGCATATATAGCTTAGCAAAGGACCGGGAAAGGAACACTTTGATTGCCGTTATCAACTTACCAACCATAGGATTAGTGGATTATCTCATTTTGTTTATTATTATTTATTATAAACGTGAAATTAATACAATTTGTGTAATATTACAATATGTATGTGTATTGTATTTATGCAAATTTAGAATAGTGTTATTGAGTGCAGGGTTGCACCTAATCTAGAGTATATTATGTTTAGTGAAAATTAAGAAAATACGGTTATATTTGTAAAAAAAAAAAAAGTTTAAAATTAAGTTAAAAGTTCTTTATTAAGAAGAAAAGAAAAATTATAAAAACAAAAGTGAACCATATATTTAGGGTACATCCGTATCCGGTTAAAGTTTTCTTTCAGCCACAAGAACAGCTGCCAAGAGTACTCTTCGGGAATGTTGGTCTGGTGAGTGATTTTGCTTAAATAATTTACTTTCTTATATTTTTTTTTGTTGTGTTGGAATTTCGTAAATGGTTATTTTTGTTTTGCTCTTAATAAATGAACATTTTTTTTAGTAGTAGTTTTTTTGATAAAGAAAATAATATAAATATATATAGTTTATCGAATTATTGGATTCAAGATTTTATTTCATAGAAATATAGGTATTTAAAATGGAGTAAAATTATTTTATTTATTGGTGATGTTTGTGATGGAAGTGGCTTTTGTGATCATTTTTGGTTTTTTTTTTTTTTCTTGTGTACGTAATGATTTGTTGGACCAAAAATAAAGAATAAATTCTAATGACACGAACCTCCCAGCCGAGTGAGACTACCCACATTTATACGTACAGTCATTAGGATGGTCCAGTAACAGTATCACCGATTGGTGCTTTCGAGATACAAGGAAGCTTTTGACCGTTTTGGCTTTTAGAACTAAACACATTTTTGGAGTTTGATATTTTTGATTTTGACACGGTATTTTTGAACTGTGGTTCCAATATAATTCCTTGAAGGTCTTGGGTACAAATAGGTGTAAGACTCCGATTTGCCAATACATTTCTAGGAATTCGTGATTGTTGATTGCCAAAAATTAATGGACTATGTACAATAAATAAACAAAAAAATATTAAGTTAAATTTACATTTAACTGAAATTGATAAGTTTATGTACTTACGTAGGCTATTAATGCGTAATGGATCATTTTCTTGTTTTGGTTTTAGCAACATCCGATCGATTTCCGTACACTGAGTTTCAGAGTCAGTAATATTAATCATCTCTATGGTAATCTCTTCAATCTCACAGTCGTCCTCATCCTGATACTCCATAAATAGTTGGTCAATCGAATCCATATTGGCTTATAAATAGTAAGTACCTATGTATAAGCAAATTTTTATGGAATTGATCAAATAATAACAAACTCAAAAGGTTGTTGGCCGACGAGTATAGAAAGCATTAATTTACTCTGAATACGAGTACATTAATATATTTATTAAATATGTGTCTAGATTTGGTGTAAAAATGGTATAAGGGCCCAAGTATTGTCATAGGACAATATTATTAGTTTAGTGCATTCTGATTCAAAGGGAAATATTTCCAAATTATTTTCGTCTAATCCATCAGTAATTACGATTTGTAAAATATCTTACGAATTAAAAGGAGTTTCAAATAAACAACGACAGTTTAAAAATCGGTATGCCCGGATGAATAATTCTCCATTTTCATTTTCAAAACTATTAATTATCCTTACTCTAGTTTTTTTCTTTAAGAAGTCGACACGCATTGGAAAAATGTTTATAATCATCGCGTGGAGGCTGTAACTTTATTTTGGAGTTGCTTAATGTCCAAAAATTTATTTGTGTATTATACACTTGGGCTAATATATTTGAAGGTGAACGAATGCCTTTTCCTAGTTTGTTGTACGAATTTTCAAAAATATTAGCACTGAATTTATTTAAATCACCAAATTCGAGAACACAACTGGCCAAATGCAATAAATTATGGACGTTATAATTAACGAATTTATTCCCATAAATCTGTGCAAACTTGATGACATAGGTTTGTAGTAATAGGTTCGCATACTCCGCATTAATAACTGCAGTATCGGAATGAGATAAGAGTCGAATGGCTGAAAATAATAATAAAAAATTTTCGTATTCGTCCCGACTTATTACATTTTTTAAAAGTATTGGCCCGTAGTAGCAAGCAAACAAACATATGACATTCCGTTGCCTTAAATTTAGGCAAGTCTTTTAGACTACGTGGCTTCCAGGAAAATTCTTCTGGAAAATAATTAGCGTATTTGTTAATCATCATGTCCATCTCTTCAAATTTATGTTTATATTTTTTTTACAAGCAACGCAAGCAGCTTTCTCGCATGACCCAAATCGACTAAATGCATAGGGTCAATGGCACCTAATGCTATTAAATCCCACCCATCTTTTTCTAAAATGCTGAGTTTCATTCTGTACTTTTCAGAATGATGTTCCACGTCGGTTCGGTTTCTAAAATCATCAAATGTTCTCAGTTTGCCAGGAGTGACGCTGTATACTATACGATTTTCCAGTGAATAGCCAACCTGATCACATTTGGTGCAACCATTCTTTGAAGTATGTGACCTCGTACACGTTAAAAAACTCTTGGCAGGTGCATCGCAACAGAACAATCGAATGCCGAATGTCTTTTTAATCCGTTGTGGCGACACCAGAACACCTTCATTTTCAAGTTTTTGACATTCTGTGACAAAATCCGTGAAAAATAGTTCATGTGAAGGCGGATGTCCAGTCCCAGAATAAGCAGCAACAACAAATGGTGGTATATCTGGTAAACCTCTTATCGCTCCCGAAATAATCCTTCTACTAGAGTTTTTAAATGGCTTGAAACCATCAATGCTGATGTCCAGCCATACCTTATCAATAATATTAAGGGCAGCAGTTTTACACCTCAATAAATTATTTTCGATTCCAATATAAATATAATCACCATCTTCGATAGTTTTCCTAATACACTTATCATCAACAATTATTACTCGAAACAACCCGTTTTTTGATTTTTGAACTTTTAAACCTTTGTTCCTTAAAGCTTTTAAAATGTCTGCTATAGCTCTAACAGTTATTTAATGTTCTATGAAAATATTTTTCAATATCTCGCAAAATTCAATGTCTATGTCAAATGCCAAAAAGTGATCTTCACATAACTCTTCATCATCTGATTGCGAGCCGGACATCTCTTCTTCACAATGTAATGCGCCATTATCATATTCATCAAGATTAATCAATTCATCTAACCTAGTATGCAACTGAATTGCTTCAGCATCTACCGCGATTATTGATTCATCGGCTTTCGGATGAAATTCTTCAGATTCGATGGGCAATAGATTTTTAATCGTATTATGTTCGGTTGTCAGAGAATTATCTATATTATCAATAATTGTTTTTTCTTTTTGTTTTTGTAACAGTTGCCTCATGCGAGTTCTTGATACATCCCAAACGTGAGGAGAAAATTTGATTTTTTTCATATCTACAGTAAATATAACTACTAAACATATCTACAGTAGATATTTTGTAAATGTGTTTTATTTTAGCTATTTTGACAAAAACGGTTTGAGCAAATACTTTCCGCACCCAGTGTAAATCAGTTTAAATTATTATACAAAATTGGCAATGATCACGAATTAATTAATTAAATGAATGGGCCTGTTAAGACGTTATTTTTTTGTAAATTTTATCTAACGTTAGAATGTTAAAAATTTAGCAAATTTTATCTAAATTAAATAACGTCTTAACATCATAATATATTTTTGTATAACGTTATACAAAACCTAGTACATATAATGTTTCACTTACACAACATATAAAAATTTTAAATAAAAACTTTAAAACTTTTAACAATAACCTTAAATTTAAATAAATGTAAATTGTTACACTGATAATTGACACTTCACGTGCTAAATTAATTTTACAACAATTGTTGTTACATAAACACCGTAGTGGTTCCCCAGTATACTGGGGAACTAGGGATTGCAATTTTCGTTGAATTAACGATTCCGGAATTTCGAAATTATAAAACTTCCAATTCCGGTATTGAAACAAAAATTAACATTGATCAAAATACATAAAATTAATGTATATAGGCACTTTTTTAGTATACTTATTACTGTTAATTATTTTTTGGAATTTGTCGTACGGAAAAATTTGGTTTTAAAAAGCTTGGATCGCTAAGAGCCGCATCGCCAAATCCCGATCGTACCTTAGTGCAGAAATTGGCAGAAACGAAAAGCAGCTCTTCCGAGTCCACACTGGTAGGTGGCTTGGTTACTTAATGTCGGTAAACAACTTGTAAAATACTTCCCCGAAAACCGTCTTCCTCCAAAAAGTTCCATTTTATCGATCTGAATCATGCTTCGATTTTTCACCGATTTTGCAGAAATATTGCACAGTAAATCTGCATCGGTATTGTTTGTAGTTTTTCAACATCGATTACGGATCGTAAGACTGTGCTTCACTATCATCGATTTAAACATCCACTATCTCAAGATCTAGGTCTCTTCTTCCACAACAATATCTCTTTCCGGAACATTATTCAGTCTTTGTGACAGCGTGACTAATGTTTCCCATGGCGTTAAAATTCTGGATGTATTTCAGTTTTCCCGCCGTTGTGTAAATATTGCAGGGCCAACCTAAATGGTAGGGTGGTATCGGTCGTCAGTAAATTCGCGTCTTTGCTTCAAATTATATCCACAATCCACTGACAATTTGTTCGGAAGAAAAACGATTATGACACCATGAATCAAAGACATCTCGCTGTTTGTAAATGTAATTTCGGAATTGATATCAATGAGTGCTTTCATAATGTTGTTCCTTAAGATATATAAACGTTCCAACATCGTCAACAGACTGTTTCAGCGCGCCTTGGAATCGAACTGCAAAGAAATCTCTTTACCCATCTCAAGTTTGATATATGACTGTAGTATTTAAATTTTTAGTCGGTAAACGACGAGCATTAATACGATCTTTCGAACCATGTTAGTCAGATAAAAAATTCCATATTCCTCTGCTTCTGTGATAGTTCCATCCAGTAAATCATTTTCCGTATCGATGAAAAGTCCCTTGTCATTCTTGATATCATCAAAATCGTCTTATTCATCTTCGCTAATGTTTTCATTTAGCGCAATATCTATAGGAATTGCTTAAACTTTAGGGAAGCATCCCGTTGTCGGCAGTAAAGCATATTTATGACTGCGAGATAAATCGCTTGAGCGAAACACAGTTGTTGATCACATTTTATTACTAAATATAAAAAATACTAAATAACAAAAAATATAGAATAAACTAAAGAAAGGATTAACTCATTTTTTAATTATTTTGAAATGTTCATAATAAAAAATAAATTCAGATATTAGATAATTGAATTCCGGAATCGAAAAGCAGTCAAAAATGACTTGAATTCCGGTATTCATGAAATTCGAAGATCGGCATTGCATTCTATATGGGGAACCACTACGGCTTGCTATATAGCAAAATATATTTTTAATTATTCAAGCAGAACTGCTTGAAATTCATAATTATATATAATTATAGTAGAATGTTTCGTTTCGAGCAGTTTCTAGTACAATTTATATTTTAGTGGTGACATTAGGACTTCATTTTTTCACGGGGAAAGGTGAAAGAAATGTGCGTAAAAATTTTTGAGTTGGTAATGTGGAGGAGAACTGCCTTCAAACGGTTTTTGGAGGAATCGATAGACAATCGCCAATCTTCGGAAGAATATGCATGGTGCATTGTGGAAACCAAACCACGTATATCAGTGCAAACAGCGAGTGAATTATTTTCAATTGATTTGAGAAAATTCGTAAAATAACGATGACGATTTATTGCTCCATATATCCGAACATTTGGAGCCAAAATGTTCACTTGTTTTAAATCCTTTGACAAAGGAATGGATTACCGCTGCGATAATTTCAGGCGCCGTACAATAATATCCAAACGATTTTGCGAGATTTCAGTGTGATTGCGTGGCGCAGTGACATTTGATGGTTGATACATTGATACAAGTGTTCCTCATCAGATTCAAATGTTAGTGGTAAATATTCTTCAGTTGGGTTTGATCTTTCCGGAACAGGAATTTTATTTGAATGCGGCAGCGGTAATTGAGCATATATCGTTGCAGTGTAGGTCAAAGTACCAATTTTTTTTTCTGTTTGCACCCACAATATAATTCACGCACCCATAACATTGAATTGGATTATGTACGTGTGGATCTATCCATATCATCGGGACACCAAATGACATTGCGGCTTCAGTGTTTTACCATTTATGCAGATGGAAAATGCTTGCCGCACAAATAATAGACGGCGTCCAATTTACACCACTACTTAGTAACATTTTGTGGAAAGTATAGTCGATATAAATCAGCGGTTTCATCACTTATTTTGCGCCGATTGGTCATAATTTTAAATTTTCCACACACGTAACAAAAGCAATTAAGTTTAAAACATCTATCCATATTTCACCAGATTTCAGAAGCCGATTTTCACTTTATTTTTAGTGTCCTTTTGTCAATTAATATGTTTAAATGTAAAGCATTTTATTTTTAATTTTATATTGTAGTTTTTATTTCTTCCTTATTGTGACAATTTTTTAATTTTTTTAGAAATATCGATTTCGAGGAAACTTTCTTCTTCGGTTTCTTTTTTACTACTATTACATAATTTATTTTGAAGCTCTTTATATATTGTTGCTGTGTGCTGTTGTTTGGCACCTTCTTTGTTTTTAAGTTCTGGATAAAATTAAGTCGTAATTTTTGTTGGTTTTGGTGTTGATTTTGTCGTTAAGTCCTTTGTTGTTGTTTTTGTATATTTCCAGCTCTTCTAATCTGACTAATTTCGGTCCTTTTTGATTCTGAGTAAAATGGTTAACTTTTTATTGAAGTCAGTGTACCTATTTGGTAAATTTCTTTCACCTTTCCGTACACAGTGACCTTGAATTAGTATGTTTCAAGTAAAGTAGGCAGAGTATTTTGATTTTCGGCATTGTATGTTAGTTATTTTTGGTTGTAAACCAAAAACTAGTTATCGCAAAATATTGATATAGGGTTCATTTTGTAGATAAAGGAATACAGATTAAGAAAAAAGTATAAAAGTTGTATCATCTTTAATTTATTTCTTTTTAAATTGGTAGCCGAAATGATATTATCTATTAAAATTAAAAAAATCGCGTTTTTTCGTGATTTTTTTGTTAAATGATCAGGTATGATTTTCTGTTTAATGGGTTATGACACTGTAGAGCATGCTGTATTTATATATGATGCTAGTTTTTTTCGGCATTTTAGACCAACTTTTTTCGGCTTCCCGCACACCGTGTATACGAGTAGCTAATAAAAATTCACAATCACAAATTTTCAAGACACACTGTATGGGGTTATAAATCTGCGTATGTGACTAACGAGGTATTTTAAATTATTTTTTTTTTTATTTAAATATCTTTATATAAAATTGGTTTAAATACAAAATTTAGAATATGTTATATAAAGGTATTATAGTATTACATTATGATATTATATTTTCAATAATTTGTGAAATAGGGTATTTAAATTAATTTTTACTAGTTCACTTTGATTTAAATTGCCTGGTAAAGCAATTATTTTAGTAATTATTTTAATAATTGAGGTCGAGACGTTTGAGGATAAATCGCTTTCTGCTAAAGTGGCCTAACCTTTTTTACTTGAGGCGGGGATATAAACATCACGATTTCACATATTTTTCACATCACAATATTTATTTAAAAAACTTAATAACTGCTGATTAAACTTTTCACACAAGTGATAGAAATTATTTTAAATGTTTACTCCATGGTAATAAAATTGCAACTTGTAGGCAAAATAAGAAAAAGGAAAGAAATTGTAAATTTATCGTTTTCTTCTTCTAGTTCCTTTAGGAAAACGACGGCCGTTAAAATATTATAAGATACATTTTAAATGTAAATGTTTGATTATTGATTTATAATACGTTTTTTTTAAATATATGTAGAATATGCTAAAGGTTCTTCATCGTTAATCTCTCTCGACCCTTTTCTCGCTTGTTTTGAAAACGATTTCATGTTCCCTAACAATCTGATTTCCTCTGCTATCCACACCTCTTTTAACTTCTCTAAATGCTATTACATCTTTGTCGCCTGTCTTTCTTGTTCTAGGACCAGAGACAATTTATAAAAGTTGACGTTAAAATGTAAATTTCAAGATTTTTTGATAATAATAAACTTACGAGTTGGAATATTCTGAAACTGAGCTATCACTCATTTTTGATGCTATATATATAATGTATATATTTAGGTATCTACTGCTTTGTCACACTATTTTCGACTGATTATCACTGTTAAATTTGCCCTAGCTTTTATACAACAATGATAAGTTTTATCTTTAAAAAAAAATTAGATTATCATTCTTATATTGTCTCGTAGTCCTCCCTCCCCTCAAGAAAACACCCACATTTTATTAATTTTAAAAAACCATCGAATTAAATTGACTTAAAAATATTTTTATTGACATTGTTGTTGTTGTGTGTGACCGCTAATTAATTTTTTCTAATATTTGTCATAATTAAGATAAATTGAGTTTATTTCCAGTTTAACTGAATTACATCGAAAATCTAAATAGAAATGGAAATAAAGCCAATTGACATAATTCCTCTGCACCAATTAGAATTCATAGATCAATTCTTATCCACTTCATGTTCCAGGATTACCAGCTGCCCTGATTTTCAGATTTGGTGATTTGTATAATTTTTTTCTAAATTAAATTTCTATTTGTACAATAGGAGATTTCTCGACAACAATTATTCGTTGATTTGCTTAGCGTTAGATGGCTAGGCCTTTGTGATTCGAGATTTTCGAGATTAATCTACATTTTTGTGAATATCGAGATCATTCGCTTTTGTAGTATAAGTAATATTAAGATATGTGGATTATAGTTATATTTGCCGATTTCAAGAGTGTTCTAGTGAAATATTGTAAAAAATTTAGAGTCTTTTTGAGTTTTCGAGCTTATTCAAATTTTGTTGTTTTATAGTTGCGTGATGTTTCAGACTTGTGGATTTGAAGAGTGTTCTAGTATTCGGGACGATATTACGGATAATTTGAGATTTTTGGGAAATATATTCTACAATTTTAAGTTCATTATATAATTAAAGAAATATTGGAGAATTATTCGAGTCTTTTCGAGTTTTGGTTTATTCGAATTTTGTTGTCCTATAGTTGCGTGATGTTTCAGACTTGGTATGTGACATTGATATTATTTGAGAATTTATTGGGTTGTAATTCTCAGCTCAAATAAGTAAAACAAAACATAATTTTGGTTTCATGCTTCATCTGAATGTTTGGTACTTTTATCTGAAAATTTACTAAAAGTATTTGCAGTTCTTTCCCTAGTTCCATTTTTATACAATTATAATCGTTTAATCTTTACTGTTTATTTCCAGGTAGACATTTCAATATTTTAGATAAGGCATAATCACATAAATCATATTGAATATGATATTTTGATAAAGTTTTCCAAGAAATATTTTTTAAGCCAGCTTTTAGTTTATGCGTACAAAAATATATAAAATTGTTATAATCTAAGATTGTACACACATACTAAAAATTACAAAATAATCTTACTGTTCAATAATTATCAATTTAATAATTTTCTAAAAGTTGTTATGTTTCCTTTTAAATGTTGCCTTCAAATGGGTATTGTTAGTAAACCTAGTATTGTTCGTGTTATTTGCAAAACACATCAAAATGTTCTACTGGACTGGTATATTACCCAATATTAAACTTTCACATACATATACTAAATTTTTTTGTTTACTAGGATTTGTCTTTCGAGTCAACTATACTTTGATTGTACATATTTGTAAAATAATCTTTGTAAATTTTTATTTGCACTAAGCCGTTATGGTTTATCGATATGGAAAACCGAGCAAGAGTCCAAAATTGGGATTTTTTGCCAAATGGCTGGAAACATAATTCTGACAATATGCAACGGTTATTTCAACTCCCGCTAGTACAATCTGGTAGTAAGGTTTTTATTTTAATATTTCCATGATAGGTACAACTAGTTTCAGAAAATTTCAAATTTTACTTCCTTATGTTAGCCATAGTTAGGGATGTGGTATCGAAGTGAAGGTATTAATACTTTACTCATTGTCATTACTAGTATCGTGGCAAAAGTATCGATAACGTTGAGTATCGAATACAATTTAAAACCCGTGTTCCGTATATACAGACAATTTATAATGTAAGGTTTTTAATAGGGAGGAAGGAACCTATACGACATAAAGCTTGTTAGCGTGGAGTTTATGACAATTGACAAAATATTTGGATTTGTTATTAAAAATGTAACACTATACATAAAAACCTGACAATAACTTAAATCAAGCTTCTTAAATAAATGGACTTTTTCATACTAAAATTTATTTAGTGTATTTTCAATGGCCAATGACAGGCCATCGTAGAGATGTCTTTCTGAAAGTGAATATAAGGTCTGGTGTGTTTTTTTTTTGTGGCTGGAGGAGAACATCTAAAGAGTTTACCTTTGAACCATTAACTGACAAGACAAGTAAGACTGCTGAATTTTTACCAACTAAAACCTCCCTACAATATCCAGTGCCATACAGCCCCACGAAACTATCGCTAGACATTACGTCGCGTAGCAGGTACCCAGCAAAAGGCTCAATTCTACCCCTTGACTGTTATATCATGGATAGATTACCGAACCTTTCCCTTTCGAGCCTAGTAAGCTGTTACATTACGTCACAGATACTTCCACACACCGTGAACCAAGTCTCCTCACAATATAATATCCTCTGCAATATGTTTTCAGAACTAACATACTCTCCGATACTTTTCTCAATCACAGGTCTTGCTCCTGCAAACCGTGGACATTCGAAAAATATATGCTCCACATTCTCAACTACTTTAGAGCATGTTGAACAATAAGGGCTATTGTCGCGTTTGTACCTGAACAAATACTCTCGGAAACAGCCATGTTCCGTTAAGAATTGAGAAAGATAGTAGTCGACTTCTCCATATCTCGACTTTCCCATATCTACGTTCGCCCGCTAAGTCGATAAACGGAGTTTAGCTTACGCCTATACGAGATTTTTATTTCGTCCCAAATTGAAGCTCCATACAGCATTATTGATGAAACCACGTTGGCTAAATGTACTCTTCGTTTTTGTCTTGTTTTGTTTTTGTATTATTCTAGACAACGCGTTGTTTACATGTGGAGGCCTTTTTTACATCAGTAATCATATGCTCCTTAAAGTCTAATCTGCTATCAATGGTTGTACTTGTACCTACATAGATACTTAATCACTGGTTGTGAGGTAACAGTGCATTTGCCTACATCCAGAGTTACGGTTTCCTTCACCTTCCTGCTAGAGATTAGCATAGCTTCCGTCTTCTCCTCAGCCAGTTGTAAACCCAATAAATGCAGCTAGTTGTGAATCATGCCAACGGCTTCGTTACAGATCCGGATTACCTCTTCCTTGTGTTTAGCCACCACTACGATCGCGATATCGTCTGCAATCCCAATGACTTTAGCTTCTTCGGGAATCTGGAGCCTTAACACACAATCATACATAATGTTACATTGCAGCGGGCCCAACACAGATCATTGTGGAACACCACCCGTAATGGCGTATTCCACTGAACAATCGTCTGTTTTATACACGAGGATCCTGTTACAGAAGTAGTCCTCGATAATGTTTAACAGATACGTTGGTATTTTCCGTCGGCGAAGTTGATAAAGAATGCACAAGAATATGTTAAAAGCATTTCTTATATACAATGTAACAATTGCACAGTATTTCTTTTTGTCTGCCTTCCATCTACTTCCGGCGATCGCAGTTTAGGCGATTTCTTTGACGAGTTTAATGGCGTCAATTGTTGAGTGATCCTTTCTGAAGCCGTACATTTAGTTTTCTCTCTGTTAGATTTTTTTTTTTAGTTTTATAGTTTTCTTATGAAATAAATATTTAAGAGTGCCATTAGTAATTATCTGGTGTTTATCTTTTCATCAATCCACCGCTCTTCTGTTTTCAAAATTCGTTCGTTCGTTTTCGAGTGTTTAGAATCGTGTTTTTCAAATATTAAGTAAAGTGAGATAGAGTGAGAATGTGATCTGGGTAAGTAGCTGAGAGTCGGTGAGTATAGTTGTTGCGTGTGTTAATTCCTTTCTTCATTTTTTCGCTATCCTTTATACTCCTTCCGGCGGCAACGCAAGATTTACTTGGACTTCATACTCCACCCCTCCATTCCGCTGAGCTTTAGTCACGCTATTTCAGTCCGCCGATGAAGTCTCCAAATAAATAATTAATTTTCTGTTGATGATCTGGGGCAACTCATGCAGCCAATACTAATTCAGGTATTGGTGGCCTCTCGCCCTCACATAGGATCGTTACAATTCTCGCCGCTAGAATCCACCATTGTCTGGCAACAAATAGAAGGATGGATAAATGAGGGAATTATTCATCCGAGTACATCAAATTTTATAAGTCCTAATGTGTTATCGAACAAAAAGGACGGGTCGAAAAGACTGTATCGACTTTCGAAAATTAAATAAGGTAGTGATTAGAGATAGGTACCCACTCCCGCTCATTGACGACCAAATTGACCAACTACGAGATGCAAAATATTTCACGACGTTAGACCAGCTCAATGGATTTGTCCACATACCAATCTCTGAGGAATCAATAAAATATACGGCTTTTGTGACGCTGTTTGGCCATTACGAATTTATGAAGGTCCCATTCGACTTGTGTAATTCACCAGGAGTGCTCCAGCGCTTCATAAACACGAAAACCATTTGTATATGTTGAAGATGGATTAGAACGATTGACAAAAGTGCTCGAGGTCGCAGCTCGGAACGGTTTACAGATGAATTGGAAAAAATTTCAGTTTTTAAGAACCCGGATCGAATACCTTGGCTATGATATTGAAGAGGGTTGCGTTAGGCCAGCCACCGATAAGTCCCCAGTGCCGGATACTCCTAAAAAATTAGAACGTTTCTTAGGGATTAACTGGATATTTTCGCAGATTCATCGCTGGTTACGCCCTGATCACAAGACCATTATCCGACCTATTGAGGAAAAACGTTAAGTTCGAAATTAAAGAGGTAGAAAAGGATGCCGTTCAAAAGCTGAAAGAAGTTTTGATTTTGCAGGGTTGTCATCTATTGTTATTCCGAGGCAAATATACAAATGGGAGTTATCAAGCATTATGACAATCAAGGTGATTTTGGGAAGCAAAAAACAAAAGAATTAATATCGAGGCAATTCTATATTCCAAAGTTGAGCCAGAAGATACGTAGCTGCATACCATCCTGACCATCTTGGGAACTTGTACCAACCAATAAGCAGTACAAACACATCCTTTGAAATGTGGATGGGTTCTCAAAGTGTGTATGGTTATATCCGCCAAAATCCATAACTACCAAAGAAGTTCTCCAAAAGTTGAAACTACAGAAGTTGGTGTTCGGAAATCCTTCGGATTATTTCGGATCAAGGTACTGCATTTACTTCGTCAGAATTCAGGAATACTGCAGAAACCAGTCGATTAAACATATTGCCATTACATTATTGGTGTTAGCAAAGATAAGTTTAGATAAGTTTAGAGAAACCTGATGAATGGTACAAGCCACACCGATAATTTGCTACGATTTTTAAATAACACTTACCAGCGAAGTATTGAGATGACGCCGTTCGAGTTGCTGATTGGGGTAAAGATGCGCTGTTCTGAGGATCATAAATTAAAGGAGATCATAGAGGAAGAGGAAGCAAAGAGTTTCAGAAGAAGAGGCGAGAGAACACATTTTTAAAGTTCAAGAGGAAAATTGCAGGACCTATGATAAGGGGAGAAAACGTGCTTCGATTTATAGCGTCCGTGAAATAGTGGCAATCAAAAAGACTCAATTTAGTAGGAAAAATATAATTGGCCCGAACTATCTTGGACCATATGAGGTAGTACGATGTCGAGATAATGACCGGTACGACGTTAAAAAGGTTGGTGGAACAGAGGTCTTGTTTATACATAATTACCTGTACTGAAAATGTACCGTAGTAAGGGGAGACGGATAACATATTTCGAGAAGGCGAGTCGAAAAACATTTTGTGTGTTAATTGTTTTAATTTTTGTTTGAGAAATAAAACCAGTGATTTTCTAGCTTGGTTTAGTCGATTTGTGTTTTATTTTTCTTGGTGAACCAAAACTTTTCCTACATAAATATATTTAATATTTGCTAAGCAATCCTCTCTATAAAGGTTTTGCTCGGATTTATTCCTTATACACGATTTTAGTTCCCACGCAACCCACTGTTCCATACTTGTCTTGATGTAAGGTTGTGTCTTTAACTACTACTCTAAATGGCCCCGTTCTAGAAATAAGAATCAGCTAAATATATTTATTTGATTTATTAGTCATTGTTGAGTAAGTTCTAGGACCGAAGATAATCACAAAAAAGGAAACATTTGATTTAGATTCAAAATTTATAAAGTTAACTTTAAAATGTAGATTTCAAAAATTTTTTTGTCTAATAAACTTACGAAATTGTGGTATGTTGTGAAATAATTCTTGGCTTATCCATTTTTGTTGCAATAGGTCCGCACACACTTTGTTACACTTTTATCAATTGACTTAATATTAGGATAGCGGAGCAGCTTTTATACAATAATGAATTTTTTTTCTTTTATAAGCAAAAATTACGCCACATTACATTTTGGAAGAAAACGCCTACATTTGATTGATTTCAAAAAAGCATCGTATCGTTGGCTTTAATATTTTTATTGATGTTGGTGTTGTTGTGTGTGATCGCTAATTACTTCTTCCTAGAGGACAGAAACTTTGCCCAATATTCGGCGAACTATTCGCTATCTCTTAAATTTATTGATTTATGAATCTCGTGTTATAGATGTATTCATCTATTTTAATCTTAACCTAAACTATTAATTTGTTGTCTAACTGAATATTTCAATTTATAGATGGCGGGCGGTTTCTATTGTTATTTGTAGAAACCGACCCACAAGAGAATTATTTTTGTTAATTGCTTAGAGATATGCTAGTGGAATGCTAACTAGCCAATTATTAAAGCTCGTACCGAAGTATAGCTTCTTTTCTTTTCGTTCTTCCTGAGGAAGTACGTTAGCATGCCAGGAGATACCGGGCCGTTTGTGTTAGTTTAGATTGTTAGTTTATACTTACATATATTTTGTAGAGATGTGCAGGAATCTGGATTATTCTCGAACGTTTAAAATACACTTCGTAGTTTACTTATTACTTTATTTATTATTTAAATCTTACGGAGAGTGACAGTGTCTCCTTGAATACAAAATTAATAATGAGTTTGATAAATTATGAATTACGAATGATCTATTTTTGGTTACAATTTCTGTTCTTATATACTAATTTTCATACAGTATAATAAACAATCTTATGTTGTAAACATGAATTAATTAATTTCCTCATTACACATTTTGGGTTTTTTTAGGTCTCTTCCGCTTTTTATTGTTTTTTGTATTTTCATATTTCGTCAATATACAAATATTCAGACTTGTTTATGTAAACAAATTTATGACAATTCCGTATTTTATTATTACCAGACTTTCTTACATAATTTTATGCATCGATTGCGTTTTACATTGTTTTATTGCTTTGTTACTTTGTATGATATATATGTTTCACAACACTCGACAATTAACTAGAATTATAACGGATTAATCTATATAGGTAGATTTGCGAATATCGAGATTTTCGAAATAGATTCTACAATTCTAAGATTAATTCAGATATTTGGGATTACCAAGATTACTTGAGATCATTTTAGGATTGAAGAAATATTGGAGAATTAGTCGAGAATTTTTGAATTTTGCGGGGCTTTTTGGAATTTTGTGCGACTTATAGATGTATAAAGTTTCAAATATCGACATGATGCTACAAAAATGTGGAGATTTTGATAAAATTTAAAAGGTTTTGATTTTGGAATTATGGATCGAGATTATCCAATTATACTTTTCACTCAGCGGTCTTAAAATAATGTGGCGATGACTAAACTTTATGCAGTTTAATTTGCACATGGGGAATTATTATAACTCTTTGTGGCCTTGTAAGGTGTGTAATTCTTAGCAAAACAAAACTTCCATATCTCATCTAAAGGTTTGGTATTTTTATCTGAAAAATTTACAAACATAATTGGAGAAAGTATTTATCATTAATTCTATAAAATTGCGTAGTAATTTTATAATTTGAGTTTTTCTCCTAATTCTATTTTTAGATACAATACGATAAGTAATCGCGTTCTATTTAATTGAAGGCAGATTTTTAAATATTTAGAGATAAGGCATACATAAACCATGCAAAAGTACACGAGAAAGCTTTGTTGAAAAAAAACTTTGTTGTTTGAAAGAAACGCAAGAATTATTCGCGCAAAGTTTGTTTATGATATGCGTATAAAAATATTATCATCTAAAATTGACTTGCATTTTTTGACATATGTACTTAAAATTACAAAATAATCGTATACTACATATATATTTAATTATTTAACAAATTATCAATTTTTGATGTATTGGACTGGTGTTAGGGATATTATGTAGACTTTTACCGATACTAAATTAATTTCAATGTATATGATTTTAATATGTTCAGAAGATTGTAACAGAATTAATCCATAGTTTCGAACTGATGAAGTTATGATTATGAAAAAAATCAATATTCTCATCACCACAATTTACGTTCTATATATTTAGAATGTACTGTGCAGGTTGAATTAGCGAATTTTACTAATACAGCCAAATTCTCTAACAATTTTTTCTTCTTCACGACATTCACACAGCTCCATTTCTGTGTAAGCTAATTTTACTTTAATTTTGAATGTTAATTAATAATCTCTAATATGAAACCGGTCGTTAGACTATTTTTAATGTGTTTTACAAACTAACACGTAGAAGTACATACTTATATATTATTATTTACGAACAATCATTCAACGAAGCCGACTGATAGAGAGGATTCTATGTACCCTAGAAATCTCGCGGAATATGTCAAAAAAAAATAATAAGCAAGCTTTAGTCTTAGGTAATTTTCAACAAGGAATTTAATGGTGAGCTTAGTACCGGAGTGCAGTTTCTAACGTTAATTTAAATTGTTGTTTGACACTAAAAAAAAGTGTAAGAAATATGTGGTATAAAAAGTGTTAAAAAAATTTATTAACGTTAGAAAATGTATCATAGCTACACAAAAAAGCTTTAAATGAAAAATAAAAAAAAATCATTTTCTCGTATTTCAATTTAAAATTAATAATGCAACAAGGTTTTACAAAATTGGCGAAACTTACCAAATTTTGAATTAATCAAAACGTTATTACGTTATTTCAATTAATTCAATAAAGCGTTAGAAAGTTTTGAATGCTAAAATGAGGGTGAAATTCCACCATTAAACCAAATAACATAATTATCTGAGATGTGCTTATGTACTGACTATATTCCACGGATTAAAATATAATAAGCTGGCTGGTCGCGCATATGCCATTCTTTTATGATGGGTTGGGTTAAATGACAAATTTTCAAAAAATGATAAATTTGCAAAACTTAACAAATTTTTCGAAAACTAATTGGAAGTGGTACTACACTAAGTCAATTAACACAAATCTCTAATCATTAATTATTTTTTAATCATAAATTATAAGACTCAAAGGGGTCACAGAACCGTCAACCAATTGACTAATGGCAAACCAGACGTTTCGTATCTCTTGTTTGAGTGAAATGGATCCCATTGGCTTGGGCGCTCCATATGAATGAGGATCCCTATAAACGGGCTCTCCTGCATCAAAAATTCTATGAAAGCTAAAGAACGAAACGTTTCGGATAGTACACGAGAAATGGTCCCTGCGAAATTAGTCTTATGTTAATATTCAAAAAAAAATTTGCAAGAGTCCTGCGGCACCAATCAAAATTGAAGTGAGTGATTTGAATTCTTATTTGTATAATTTTTCAACCTACAAAGTCACTATACGAGCACATCTCTGAGATTTTTGTTAATTAACTTAGTGCAGTAGCGCTTCCAAATAATTTTAGAAAAATTTGTTAAGTTTTGCAAATTTGTCATTTGATCCCAACCCATCATAAGAGAATGGCACTAGACATACACACAGAAGACCTTATATTCTCTTCCAGGAAGACATCTCTACGATGGCCTGTCATTGGCCATTGAAAATACACTAAATAAATTTTAGTATGAAAAAGTCTATTTATTTAAGAAGCTTGATTTAAGTTGTTGTGAGGTTTTTATCTATAGTGTTACATTTTTAATAACAAATCCAAATATTTTGTCAATTATCATAAACTTCACGCTAACAACCTTTATGTCGTATTGGTTCCTTCCTCCCTATTAAAAACCTTACATTATAGGTAAATTGTCTGTATATACGGAAGACGGGTTTTAATTTGTACTCGATACTCTAGACAATGAATAAAGTATTAATACCTTCACTTCGATACCACATCCCTAACTATGGCTAACATAAGGAAGTAAAATGTTAAATTTTCATAAATTCATTATAACAAATTTTCAATACAGAGAACCAACTTCTCCAGTTCCGTTGGCTTTTTTATATAGAGATTTCATTACATAAAGGAAAACCTTCAAATTATCAACCCCAATTTTATTTATCTATACTACTGAAACTAGTTGTACCTACCAATCATGGAAATATTAAAATAAAAACCTTACTACCAGATTGTACTAGCGGGAGTTGAAATAACCGTTGCATATTGTCAGAATCATGTTTCCAGCCATTTGGCAAAAAATCCCAATTTTGGACTCTTGCTCGGTTTTCCATATCGATAAACCATAACGGCTTAGTGCAAATAAAAATTTACAAAGATTATTTTACAAATATGTACAATCAAAGTATAGTTGACTCGAAAGACAAATCCTAGTAAACAAAAAAATTTAGTATATGTATGTGAAAGTTTAATATTGGGTAATATACCAGTCCAGTAGAACATTTTGATGTGTTTTGCAAATAACACGAACAATACTAGGTTTACTAACAATACCCATTTGAAGGCAACATTTAAAAGGAAACATAACAACTTTTAGAAAATTATTAAATTGATAATTATTGAACAGTAAGATTATTTTGTAATTTTTAGTATGTGTGTACAATCTTAGATTATAACAATTTTATATATTTTTGTACGCATAAACTAAAAGCTGGCTTAAAAAATATTTCTTGGAAAACTTTATCAAAATATCATATTCAATATGATTTATGTGATTATGCCTTATCTAAAATATTGAAATGTCTACCTGGAAATAAACAGTAAAGATTAAACGATTATAATTGTATAAAAATGGAACTAGGGAAAGAACTGCAAATACTTTTAGTAAATTTTCAGATAAAAGTACCAAACATTCAGATGAAGCATGAAACCAAAATTATGTTTTGTTTTACTTATTTGAGCTGAGAATTACAACCCAATAAATTCTCAAATAATATCAATGTCACATACCAAGTCTGAAACATCACGCAACTATAGGACAACAAAATTCGAATAAACCAAAACTCGAAAAGACTCGAATAATTCTCCAATATTTCTTTAATTATATAATGAACTTAAAATTGTAGAATATATTTCCCAAAAATCTCAAATTATCCGTAATATCGTCCCGAATACTAGAACACTCTTCAAATCCACAAGTCTGAAACATCGCGCAACTATAAAACAACAAAATTTGAATAAGCTCGATAACTCAAAAAGACTCTAAATTTTTTACAATATTTCACTAGAACACTCTTGAAATCGGCAAATATAACTATAATCCACATATCTTAATACTACTTATACTACAAAAGCGAATGATCTCGATATTCACAAAAATGTAGATTAATCTCGAAAATCTCGAATCACAAAGGCCTAGCCATCTAACGCTAAGCAAATCAACGAATAATTGTTGTCGAGAAATCTCCTATTGTACAAATAGAAATTTAATTTAGAAAAAAATTATACAAATCACCAAATCTGAAAATCAGGGCAGCTGGTAATCCTGGAACATGAAGTGGATAAGAATTGATCTATGAATTCTAATTGGTGCAGAGGAATTATGTCAATTGGCTTTATTTCCATTTCTATTTAGATTTTCGATGTAATTCAGTTAAACTGGAAATAAACTCAATTTATCTTAATTATGACAAATATTAGAAAAAATTAATTAGCGGTCACACACAACAACAACAATGTCAATAAAAATATTTTTAAGTCAATTTAATTCGATGGTTTTTTAAAATTAATAAAATGTGGGTGTTTTCTTGAGGGGAGGGAGGACTACGAGACAATATAAGAATGATAATCTAATTTTTTTTTAAAGATAAAACTTATCATTGTTGTATAAAAGCTAGGGCAAATTTAACAGTGATAATCAGTCGAAAATAGTGTGACAAAGCAGTAGATACCTAAAATATATACATTATATATATAGCATCAAAAATGAGTGATAGCTCAGTTTCAGAATATTCCAACTCGTAAGTTTATTATTATCAAAAAATCTTAAAATTTACATTTTAACGTCAACTTTTATAAATTGTCTCTGGTCCTAGAACAAGAAAGAGAGGCGACATTGATGTAATAGCAATTAAAGAAGTTAAAAGAGGTGTGGATAGCAGAGGAAATCAGATTGTTAAGGAAAAAGAAATCGTTTTCAAAAAAAGCGAGAAAAGGGTCGAGAGAGATTAACGATGAAGAACCTTTAGCATATTCTACATATATTTAATAAAAACGTATTATAAATCAATAATCAAACATTTACATTTAAAATGTATCTTATAATATTTTAACGGCCGTCGTTTTCCTAAAGGAACTAGAAGAAGAAAACGATAAATTTACAATTTCTTTCTTTTTTCTTACTTTGCCTATACAAGTTGCAATTTTATTACCATCGAGTAAACATTTAAAATAATTTCTATCACTTGTGTGAAAAGTTTAATCAGCAGTTATTAAGTTTTTTAAATAAATATTGTGATGTGAAAAATATGTGAAATCGTGATGTTTATATCCCCCCCCTCAAGTAAAAAAGGTTAGGCCACTTTAGCAGAAAGCGATTTATCCTCAAACATCTCGACCTCAATTATTAAAATAATTACTAAAATAATTGCTTTACCAGGCAATTTAAATCAAAGTGAACTAGTAAAAATTAATTTAAATACCCTATTTCACAAATTATTGAAAATATATCATAATGTAATACTATAATACCTTTATATAACATATTCTAAATTTTGTATTTAAACCAATTTTATATAAAGATATTTAAATAAAATAAAAAATAATTTAAAATACCTCGTTAGTCACATACGCAGATTTATAACCCCATACAGTGAGTGTGTCTTGAAAATTTGTGATTGTGAATTTTTATTAGCTACTCGTATACACGGTGTGCGAGAAGCCGAAGAAAGTTGGTCTAAAATGCCGAAAAAAACTAGCATCATATATAAATACAGCATGCTCTACAGTGTCATAACCCATTAAACAGAAAATCATACCTGATCATTTAACAAAAAAATCACGAAAAAACGCGATTTTTTTAATTTTAATAGATGATATCATTTCGGCTACCAATTTAAAAAGAAATAAATTAAAGATGATACAACTTTTATACTTTTTTCTTAATCTGTATTCCTTTATCTACAAAATGAACCCTATATCAATATTTTGCGATAACTAGTTTTTGGTTTACAACCAAAAATAACTAACATACAATGCCGAAAATCAAAATATTCTGCCTACTTTACTTGAAACATACTAATTCAAGGTCACTGTGTACGGAAAGGTGAAAGAAATTTACCAAATAGGTACACTGACTTCAATAAAAAGTTAACCATTTTACTCAGAATCAAAAAGGACCGAAATTAGTCAGATTAGAAGAGCTGGAAATATACAAAAACAACAACAAAGGACTTAACGACAAAATCAACACCAAAACCAACAAAAATTACGACTTAATTTTATCCAGAACTTAAAAACAAAGAAGGTGTCAAACAACAGCACACAGCAACAATATATAAAGAGCTTCAAAATAAATTATGTAATAGTAGTAAAAAAGAAACCGAAGAAGAAAGTTTCCTCGAAATCGATATTTCTAAAAAAATTAAAAAATTGTCACAATAAGGAAGAAATAAAAACTACAATATAAAATTAAAAATAAAATGCTTTACATTTAAACATATTAATTGACAAAAGGACACTAAAAATAAAGTGAAAATCGGCTTCTGAAATCTGGTGAAATATGGATAAATGTTTTAAACTTAATTGCTTTTGTTACGTGTGTGGAAAATTTAAAATTATGACCAATCGGCGCAAAATAAGTGATGAAACCGCTGATTTATATCGACTATACTTTCCACAAAATGTTACTAAGTAGTGGTGTAAATTGGACGCCATCTATTATTTGTGCGGCAAGCATTTTCCATCTGCATAAATGGTAAAACACTGAAGCCGCAATGTCATTTGGTGTCCCGATGATATGGATAGATCCACAAGTACATGATCCAATTCAGTAATGGGTGCGTGAATTATATTCTCGGTACAAACAGAAAAAAAAAATTGGTACTTTGACTGACATACACTGCAATGATATATGCTCAATTACCTCTGCCGCATTCAGATAAAATTTCTGTTCCGGAAAGATCAAACCCAACTGAAGAATATTTACCAATAACATTTGAATCTAATGAGGAACACTTGGATCAATGTATCAACCATCAAATGTCACTACGCCATGCAATCACTCTAAAATCTCGCAAAATCGTTTGGGTATTATTGTACGACGCCTGAAACTATCGAAGCGGTAATCCATTCCTTTGTCAAAGGATTTAAAACAAGTGAACGTTTTGGCTCCAAATATTCGGATATATGGACCAATAAATCGTCATCGTTATTTTACGAATTTTTTAAATCAATTGAAAATAATTCACTCGCGTTTATGACACTGTAGATCATGCTGTGTTTATATATGACGCTAGTTTTTTTCGCCATTTTAGACCAACTTTTTTCGGCTTCCCGCACATAGTCCCAGTTGTACGATTGAGTGATCCAACAGCGCTAATTTAGCGATCACCGTGATCGCTCAATTTAACCTCATCGTAAGCATCACTTTACACCATATTTCGCCTAAAAAAGAACGAATACCGTCGGAATATATGGTGCAGTAGTATTTGTAAACTGTTAGTTTAAGAAATTGTTTGATAGATGGTGCTGTTATGTCGGTAAGGTAGATATGGTGTAAAGTGATGCTTACGGTGAGGTCATACCAAATAAATTATAATACCTATAAAGGTCTTCGCTGTCAAAAAACGGCGATAGATAGATTAAATCTTAAGATGGCACTAGTAGTTTTTTTTAAATTTTTTTTTTGTTGTATGGAAACAAAAATATAAACAAAAGCAAAAAACACGAATAAAACTTACAACTAGATATGAATTATAAAAAAAATTAATTTTATTTTTGATTTATTTACCAAAAATTAAAAATTGTTAAAGCTGACATCTTTAGAAGTTATCCCGAACTATGTTTTCACGTACATATTAAATAATACTACATTATCGATAAATCTGCCAATATCATTGACCGCAAGTTTACTATGGAAAAGTGTCATAATGTCCTTTATAGGGTATTATAATTTATTTGGGTCATACTAAGCGATCACGGTGATCGCTAAAATAGCGCTGTTTGAGCACTCAATCGTACAACTGGGTAACCCCCAGATGCCACTCGAATAATTTATTTTGGATTAAAATAATTCTTTTATTCCGTAAATAAACATTTTTATAAAAATTAACAATAAGTACTTAAATAATTTGAATTTAATATTTAATATATTAATTAATAGTTATTGGTTGTATTTCAGATTTTAATATAAAACTCATATTAGAATCCAATTTTCATCATATATCCTGAATTTCATCATATTCGTTTAAGAAATCATTAAGTTCCTTCCTAAATGACCATTTTCCAGAACTTAATGTGAAAATCTTATCGGAATGCCATTTCTGAATTTCATCATAATTGGTTAAGTGTTATTAAGTTCATTCCTAATCGGCCTGAATTTGACTTGAAAATAAATGTTAGTGATGGAAAAACTTATATATATACGGGATATTTAAGCTTTCTACATTCAGATGTAAGAATAATCGGAAATCAGAGACAGGACAATTCCCAATTAGGCTCTTAAACCGAGGTTTTACTGTAATATATTATTCCTTTGCCGTTATGTACTTAGTTAAACGATTATGTATATAAAAATAAAAAAATCGAAAACCGGGTAATCTCGGGAGGTGATTTTCATCAATGCTTGCCCGTTCAGCAAAGAGCCAACCAAAGTGAGGTGCCGCATCTATCAATTAAACGAAGTAACCTCTGGAGACACTTTACCTCATTTTTACTGGTGAATAATATGCATGTCGATGTCGAACAGATAGAATTCGCAAATTATTTGTTGCAATTGGGAGACGGAAAACTTCCGATGAACCAGTTTGATAAATAAAATTGCCGGAGGATCTCCTAATCGCAATCTAATTAACGAAGTGTTTCGGAAATTGCCCTTATACCAGCGCCACTGAAAAAAGTCGTAGGTATATCAATGCCAAAATTATCGACCAACTGACTTGAGATTCCAAAGTATATAAAAGCTCTGATTCAGTCAAAGATCAGCCAGAAAGAGCACTCCAATTCACCTCTGCATTTCTAACCTCCATCGGAATTGCCGATTTGCCACCACATGAATTGCAATTAAAAACAAACACAATCATCATGTTATTGCGCAATTTAGTTGTCTTGGAAAGGTCTATGTAATGGAACGTGATTAATTGTAACTGAGCATATCTGGCCGACAAGTACATATAGCAAGAATCACACTAGACATCACACCAGCACATGCCAACTTGGATGTACAATGCGAACACATTAATTTCCTATTCGACAAGCGTTTGCCATGGCAGGACAGTGCACAAAGCTGAAGGGAAAACTTTCGAATTTGTCGCCGTCGACCTTCTAGTATCAGTATTCATGCATGGAACTTTATATGGCGCTTTTTTACGAGTGAAGAGGCGAGACATTTTAAAGGTCCTGCTACCACCACATAATCTACAGCACAACCGTAATGTTGTCTGGAAAAAAGTTCTAAACACGAACCAGACTACATAAGTATACCATGAAATGGCATAAGAGAAGGTATTTGATTTTTGTAAATTTAATATCTCATGCAAAAATAAGAAATTCTATAATGTTAAATTAAAGATTTTAATCGAAATTGTTCCGCGGTTTATTGTAGATTTTTAAAGTTTTTCGACATTTTAGGATTATTCGAGATTTTCAAAGATTTTCCAATTTATTCAAATTTTGTATGGCAATGTTCTGCGCTTAGCTTTGAGTTGTGGGAACTTGCAGAGTTACACATATAAATCTAAATCATGATATTTACCTGATTTCTCGAGATTTGGATATTTCTCTAATTTCCTAGGTTATTCGAAATTATTCAAGAATGTCTAGGTTATTTACATTTTACAAGGCGGTGATTAGCGCGTATAGGATTTCCTTTGGTTTTACATACTTACAATTCGATATTTGAGAACCTTCTAGAATATTCAAGATATTTTCAAAATTTAACATTTTTGAGATTTTTGATATTTTTCCAATTAGACTGAAATTTGTGATGCTTTACCGATATACATATCTGTGGCAATAAGACATAGTAGCTTATGTCGACTTAAGATAAAGTTAAATTTTCAATATTCAACATTTTCTATCTCTCCTGTAACTCCACCAAATTTGACTTAAGTATTGTAACTACATCCTTTGGTCACAAGGCTAGCGCACTTAAGTCAAATTTGGTGAAGTTACAGTATCTACATAGATATAAAATGGTGAAAATTGATACCTCAATTTTTTTTTAAGTTGACATAAGCTACTATGTCTTATTGCCACAGATATACACAAATCTTCATGCCATTGAGTTGATTGTAAGAAATTTCGATTTGTTTGAGACCAAGGAACTGAATCACGTGCTGTATACTTTTAATTAATGCGCGAGGCTGGACAATAGGAAAAAAAAGGTTTTTACCTAAAACTTTACTTGTTCATATAGGTATACAAGAACATCGTTCATAGGTACAAGAAATTTTTAGGGGCCAAAGAAAATTTTTGCGGGGGGGGGGGGGGGGGGGGGAGGGGGCCGAAATTTGTAGTTACGACATTGGCTTAAACTGGCCATTTTCCAGATCCCATTAAGCTATTTGGTAGAAATCCAATTAATAACAAAAGCCACAAAACAATAAAGAAACAAAAAACAACGAAACCTCAATAATTGAATTTTTTTAAGAAAAATGGAACCCGGGCCCCACAGGAGGACCCCTTAAATGAATTTTCCTAAAATCAAGTCTAGTCGCAATCGCTTGCTGGCACTCTTGATCAAAATCGATCATGCCGTTTCAGAAACTCATGATATAAACAAACATATAAACAATTTTATGGCGTTTACATTGTAGTAGATACCGATTTTACAAAAAAAGTGGTTGTCATTTTTTGCGAAATTCGCCGGACTGTAATGTGTTAATTAATTTTACAAATTATACCTTCACAAAAAAGTAGTAAAAACTTATTGGATTGCAAAGGCGGTGGATTTAATACTTCATTAAAAATGAATAAATTTCTAATAAACATTTTAATAAATTTGATGTCGCGGAATTAATTCATAATTGAAAATCATTTACCTAACTGGATTAATTAATTTTTTTCGGCGAAATTAATTCACGTGAAATAAATTCAGGGAACCGAGAAAATGCCAGTTGTAATACAAAACATACAGGATATTGTCCCATTGTCCTACTTGGAATTTTTATAAATAATTTGAATTTTGTTTAAATTAATGTTCATTGTCTGTAATTACACCTAGACCTAACCTAATGTACAAGCACTTTATATATTACATGTTTTATACTTGAAACCTTCTGTAACAAATTTAAAACTTTTTTGGATATAATTTTTTTTCTAAAATATTGATTAGATTTTGATTCGAAAGTATGTTTTGCTTTCCATTTTAATAACCATTAATTCAAAAAATTTAAATAAGGTATATTACAAAATCAATTCAAAGTAACTTTGATTTGAGTATTTTACATTATAATCCGAAATACAGGAATAATAAAGCAATGCATTTGATCAACGCCACGAAAATAAATTCCCTTGTAGAAAAATATTGTCGGGTTTAGATACCATACGTCCAAATGAAAGTATATGGGTCATTTGAATTTAAACCCCACATATTTTTATCCCCACACTGAGAAAACACTTTATTTGTGGCAACCGAATTCTCCGCCTCCCGAATTTACCACTTGTAGCAACTATATTAAGGTTGTTGATACAAAGTCAATTGTTGGTTCAATATACTAAATTGAAATTGCTACAACAATAAGCAAAATTACTGTAATATGGCTTTTGTTGCCACAATTAACAAAATTTTACAACTGAAACGAGAATTATTTTCCTGCCAATGAGTTTTCTTCCTTATAACATCAAATTGTATTTATCTCTACTATGCTGTTTATTTGCCACAAACGTATAGATTTATCTACAACAAACAATTTAGTTGACACAACTAATTTTTTATTACGGCAAATGAAATTATAGGTATTATAATCAAATGAAATGTTGCCTCTACTGATATATTGTTTGTCCCAAATTAAGTGTAATTTACTGCATTAGTGAAGTTTTGTTTGTCGTGACAGTATAGTTTAAAAGAATTGGTTGGGTATAATAACTGAAAGATATAAATAATAGTTTAAATTTATTAAAAATTATTTTTTATTTTAATCAATACATGTGAGAAATAATTTTATTACAGATCAATCATACATAAAAATAACTTAAAAAATTTAATATGTGATTATAGGTATTACTAACATGCCCTTCATATATGTACTGTAGGGCTTAATAGTCCCATATTACAAAATTCTTGTTGTTAGTGCATTTACTAATATAAGATGTCTGATCATAACTTAAAGATTCTATATCACGAAAAATAATGGCCCTTTCCAGTTCAACCATATACGCGAAATAGTAAATATCGAAGCATATAGTTGCAATGGATTGTAAACAAACCAAAAAATGTTGAGCTTCCTTCACTAAAAGTTGAATAAGACCGAACTTAGGTTCACCATTATCATAAGTACCTATGCAAACTACCATATCTTTTTTTAGAAACAGATTTTTAAAACGGACCCAAGAAATGGTGTTTGTATTTAATTTTAGGCCATATCGTGCTAAATCAATTGAATTTATTTGCTTGATTGGAGCATGTGTAATGTAGTTCTCAAAATTATATTTACTATTTAATACGAGGTTCGCGATTTTCAGTTGATTTTTGATATTTAAGGATTTTAATATGTTTATTCTATTATTTGAAATATATGAAGACTTTTTATAAGTTTGGTGTTTTGCTTCAAATCTCATTGAACTTATAGCTACTACAGGCCCAATTTTTTCCATAATACTTGCATAATGTAATAAAAAATGAAACTTTGGTTTCAAATGGCTTTGAGATATTTTAATATATAACTCATGATGTCTATAAATAATATCCCTAAAATAATTAAGAGGAGTATAACAGAATTTTTTTCTGTGTACCAGAAATACAATTTCTCTTAAGAGACGAAACAATTCCCACTCTTGTGAGTTCTGGGAAACGAGATCACCAATTATTAAAGGAAAGTGAGTTAGCATCAACTTCATTTCAGATGCAGATAATTTAAATTTTTTTTTTTTGAAGGCAGTGATTATTAAAAAAAGGAGGTGTTTGCGTTATTGGCCCAAAATTATACATTTGAATTCTCTTATTTAATTGTTCGATAGTAAAATATTTTTTTTCCAAAATGAATATTTTAAGAATTAAAAGTATATCATAGTGGCAAACTCCTTCAAGAAGGTCATGCATACAATCTACACTAAAATTCTCAACCACATGAAAACCTAATAAGGAATTCCAGATTGAGCTTTCTTTAATACCTGTTATTTGCATGTCGTTTAAGTTGATATCAGAGTTATAATTAGTGATATTTCTTAAACTGGTTCGTTTTTCTTTACATAGAAATTTCATTTCTTCGATATGACATTTACAAAACCTACAATAATAATGTGAATTGAACGACTCTGTGAAACCAAGCACTGAATTAACGCCCAAATTGTCTCCTACCATTACACATGGAATTAATTTGACTAAATATTGGTTAATCTTAATCCCTTCACTTTGCAAAGAATTTAATTGTCTGATCAACGGATTAAATATTTGATTATTCCCAAACCTTTTCCTGTCTTCCGTGAAGAAAAGCGTAGTTAACAAAATAGATTCTAATTTAGATGATAAATAATCAGGTAAGGCCAAGATTTTGATATAAACTGCCCCAATTTTTTGAATACCACTATGGGACCCTAATGGATTTAGACATTCAAAGTCATCAAAATATATTGCTATTGGTATACATATTAAATTTTGTTCATTGTTTGGATTAATTTCCAGAATTTTAGCCTTCCAAAAAGGACTTTGAATTATACTGGAAATCTCAAAATTTTCAGTTTGCTACAATACTCTCTAATTAGATTTAGAATTGAAGTTTGGGAAAACAAAATTGCAAAAAGCTGTTTTAAATTAACCATTAGCGCACAATGTTCATACTCAATATTTTTAATATTCCTTGAGTTTGAATAACTTTGAATCTGTCCCAAGCCTAGTTTTATGGTTTCAAATTCAACCAGAATACTCATTTTTTTTAATTCCTTTAAAATTAAAAATTCAGATTTCAAATAACGAGGACTTAACAGAGATTTTAATATGGATGATAATTCCTCGTAATTAGCTTTATTTTGATCATTCGGGCTAAGTAATTTGAGCGCAGTTTGAATATGAGTGTCATAAAATGAAAAAATATGTTTAAATATATCCAAAGCTGTAGTTCTAGGTAGTCGTTCGTCACTGATTGTTTGCAAAATAACTTAATTAAACCTAATTACCTAATTAATTAAAATTTTAGCACACTATTCGTTGGTTAATTTTTGATGTACAGCTCTTAATGATGAAGTATTTATGTCGTACTTTGTCTTTACTTCAAATATACACTACTCCAAAAAATTAAAGGAACACTAATTTTTTTCAATTTTTTTAATGTTTTTTGAAGAGCTGTATCTTAGTAAAATACGGTCGTACAGAGATGAAAAGAAAAGCATTTTAAAGCTTCAAATCTCTAGTTTTGAGACTTTTGAACGGAAAATTTTTGTGAGATACCGTTATCACGCAATCATAAGAAAGAGCGCGAAGAAAAAAAATTCGAATTTTTTTTTTTTTTTGTAAGGTGCCATGGGCTCGGGAAATTTTTTTTAAGTTAAACCAATGCATAGGTCGGTTAGCCTGTTAATTAGGCGTAAATTTAATTTCATTCTGGTCTCTCTATGTCAACTTTTTGCTGAGATATCTGACTTTGAATCAAAAAAGATCCTTTTGCCTTTGATCATCGATATCTCAGCAACCAATGACTGCACAGTAAACTTTAGGGCAGTCTTAAAAACTTCAGTTTTCCTACAAGACCCTTTAATGATTAGTGGAGAACAAATTTTTTTTTCACCCTCAATACTGATTGAAAAAAGTACAAAAAAACGACTTTTTAGGTTGTCTTAATAAATCTACCGTTACTTTACCGTTATTGATGAAAAGACTAATGTTGCCAGGTCATTTTACAGTTTAATGTACTCCTAATAGCCCTGTATTATTTTCAAATTGATCCATCCAACCGTTTTTTCGGACAGATTGATCAAAGTTTTACAAAACAATTAAAGGAACAAGTATTCATCAAAATAAAAAACGACTTTTTTCACATTTTGCGTTAGTTACTTGTTAACCCTTAACGATCGTACGATTTTTTTTGTAATACTCGCCGATAAGAGACGATAGAAAATTAAATAAAGTTCTGCAATATGAGCAATAATTATGGAACTTGGCCATTTCTCTTCCGATTTTAGTGAAATTTGGTATGCACGATGGAAATGGGATTCTAAACTGATTTTTCGATAAAGTTCTGAAATATGGCCAACTAGGATGGAACTTGGCCATTTCTTAATCGATTTTGATGAAATTTGGTATGCACGATGGAAATGGGATTCTAAACTGATTTTTGGATAAAGTTCTGGAATATGGCCAACTAGGATGGAACTTGGCCATTTCTTAACCGATTTTGATGAAATTTGGTATGGGCGATGGAAATGGGATTCTAGCCTGAGTTTTGGATAAAGTTCTGGAATATAACCAACTAGGATAGAACTTGGCCATTTCTTATCCGATTTTGATGAAATTTAGCATGTACGATGGAAATGGGATTCTAAACTGATTTTTGGATAAAGTTCTGGAATATGGCCAACTAGGATGGAACTTGGCCATTTCTTAATCGATTTTGATGAAATTTGGTATGCACGATGGAAATGGGATTCTAAACTGATTTTTGGATAAAGTTCTGGAATATGGCCAACTAGGATGGAACTTGGCCATTTCTTGACCGATTTTGATGAAATTTGGTATGGGCGATGGAAATAGGATTCTAAACTGATTTTTCGATAAAGTTCTGGAATATGGCCAACTAGGTTGGAACTTAACCATTTCTTATCCGATTTTGATGAAATTCAGCATGTACGATGGAAATGGAATTCTAAAGTGATTTTTGGATAAAGTTCTGGAAAATGGCCAACTAGGATGGAACTTGGCCATTGCTCATCCGATTTTAGTGAAATTTGGTATGGGCGATGGAAATGGGATTCTAAACTGATTTTTCGATAAAGTTCTGAAATATGGCCAACTAGGATGGAACTTGGCCATTTCTTAATCGATTTTGATGAAATTTGGTATGCACGATGGAAATGGGATTCTAAACTGATTTTTGGATAAAGTTCTGGAATATGGCCAACTAGGATGGAACTTGGCCATTTCTTGACCGATTTTGATGAAATTTGGTATGGGCGATGGAAATAGGATTCTAAACTGATTTTTCGATAAAGTTCTGGAATATGGCCAACTAGGTTGGAACTTAACCATTTCTTATCCGATTTTGATGAAATTCAGCATGTACGATGGAAATGGAATTCTAAAGTGATTTTTGGATAAAGTTCTGGAAAATGGCCAACTAAGAAGGAACTTGGCCATTTCTTATCCGATTTTGATGAAATTTTGTATGCGCGATGGAAATGGGATTCTAAACTGATTTTTTGATGAAATTCTGAAAAATGGTCAATTAGGAAGGAACTTGCCCATTTCTTATCCGATTTTGATGAAATTTGGTATAAGCAATGGAAATGGTATTCTAAACTGACTTTTGGATAAAGTTCTGGAATATGGCCAACTAGGATGGAACTTGGCCATTTCTTATCCGATTTTGATGAAATTTAGCATGTACGATGGAAATGGGATTCTAAAATGACTTGTGGATGAAGTTCTGGTATATGGCCAACTAGGAAAGAAATTGGCCATTTCTTATCCGATATTGATGAAATTTAGCATGTACGATGGAAATGGAATTCTAAACTGATTTTTGGATAAAGTTCCAGAATTTGTCCAATTGTCATGGAACTTGGAAGTTTTGTATCCTATTTTTGTGAATTTCAGCATTCACGATGAAAATGATATTCTTAAATTATTGATAAAATTAATCAGTAAATACATGAAATAACGATTTTAGTTTTTCACTTTTAAAGCACATATCGAATCTCTTTTATTCGTTTAAGGAATAGGCAAGCGCCTTCCAATTTTAACATATAACTTTAACCAAAAATAATTTTAGAGTTTTATTTCTATAGTACATGCTGAATGTGTTTAAAATCGGATAAAAAATGGCCAAGTTCCATCCTAATACGGCTTATTCCAGAATTTCATCTAAACATAATTGTAAAACCCAATTTTCAGTACAAATGCTGAATTTCATCAAAATCTTATAAGAAATGGCCAAGTTCCTACCTAATTGGACATATTCCAGAACTTTAGCTAAAATTCATTATAGAATCCCATTTCCATCGCGAACACCAAATTTCATCAAGATTGGTTAAGAAATAGCCAAGTTCCATCCCAGTTGGCCATATTCCAGAACTTTATCCAAAAATCAGTTTAGAATCCCATTTCCATCGTACATGCTAACTTTCATAAAAATCGGATAAGAAATGGCCAAGTTCCATCCTAGTTGGCCATATTTCAGAACTTTATCGAAAAATCAGTTTAGAATCCTATTTCCATCGCCCATACCAAATTTCATGAAAATCGGTTAAGAAATGGCCAAGTTCCATCCTAGTTGGCCATATTCCAGAACTTTATCCAAAAATCAGTTTAGAATCCCATTTCCATCGTACATGCTAAATTTCATCAAAATCGGATAAGAAATGGCCAAGTTCTATCCTAGTTGGTTATATTCCAGAACTTTATCCAAAACTCAGGCTAGAATCCCATTTCCATCGCCCATACCAAATTTCATCAAAATCGGTTAAGAAATGGCCAAGTTCCATCCTAGTTGGCCATATTCCAGAACTTTATCCAAAAATCAGTTTAGAATCCCATTTCCATCGTACATGCTAAATTTCATCAAAATCGGATAAGAAATGGCCAAGTTCTATCCTAGTTGGCCATATTCCAGAACTTTATCCAAAAATCAGGTTAGAATCCCATTTCCATCGCCCATACCAAATTTCATCAAAATCGGTTAAGAAATGGCCAAGTTCCATCCTAGTTGGCCATATTCCAGAACTTTATGCAAAAATCAGTTTAGAATCCCATTTCCATCGTGCATACCAAATTTCATCAAAATCGATTAAGAAATGGCCAAGTTCCATCCTAGTTGGCCATATTTCAGAACTTTATCGAAAAATCAGTATAGAATCCCATTTCCATCGTGCATACCAAATTTCACTAAAATCGGAAGAGAAATGGCCAGCGTTCCATAATTATTGCTCATATTGCAGAACTTTATTTAATTTTCTATCGTCTCTTATCGGCGAGTATTACAAAAAAAATCGTACGATCGTTAAGGGTTAACAAGTAACTAACGCAAAATGTGAAAAAAGTCGTTTTTTATTTTGATGAATACTTGTTCCTTTAATTGTTTTGTAAAACTTTGATCAATCTGTCCGAAAAAACGGTTGGATGGATCAATTTGAAAATAATACAGGGCTATTAGGAGTACATTAAACTGTAAAATGACCTGGCAACATTGGTCTTTTCATCAATAACGGTAAAGTAACGGTAGATTTATTAAGACAACCTAAAAAGTCGTTTTTTTGTACTTTTTTCAATCAGTATTGAGGGTGAAAAAAAAATTTGTTCTCCACTAATCATTAAAAGGTCTTGTAGGAAATTTACTGAAGTTTTTAAGACTGCCCTAAAGTTTACTGTGCAGTCATTGGTTGCTGAGATATCGATGATCAAAGGCAAAAGGATCTTTTTTGATTCAAAGTCAGATATCTCAGCAAAAAGTTGACATAGAGAGACCAGAATGAAATTAAATTTACGCCTAATTAACAGGCTAACCGACCTATGCAATGATTTAACTTAAAAAAAATTTCCCGAGCCCATGGCACCTTACAAAAAAAAAAAAAAATCTAATTTTTTTTCTTCGCGCTCTTTCTTATGATTGCGTGATAACGGTATCTCACAAAAATTTTCCGTTCAAAAGTCTCAAAACTAGAGATTTGAAGCTTTAAAATGCTTTTCTTTTCATCTCTGTACGACTGTATTTTACTAAGATACAGCTCTTCAAAAAACACTAAAAAAATTGAAAAAAATTAGTGTTCCTTTAATTTTTTGGAGTAGTGTATATTGCTGCACATAATTCCAGACAACAGAAAATTCCGGGCGATCCAAAATATTTAGAGCCAAATATATTGACATGCAGTTTCGCACTGCTTGGCTGGGATCTTCGAAAAAGTACCGTTTATCAATTAGTGTAACGTAGGCTGATAATTGTTGGATATCGCCTACAAATACCACTCTGGGCTGATCTCCGCAGTTGCCTTTCAGAATGTCTCGTTCGTGATTGTCCGCTTTCTGTAATGTCTATTGAAAATAAAATTATAGTGTAAGTGAAGTTATTTAAAATTATTAAGGCTTTTATGTTCAATATCTGTAGCCACATCAAAATTCATAAATATATACTTGTAGTGATTTTGTTCATTGTACTCTGATGATAACTACCTATATTATGTACATGGGGCATTTGCATTTAAATCTCACATGTTTTTGTCCCCAAGCATTTTTTTTGTCCCCTTAGCATTTTACAGATAATTTTTAACGGGTATAAGTTAAGTATTTGATCATAATACAGACATTTATGAAAATGTATTTTTTTAAATTATTTTGGGCATTTATTTTACAAAAAAACGAGTTTTTTGATCATGAACGTTACTTTACTTATTTTAGATAAATTGTGAAATTCAAAAATATAAATTTAATTTATCGACGTTTAGGCACATTTGTGATATGTCTACTTCCAAATGGTATATTAATCTTTTGTATTTTCAAATTAATAATTTTAAAAATAACGTAATAACGTATTTTAGGTAACGTTCATGACAGAAAAATTAAAAATAGCCCAAAATATTATTTAAAAAAATGCAAAACACAAATCTGCTCACACCAGATTTAAAAGTAACAGAAATATGATTTAAAAATTATAATTTAATTTTTTTTTTATTTCAAAAATAAATTAAATTATGATTCAAAAATTATATTTTAAATTTTTTTATGTGAGATTTAAATGCAAATGCCCCACATACATATATGCTTTTTAAATAATATACTATTCAAAATATAGTGAAATGCTATTTTATTTACCTCAAAATGAACAACAAATTTCTCTTGCACCTCAATTTTAGATGCTTTAACCCCTCTTTTTCCTGCGTGTTGTTTTTTAAAAGTGGACGGAAACAAGTATGGAAGAATTAGCCATGCTGCTGACTTTTTGACACCTAAATAACGAAACAGAAAATTTCTAAAATAATGTTTATAAAGACTTGGTTTCTTGACTTACTTGCGCT
The DNA here is from genome assembly GCA_963556165.1 of Tipula helvola. Taxonomy (NCBI): domain Eukaryota; kingdom Metazoa; phylum Arthropoda; class Insecta; order Diptera; family Tipulidae; genus Tipula; species Tipula helvola. The sequence continues at coordinate 284,488,539 of OY744481.1, read as the reverse complement.
ACTATTTTTTGTAATTTCAATAATTTGTCTAACATATTTATCTCTTGTCTTTTCACCTTCTTTGAAGATATTTTCATATATCGTGTCCCAAATATTTATTTCCTGAATATCACGATATAAAGATTTTACATCTGAATAAAACTGCAAATTAAAATTTGTTAACCCAAATGTGCATTATGATATAAAAATGATTTTTAATCACCAAATCGAAAACAATGTTGTCATTCAATTTAAATATTGGGAATAATTCTAAGTAAGCGAGTGTAGATATTTTTTTATCAACTAGAAGTTCCAGTCGAAGTTTCAAGCATACAGCCCACTTTCCAATTAATACGTCAGCTGGCCCGGTAATAGTTTTAACCAATTCAAATTCTACTGTAGCGTCGATATCTGGGCAAATCATTAAGAAAAATTACTTTTTTGTATTTCCAATTCAATTATTTTAGAGAAACGTGTATAAATACCATTAACTGGATCCAGCGACTTCGAAATCGATTGTTTTGAATATGATCGCCTTTTGATTACTCCTGATGAACACAATTGGCTTCTATTGTTGGAGAATTCATCATAGAGCTTGCCAGAGGGTTTTTGAGCATTTAATGCAGAGGTGTAATAGACTTTTTTTTTTTCTCTCTTGAATACTTGGCATATAACGTTGGATAAATATATGAAATCTTGCCTTGATAACCTTCGTAAGGAAAACTTTGTTAATGCTTTGAAGATTTTAAAAGTAAACTTTATAGACCGGGAGCCATAGAGTGAGAAAATCTACCGAATGATACCAGTTTAAATTTTGAATTTTTAAGCTAAATATTTCGGAGTGATTCAGAATACCGAAATTAAAAAAATTGTTACAGGTCTACTTCATGCTGTATTCTTAAAGATTAGACCAAAATATCGTTTTTAAAAAACGAAGGGGAGTACGCTTAAATTTTGTTTTGTTAGATTCAGTGTATACAAACGCATTAGAAAAAAATTCAATTAAGCATCTATTTGACTACCTGTTCAAAACAGTTCTCTCATTAAAACCGAAAAACTTTTAAAAAAAATTAATTTTTTCTTTAACACATTTTTAACTGAAATTGTTTGTAATTAGTCTACCACGAAACTGACAAATGAAACAAAATGTGTATTTTCTCTTGATCCTTTTAAATGGAATTTTGGTCTAATCTTGAAGGATACAGTAAGAAGTCGGCCTGTGTGATTTTCTAACTGTACGGCCCCCGCTCTAAAAATTGAATATAAAACCTACTCAATATCAATTCGGTTTTCCAAAATGTGTTTGATTATTACTTTAGATAGCTTAATTTGTTGAATATTAGATAAAGTTTGGTTATTTTCTTTATAAATTCCGTAGATTATTTTGAAGTCAATGTCTTTAAGTGCGATAAGTTTCTGAAAATATTAATATTAAGTTAGCTTTAAATTAGCCAATTCAACTTAAATTAGACTTCAACTTACATTAGCCGTCACAATGCTGCTTAAATTATCGTGGTGCTCGAATTCATGAAGCCCTTGGCAAGACAACGTATGGAACGGTGCAGTGGTCTGCACAAACTCGCTGATGTCGATTATTTGAGTGGTATTCTCCTCGGATGACTCAACTGTAAAATTATTAACTATGGAATCACTTTCAGGTTCTTGAGTAATAACTAGTCCTTCTAAAAATGTTTAAAAAAAATTATTTTTCATTAATTGCGCGAATAAGAATTTATTTTTCTGTGCGGTTTTTTATGCACCCTATCAATTCGCCTCTAAAAATTTAAATTTGCGTACATTTATAAAATAAATCACATGCATTTATAATTAAAAGTTTTATAGAAAACCTGTTTCATCAATAGCAGCTACTAAAGTCCAGCCAGGAGAGGAAAGGTATTGTTTAACATAATCAACCAAAATGTCATCTGGAATCACACACGATGTTTTATTGTCGAGAAGTTTTATATTATTAGATATATTGAAAAAGCTCTTTACTATGTTAATAAATTGAAAAAAATAAAAATAAAACAATAAACTAAAAATATGTCGTAAAAATTAACAAATATTTAACAAATACCAGCCGCATAATAATCATCCGCTATTAAACTTGTGCCTCTTGGAGTTACTGCTACTATACTACTCGAATTATTAAAAATTACACTTACGAAAACGGCCATTTTTTGTACTGGTATATTCTGTTATAAATCAATAATAATAATCACAATAATTAGCACCACTAAATTCATCAAATAAAATTTCGCTTTCATAAATCAACTAACTAAGTTAAATAACTAAAGTCGCTTTCACACGCACATAATCCACTACCGAAGTGGATTTGATAATTCGCTTTCATATGTCTTTTCACACGCATCGGAGATTGCTCATTTGACTGAAGCGCAACTTTTCATTTCGAATGTTACAAATTGGTTGTCAAAAATGAATTTGTAAACTAGATAAAAATCAATTACATTTTCAAAAATATGAATTTAATTAAACAAAAAATAAATAATTTTCAATAAACTTATCAAATTCAACTAAAAAAATATTAATCAAGAGATTAATTAATCAAAATTCAAAAAAACATCTATTCAGTTTTGAGATTAATATCTGTCATTCTTTTCACACGATAATTCAGTACCGCAGTGGATTACAAAATACCGAATTATAGAGTGTATTTGATAATCCACTTCGGTACTAGATTTGCACATTTCACACGACGATTTTTTGGATTATGTAATCCAGTTCGGTATTGGATTATGGTGCGTGTGAAAGCGACTTAAGTAATGTTACTATACTTTGTATTATATGTATTTAAATAGCTATCAACATTAATGCAACATAAGGTATTAGTAAAATGATTCAAAATGAAAAATCTAGCGCTAATACTACATATTAGATAATTTATATTTTCACTGTAAAACACAAATCACAAAATACATGTCGTTCTATTATTATATATAATAATAACACGATTACTTACATTATGTACACTGAAAAAAATCCTACATCAATGCAGACAAAATCTGCATTAATAGTAAGAATAATTCGTTAAAATGGAGCCAATACGACCCTTCGTTAATAGTACGAAAATCATACGTTAATATGGTGAAACACAAAAAAAAGCAACGAGGGAGTTCACTCTAAACTCGCAAAAGATTTATGTGAAAACTTTTATGTATAAATATCTATTAAATCATTTCAAGCCATTTCGATGAGACCGGGAAACCCCTGCATAATGACGGCTGATGTTCGCTCAGTGTATAAGCAAAGTAACATTTTTGGTTTAAAAAGTCAATACGTTATTCGATTTGGAATTTGGAGGACGAACCTTACTGACATTAATTGAGCATGAGCAAAGTACAGTTCTGTTAAGTTAATCACCTAAACCTGCCATCTATACGCTTTAAAATATATCATTACTCATACACGGCAATCTTGTTCAAGGGTCCATAATAGTGGATGGTCACGGCAAACCCGCTGAATAAAGCAAATAAGCATCGCTTTGTCATTGATCAATTTAAAATAAATTAACTAAAGCGGTTCTATTAGGGCGAAATGTTGACCGTAAATTCATAGCAATTATAAACGCGGTAGGGCAAAACACTAATAACAAGCATACCGATTAAACAATTTTAAAATTATTATTTTATTATGCACAATGTAGGTATATATGCAGTTTCCACAGCTCGCTATTTCCATTCAATTTTTTTGAGTCACTTAAGGCATTGCCCCGCATGCAAAACGGAAAACCGGCATTTAAAACCGTCAAACTCAATTTTTGGCTAAGTTGCTTCACTTTACAATATGAAAATTATTAACAAAGAGTTTTAATCTATAACTTCCACCTTATTCTAAGAAAATTTTATTAAAATTAATTTAATTTCATTCAAAATCCCCACCCCAATTTTATGTTTTGCCGGCCGTCAAGCAAAAATACGTTAGTCAAAATATAAAATTGGAGTTTTTGAATAAAATTAAATCAATTTTAATAAAAAATTTTACGAATAAGGTCGAAATTAGATTCGAACTATTTTTTAATAATTTTCATATTGAAAAACAAACAATTTTGTCCATTATTTGATTTGACGGTTTGAAATGCCGGTTTGCCGTTTGTGCATTACACTACACAAGCATAATTTGTGGTCCTTTTGCTTGGAATGCTTTTCAAAAACACTTGCTGCTGCGGCCATATATAGAAAATATTTTTACAATCAAATAAATTAAAGTAGGCGGATTTTCTAAATTTTTTTTTGTATTCGGCTCACGATCAGCGCTGTCGCAATAAAAAAAAATTGCGTACCTCAAAAAATTAATTTGGGTGCCTCTGGGTGCCTCACAAAAAAATCGAAAACTACACAGTTTTACAAATTTTATTTTAATTAAATAAAAAGTTAACTAATAGGTATACATACAGTGTATATACTCGCAGTGCACTATGCAAGTTTACGTAAATATTCTGCGGAAAAATGTTCAGCATGATTGCATGCGATTTAAAAATATTTTATTCGGAGGGGAAATTTATTTACGAAATTTTCCGCAGAATATTGTTGCGAACTCGCAGTCATGCAATATACAAATATTTTATTCGGAAAGGGAAAATTGTTTACGAAATAAACTATGTCGATTGGTTGCCTGGTGAATTTTTCAGCAGAATATTTACGTAAACTCGCACTAAAGCATCGCTTTATAGTGCTGCAGTACTACTATGAGGAAGGCTTGAAGACCAGTAATAAATATTTTTAAATTTGGGAATTTAAATTGATTGACTGCATTTCGTAGTTCAAAAATTTTACCCCAGAAATTCTCCAAATTAGAAGATACCACAATAGATCTCTGAAAAAAAAACTTCTCGATATTCTTCTTCTATCTCCTTTATTTTTCCGCCACTTTTTGCGGAAATAAATTCTGTGGCAATAAGTTGAAGTAGCTTATGTCGACTTAAGAAATAAATGGATTTTTTGAGATATAAACAAAAAAGTACAAATTTCTATTTTGCTCAAACTCAGACCTCTCTATTGCGCATACAAGCCGAAAATTTTCGCCAGAAATTTTCATATTTGCTTAAGTTAAAGGAAATTATCTACAAATAAGCTATTCTACAAAATATGATTATATACAAATCAAATATTTAGAGTAGCTTATGTACATTTAATGACGGGAGAAATACTGATTTCTCCTGAAAAATTACTAAAAGTGACATAAGCTATACTTCAACTTATTGCCACAGAATTTATCAGTGGTACGAGAGTTTGTCCTAGGTTTTGTGGATCTATGCTTTGAATTGTATTTAATGTTTCATCTTTAAAATCAAATCAGTCGCATTATATATCTCAAACAGTTAACATCTTTATTAAGCTGGTGGTCCCGGGTACTGCGTAATTTCGTATAAGGCTTATAATTTCATGCACAGAGCGAGTATCACATTTTTTCAACTTAATAAAATAGATAGTGGTTCCGGGTACTGCGTGTTATCATATAAGGCCCATAATATTCGTGCATTGTGAAGGTATCACAAATTGCGACTCAGTGAAAATTAAAGTTGTACTCGGGACATCCATGGCTTCTTTCTAGAAGATTCTGGATTAACCGTTTATTTAAGTATTGTTAAAGTATTGTTAAGTATTGTTTAAGTGCTAGTCGACCTAAGCAAAAGAAAATAACAAACAAACAAAATCAAATCGATTAACAATGCGTTGGCATAGTTTAATACAATAGTTTTTACATCATTTCTTGATGGTTAGAATATATTCAAGATTTAAGTTAGATTGTGTAATTTTCAACTCAGCTTTAGCACCTATATACACTCTATCGATTTCTACAAAACAAACGGTTTCTTTAAAATCCATTTCATTTAAATTATTTTCATCGATATATTATCTGTATGTACTTTAATGAAATTATGTGTCACCATTATTAAAAAACTTTCAACTGCTGGAAGTAATTTATAAATTTTAGGATTCTCGCTTTGAAACTCTTTATTTAAATTGTTAGTTAATTTAAGGATATAAACCATAAAGTGAAAATAAATGTTGTTGTATACATTTTGCGAAACAACACAAGCTAAATCTTTTATAGGATTTCTCGACTCAAATTTTTCTAGTACAAAATAGTGTTGAAGAGGTTGCCATTGTTCTAATATTCTAAATATTACGCCTTCTAATGCTAGCCATCTTGTAGTAGAAGTTTTCAAAATCGTATGGATCGGAACATTAAAATTTGTTTGAGAACTTTTATACTCATTTTGCCTTTTAGGGCTATATGAGAAAAAAAAATAAATAGTCCTTGCTAATTTCTCGCACTCTTCGCGAAATCGTGCTTTGTAGCAGAAAACAAATAAATTATGTTATAAATTATGAAATTTGGAACAAAATTTTAAAAAAATTTTCCGGTGCCTCTAAGTGCCTCTAATATTTTGGGTGCCTCACTTTATCTATAAGTGCCCGGGAGGCACCAAAGTGCCTCTTTCGACAGCGCTGCTCACGATGATTTTAAAATGCCGGATGATGTTGTATATTGCATGTGTATGCGTAGATTTTGCGTTGATTTTACGTTTTATTTATTTATTGTTCTTGTCGATATATACACATACACGGAATATTTTTTGTTCGGCTTTTTTGTTTCCGTAACCCGAGTTCTATACAATTTTTTTACTTACTCCTGCCGCTAAAGATGTTTTCACATCAAAAAAAATATTTTAACCTTCACTACTTACGTTGTAATATTTATGAATTGATTCATATAAGATACGAAAAATGTTATAATTTTAATGCAGTTAAAAGCATTTGTGGATGAACAAATTCTTATTATTAACGTAAAAAATTAAAGATTATATGAAATTTTTCGTAACATTAACGAAATGTTACATCATATTAACGAATAAATTCATACATATAAGTTTAGAAATTCATTATTTTGTTCATTTGAAAATATTCGTATCTTGGAAGTATGGAATACTTAGTGGTTATGAATAATTCACAAATATGATCACAGCTTTTTTATAGACAATATATTATTTGTAAATGACATTCACAATTCACTGTATTTCCGATTTGGTAAATCAGAAAAATAACAGAGGCCAATCACTTATAATATCCACCAATCAAATTAGAAATATTATCCCCTTCCCCTTTTCTTTTCCGCAGAGTTAATACAAAGTGTATCAACTCTCAAAAATTAGAAATCTCTTTGAGTTCTTGTGTTGGTCTTTGTAGTTCGGTTTCATACAAAAAAAGTAAGGTCTACTCTTCAGCTAGCTACGACCGAACTACAAAAATTCAACTCTCGCTTTATACATTATATATAAACTAGAGTGCATCGACTTAGTGAATTATATTCAACTAAATCAAAATCAAAAACCCAAGCAGAAATATAATTTGTGTGTATCATTATACCAAACGAATAATTATCAGATTCGTTAATATGACGAATTTCGTACATAGTCTCATTCATAAATATTATGAATTGTTCATAAATATGATTTTTTAATAAAATGATGCAAGTTTCACTAATACGCAAACAACATGTGATTGTATTTTACGTATAGTACAATAAACTAAACAATTTTTTAGTTTACGAACTATGATTCTTACTATTAATGCAAACATTCTTATGATTTTTTTCTAAATTTCATTTTTTTACGTAAATATAGCAATTTGTACATTAATAGTACGAATTGTGGTTAACGAACGCCATTCGTAAATAAAACGCAGTATATTTTTTTCAGTGTAGATGGATTTAACAAAATTGCAGCTGATCAATGAATTCCCTTTAAAATTGTTTTATTTAAACACGTTTATTAATTCACTTCACGTTTATTTTGATGCACATCTAACCACGTTTAAAAGTCACAGCGTTCTGTTCATATTTGATTAACAAATCCCGTTAGCTTGTTATGGGAGAAAGAACGAAAGGGAATTGCGAACACCGAATTAACGTTGCAGTAAACAAATTTTATTTAATTCTGTTGGTACAAACGAATGTCAGTTGCCTGATAATAAACCGGTTTAATTTTGTTGCAGCAACCGATGTTTTTTACGGGGATTAATATTTTCTTTGGATCAGTATTTTCCGATGGTTGTTGCAATTACGGTATTATAAGAAAAGTATGCAAACGATTAAAATGTATTACATTGTGTACTTCAAAGGTGTTTTGGTTGTTGCGATAGAAAGTATGTACTCATAAGCTTGAGAATGTTATAGTTAAAGTATGTTATTTATAATGATTACGATTTCATCTCGGTGAAGGAATTGTAGTTAATTCAACTGTACGCCAACAAATTATTTTTCTCAGTGCAAGCTCTTTTTTAATAAATTCGATTTTTGCCTAAATATCATATTACAGATAGTTTTGAAGTGATAACGTTTTACACCGCATGTTCAGAAAACTGACCCGAAATTTAGCCCTTGGTCGGGGGCAATTACTCATCAACTATAAGCATTACCTTTAATTTAAAGATATGATTGCTTAGATTGGTCCTTCGGCCTTATCGACGTCATCCGGGGGCAAAGGAACCCGCGCCGCGAAAATCTGATTTCGACCGATTTAAATGCTTGAACCAGTGTAGCGAGAGAATGGCCCATCCTATCGGAGATCAGATAGTGTCAATTTTTGCGTAAAAAACCAGTGGTAGCTAATTCATTTTAAATTAAATTAATTAATCTCCACCTAAATTTTAATTAAAAATTAAAACTATAAAATAGGGATTTATAGAGATGCAATGAACTATAGCAAGAGAATGCCTCATCAGATCGGTGTAATTCGGTTATTAATTTGTGCTTAATAATACTGTGGCAGATAATTTATTTTAAATTAAAATAATTAATTTTCACATAAATTTTAATTAAAATTTAGATCTACAAAGTGCCGATTTACAATGCTAGAGAGCACTATAAAGGGGGAATGCCTGATCTGATAGGTCATATGTCAGTGTGGACTCTGATATATATTTGACGCAGACTGCGTGTCCACTGTCCACCACACTAGCTTCGGCGACTTTGGCAAGCACTTGTCTGGAACTCACATTCATCAGGCACATCTCCGCTGAGACCCTGCGCTTCATATCGTACTTCTCATACCATCGCCCAGTACTTAATCGTTTACAAACAATCACTGTACTCTCATTTCATGATACTAATAATAAAGAAATTTATTTTAACAAACCCATACATCGTGCCATTTCCCCCAACTCTTATAAACGTTATCACGGAAAACACCTACGGCCGTGTAGAAGACACAGCCTACTCCGAATTTTTTCAGTTCATTGGTTGAACCGTTTGAGTAATTATATCATAAATATTTTGCCTATTTTGTAATGTTTTATGGCGTAAATATGTACATATGTATGTATCATAAAAAAAATAAAAATTAAATAAAGTCTCGGCAGTAGCATTTAAATCGTCGCGCCGTGCAGAAATAAAATTTAAAAAAATTAAATAATAAAAAGTGCAGTGTTAGTTTTACGTGTGTGAACTTAAAAATAGTTTTTTTTTTATTCAATTTGTGAAACGTGGCGATGGGTCTATTTTCTCCGAAAAAGATTCCAGCTGGTCATCAATCACAGTCAAGATAAAACTTATATGCAGAGTTAACGCTCCATAAGTACAGTTGAGATCTCATACAAAGAAATTCACATCCCTTGTATCAAAACAGAATATGGTAGATTTCAAATTTGATAATGACAATGTAATAGACCTAACTAATTGTAACATACCCTGGGGTTGCAAAATTTTATTGAGTTTTGGTCCAAACTTCGGGTTACCGATAACGAAAACTACAACACCAGTTTTAGACATATTTTCAGACGTGGAAAATATTTTATCACAGTACGGAGAGTCTGACGCATCATCGGAACTTAGATCGAATACTACCAATACTCTCACCCAACATTTAAAGAAAAATGGAAAATTTTCAAAAATAGATAAGTTTTTAATAAAAGCAAGAAATAGTCTGGTTAGTTTTTTGAAAAATAACCCTAGTATATATATAACGAGAAGTGACAAAGGCAATAAAACTGTGATAATCAGTAAAGAAGTATTTTTCGCTAAAATGAATGAATTGTTGAGTGACATTGAAACCTACGTTCCAATAGATGTTGACCCTACTAAAAAAGTCACCAATAAGGTTAACAAAGTGATTGATATGCTATTTAGCAAGAACATTATTAACAGAGCCAAAAGAATGTCTATGAAAGTTATATCACCTGTTGCATCTCGAGCGTATTGGCTACCCAAGATACATAAACCAAACATTCCTTTAAGGCCGATTGTGTCAACTATAAATTCACCAGCCTATATTTTATCAAAATTCTGTGGGGAAATTTTAAAAGTGCTAACTGTCAATAGTATTTATAATATCAAGAACTCATACCAATTAAAGGATATTCTAAATAAAATTAAATTGAAGGATAATGACAAATTAGTATCCTTTGATGTCAAATTTTTATTCACTAACATACCGGTAGAATTCACTAACATACCGGTATATTTAAAATCGAACACTCCCAAATTTTTGAATTAAATAATTAAAATCTAAACGTTCTCTGCGTTTAACAAAAAAATTGTACTCATAAATTCTGAAACTTGTTATGCAATGTGCTCAAACTGTCTGCTCTAGACACGAATATTAAAACATGCCTCTTTTCGCGATTTAATTACGAAAGTATTGCGGTGTATAGCTAAAATCAAAATTGAAATGTTTAATTTTAACATAAAGTCGAAAAACAATTAATGGCAAGAATAAAAAAAAATTCATTTATTTTCCATTTATTTAAAAAATTAATAAAAATATCACAAAACTCCATATAAATATCAGCAATTTTGTCTTCACGTGACGTCAAATTGTGAAAAAAGGATAGCAACAGCATGCGCAATATTATACCTTATTTTCTGTATAACTTGGTTAATAATGAGATTGGTATGGTCTACCAAAATGGTGTATCCACGTTAGACGCTACTAACTTAAAGGGTGTATTAATGCCAATAGAATTTCAAATAAAATCGTTTTTTGAAATGCCTGGTGTACTAAATAATGTTAAATCCAACATTGAAAATTTGAGCCTACAAAATGATATGTATAATTTTGTTAATGCTAGCAGATTGTTGAGAAGTTTGTGTTATATTGTCTAAAAGTCTTGATTGTTGTTTAAAAAGTTAATTAATGTTGAGAGGGCTATATTTTATTTGTCAAATGTACTGTTTTATTGAAATGAGTTGTCGATAATTGTTATTGTCGAAGTGGAATGTTGGTTGTATTGGTTTAGGTATTGGTTGTTTTTATTTATATTAGGTATGAGTTGTTGTTGGCTTACCTCTGGTGGGGGCCAATTCTGTATTTTTGTATTCTAGTATATTGAATTATCTAATGAGTTGTCGATAACTTACCGCTGGTGGGGGTTATCTCTGTTATGTCTGGGTCTAGTTAGTATACCTAATTATAAGTGGTGCTATGATGCACAGAGTTAGTATTGAGTATGGATACTTTAGGGGACAGAATGGTCGCTGGGAAAACGTATGCTTAACACGTATTGGTTTCCCCCTCTGTTACTAAACAGAGGTTCGGCGCCACAATGTCATAAAGCCTTGCCTTAAGTGGTTAGTATGTTGAAAATCTTTTATTTCTGTAGAAATACTCACCTTATTTGATAAAACATGATCTGTTTCTCCAGCAGGTATTTGTCTTCTCGAAATATACGGTGTTGTAATTCACAAGAGTTTTGTTTGTTTAAACGTTAAGTATATTTGACTTTATTGATTTAATGAACGTACATATTTTTGTATAACTACACGAACTATTCTAACTAACTTGACTTTTGAATTAAATTTAGCGAACGAATTTATATTATATTTATTTTGTTAACGGCTTGATCGGTGGACTGATATTTTTAAAAAAAGATTTTTAGCTTATATACATAAAGTTTCTACGTTAATTACCAACAACATTATTTTATATTTTTTTTGTCTTCTAGTATTACAATTTTATTTTCAATTTTTTTTTCTTAAGAAAAGCGAGACGCTATATCCGTTAAAAATATTTTTTTCTCTTAAGAAATTGCTTAGTCGGTACTTTGTATGATTTTCATTATTTTAATTTAGCTTATATGAATCTCGGGTTTCTATATTCCATTTTTTTTTTATTATTTCGATAAGCAGACATGCTTAACTTGCACTTTTTGTGTGTGAATATTTTTACGCCAAAATGTTTAATAATAAATTTTTCTTATTGTTACTGACAAAAGATGTCACTGCTATGATCTCTTAAATTTGTTTTGCTCAAATGTCTACTTGTAATTGTTTAGTACAATTCGTAAAACTAATTTATGTGACTGTAATGTTTTATGAATGTACGTATTGTGGATATACATATTTACTCTTATCTTTTTAAAGTATATAAGAATTTTCTTATCTTTTATAAATTTGTTGCGCTCGTCTTTATATTTTATATATTTTTCTAAATGGGTCAATTTTCTCTTTATATTTATTGTTTTTTTTGTTTGTTGTTGTTGGGGATTCCTATATGGAATGCGGATTGTAATCTAATCCGTTAGTTCTGTGTATTTATATGCAGAATGTGTATGTCTTATGTATTTTGTTTTAGAATTACATATTTAGATTTTGTAAATGGGGCAAGGTTATACAACAAGATGGAAAACTATAAGAGAAAAATTCAGTAGCGATATCGTAATCCCATTTTTCTTGTATAACGATGACTTTCAAATAGACCACCCCTTGGAATCTCATTCAAGAGAACATTCAATTTCGGCCTTTTATTATAGTTTCCCGGTACTTCCTACATATTGTAATTCAAATTTGGAAAATATATTTTTAGCTATGGTTATTAAATCAAAATATATAAAATCATTTGGAATAATGCATGCTTCTTTCCATTAGTTGAGATTTTTCAAAGAATTGAAAATCAAGGAATTAAATTAAAAACAGACATCGGTGATGTGGTGGTTCACTTTGTGTTAGGTCTGGTTATTGGCGATAATTTAGGTCTCAATTCGTTATTAGGATTTTCTAAATCATTCAGCGCTAAGTTATATTGCCGCTTTTGTAAAATGTCCAAATTCAATATGTGTACCGCATTAAAGGAGGATACACAGCTTATGTGCAACAAAATTAATTATGACGAAGATCTCGTTACGCAACACGTTTCAGAGACAGGCATAAATGAGAATTGTCTCTTAAATAATTTAAACAATTTCCACGTGACGAACAATTTTTCAGTGGGCATTATGCATGACCTATTTTTAGGGGTCTGCAAATACGGTATTTGCCAAGTTCTTCTGTTTTATATAATCAATACTAGCTTCTTCACCTTAAATTTACTTAACCATAGAAAACAAAATTTTGATTACGGTCCAATATAAATTGGAAATATTTCTCCGCCTTTTAAAATAGACCATATAAAAAAGAATACACTTCATATGTCAGCTCGGGAGTGTTGGTGTTTTGTTTCATTTTTTCCTTTAATCATTGGAGATTTAATTCCAGAAAACGACGAAATTTGGATGTATGTAATTAATTACACTTTCAAAATTAGTTGATGTTCTACTTAGGCCCTTTTCCAATTACCGACTTATTTCAAACTTATTGACTTATTTGACGCCATCATGAATAAGTCAATGAAGTCATTCCAATTGCTTTTATCGACTTATTTTGAAAATTTTTGAAAATACACAATAATTAGACAGAATGTTTCCATGACACCAAAAATAAATAAGTTTTCTATAGTAAAAATTACTAAAGAATAAATCACCTTTTCAGCAGACTTATTTGAATAAGTTCGAATAAGTCAATAAGTCGGTGATTGGAAAACAGCCTTAGCCCAATAATGAATGAAGAGTTAATCACTCATTTAAATGATTTAGTCTATCTTCATAATAACCTTTTTGTTAATCTGTTCAAGCAAACTTTAAAACCGAAGCACCACTTCATGACTCATTATGCTACTGTAATACGTAATTCAGGTCCATTAAAATATTTGTGGTCATTTAGATATGAAAGCAAACATCAACAATTTAAAGCCTATGCAAGAGCTATCACTGAAATAATATCAGATATTAAATTTTCAAAATTTACTCTGAAAGAAATAAATTGCTTCCATAAAATGAAAAATAATTTAATAAAATTTTTTGACCTTGATAAACATTACAATGATATAGAATCTGTTGTGTTCAAAGGAACTAAATACACTAAAAATAATTATATTTTCATTCGTAATACAACTAGTGCTCAATTATTATCGATAATTTTTTACGAGTTAAAACCGCGCTGAAAATTCAACGAGTGCGCAGCACGAGTTGAATTATCTGCGTCGGTTTTAACGAGTAAAAAATTATAGATCATTAATTGCAGCACGTGTTGTATTTAGTAAGAGAATACAACTTTCCCGTCAGCGATTGAATCACAATTCATCCATTTGTGTCATGTTGTATGCAAATTATTTGACAAGCTTTTGTTTGCACGGCTTTTCCTTTGATGTGTATATAAAAAATTTAATCATAATAAGAAAAATTGAAATACAATTACAAATTAGAGATAATTGTTTAGGATTTTCTTGTTGCTATGGTGAAAATTGTAAAACTATCGCGTTGTTATGGTGAAAATTGTAAAACTACCGCTATAATAACGTGTTGTTGTTTGTATTTTGCATGGCAATCTAAATACTATTGCTGTAATAATCGCTTTTTCGTAAAATTTCCCATGGCATATTTTGTGAAAGTTGTATTCTCAAAGAAAGTAGTCTTGAAAATATATTTCAAATTGAAAATATTTTTACAGTTAATAAACAAATTGTTTTAATAAGTACAGTTTATGAAATTTTAGGATATGACGAACATTATAATTGTTATCATGTAGGAGATAAAATCTTCAACAGTTTTAACATTTTTCCGAAAAATATTTGCTTTTTTTAAATTAATTCTATTATTCCTAAATTTTAATTGTTACATGTAACAAAAGCGAAACCACTACAAGCCTCAACCGCGGGACCAAAAAAATAACTGGAAAATAAAATAGCAAACTAAGAAGATGAAAAGGAAACAATATTTCTGGAAGAACATTACCTAAATGCAGGAACGTACCTTTTGGAGCTATAAGCATAAAACATGTAAACTAGTTAATGGCGTTAGCCGCTTATTGGTGAACATTTTATCGTAATGAGCTCATGCTCAAGATAGAGTGTGCACCTATACCAAATTTGTATGTGAATGTGAATAAATAACATAAATTTTATAGAAGATTTCAAATATCCTCCAATTAATTTGCATAAGCTAACAAATAGTTGCTCATATGCTAAACTTAAGTATTTCTAGTATTATTTTAATATTATTGTTAGTTCTTTAATTAAATAATATAATAATTTTTACGTATATAATATTTTTAATTGAGTTATTGAAAAACCTGAATTTCTAAAATTTGAACATGTGTACTAATTAAATAAGAGGAACATAATTTGTTTAATAATAAAGATTTAAATACAATTAAACTGAAGTACATAGTGTTTCATTTTATACCAAAGAACAATTTAAAATTTGTAGTTAAAAGCATTTTCATTTGCTTCTAGACTCAAAATTTAATGATTAGAAATATGAAACGGGACACAATTTCGAATAACCGGTAATTAAACCGCAACGATAATGTGAAACCAACAAATATATTGTAAGTTCAACAACTAAAATAGTAACCATTAAATATTACCATTTTGATTGTTGACATTACAATTTATTTATTGGTTTTACAAAAAGCACAATTTGTTTGTCGAATTTACTAGTATTACAATTAATTTCTCAATTTTACCGTTTTGATAATTAATTTTTTGTTTTTACTAAAATTACTATTTATTTGTCTAATTTACTAGTATTACATTTTATTTGTAAATTTTACTATTTTGACCATTTATTTGTTGATTTTACAAAAAGTACAAATTTTTTGTAAATTCTACAATAGTTACAATTTATACATATATTGAATTTACAATAAATGCGTATTGTAGTTTGAATGATTATTAGAATAAATTGAACAACTTTATTTTTGGCTCAATATCAAAGACGGAAAGTGTTGAAATTACCTATTTTTAACATTTTCTCTCAGTGAAGTATTAAGATGACCGAAAATGGTATATTGACGGGGTTGGACCATTTACGGGAATTGGAAGCAAACGAGTTAATGGCGTTTGAGAAAAACTTGAATTCGGATAATATCGAAAAAGCAGCAATAGATTATACCAAAACGGGGACGGTAAGGAAAAGGGAGAAGTAAGACACATCAGTGAAAGAATGAAATTCAGAAAAAAAAAAAACTAAAACAAATAGTAAAACATCCAATTCAACCACCGTGTGCATGCAAAAAGAAGTGTCTGCAAAATGTATGTGAAGATCTTCGTAAGGCGTTAAACGAGTCATTCTGGAAGTTAAATAGTTCAGATAGGAAATCGTTCATGTTACATCACACATCATCTCAACCAGTTAAACAAAGAACAGTAAGAGAATCATTTGATCAACTGTACCGCAGGCAAACATCTTTTTCGTATACTTTAAAGGACGCAAATGGTACACTCTTTAAAAAACGGAGTTAATGGCACACCGAAACGGAGTTCAATAGAGTCTATGGGAAACCGGAGTTAACAAGAAACTTAGAAGGAGTTTCTGTTTAACACATTTTAAGTGCGATATAAAAATACCATTTAAAAGTTCCTGCAACACCTTTTAAAAGTTGCAGTTGTTTTCTATTTGGAGTTTGAGTCTATTTCTTTCAGGAGTTGATTTGTAACAATTTATGAAGTAATTTAAAACCTCCAAAATAGAGAAATTTCTAACAATTTAAGGTGTAAGTTTAGAGCCCCTAAAATAATTTAATTTTTAACTCTTTAAGGATTAATATTAGAACTCAAAAAGTACTACAATATGTGTTAGTTCCAAATATAGTGAATTCACTCTTTTGAAAGTTTAATTGTAGCGAATAAAGGCGCAAAAAAGCAACTCAACTCAGAACTTACCGCATTCTCCGATAGATGTCAAATTTTACCGATTTTTTGGAAATGAATTTACTATTAAAAATACGCTTCATAGATAATTTTATTTATTTATTATATCTTTTACAAAATATAAAAAAAACTTTATAAATCATTAGATTAATAGTATAAATAATTTTGCTGTTTTCGGCTTAATTCATTCGACATATAAATCTATAAAATTATTTTATTACATATAAAAATCTTAAAAAATAACTTAATTTATGCATTTCAAATGGACTTTTTACTGTAAGCTCTCGGAGTGATATTGGGCCCTATTCCGGCGACAAAATTTTATCATGTTATCATCTTATTATGTTATATAACATGTAAAATGAGTTTTGGTATTCCAGTCAAACAAAATTTTATCAAGTTATAATTTTACCATTTTATATAACATGCAAATTACTTTTTTGGTATTCCGCTCGATTTAAATGTTATATGTTATGTTATTTTGACATAACATAAAATTAATAAATTAGATACTTTTATGAACTTTTATGGGCAAATTGTATGCATTATTTATAAATTATAACATTTCAAAAGAATTAAAAATAATTTATTGACAAAAATTTGTAAAAATGTCTTATTTACACGGTATATCGGAGAACAAAACGAAAAGCGCGCCAGGTTTGTAAATGCTTCGAGAAATTGTTTATATACAATACATGATTCAAACATTCTTTATTTATAGAATCAATCACCGCGCTAATTTAAGGATGCTTCGAGATGCAAGTGATCCGTATCGACTGCCCGCATTCCGATTTGTAAAGTTGTTTAGGCTTAATAAGGGAACAGTTCAATTACTAATAACCAAACCTGAACCATTGTCACGGCAATTAACAATACCATTCAGGCTCAAATTACTATGCGCCCTCCATTTCTATGGCCATGGATCATACCAAGTGGCAGCTGGAAGTTGTCAAATTCTAGCCTTATCTCAGCCAAGTGGATCTAGATGTATTCACGAAATTACCGGGCTAATATGTACACATCTGTTAGATAATATGATAAAGTTCCCACAAGATGCATTTCGCCAAGCAGAGACAAAAGAGGGATTTGCAAGAAAATTTCAGATGCCAGGAGTGCTTGGCGCGATCGATGGATGCCACGTTGCCAATGCAATATTTTATTGGGTGATTCTGGGTTTCCTCTGGAACCTTGGTTGCTAGTTCCTTGCCACAATCCAGAAAATGAAAGTAACAAATTTCGTTATAATCAACGGTTTATAAGGGCGAGAAACATAGTAGAAAAATGTTTTGGCCTCTTGAAATCGAGATTCCGATGTCTACTACGGGATCGCACATTGCATTACCATCCAATGGTTGCGTGTAAAATTATATATGCCGTATTTGTGCTACATAATTTATGTATAGACAATTCGTATTTGCCCCTTTAGTGATTTACCCTAAGATGAATTAATTCCTGAAAATAATTTAGTCGAAGTTATAGATGAGGTTGATACATCCATAAATATAGATAATTCAACATGGGACAATCTGGTATGCAGATTGCGGGAATCATATATTAACAAATATTTTAATTAAAACTTTAAATTTAAGTTGTCAGCAATTTCTTCCATTGCGGCAGCAAGTTTATTAAAACCTTTGTCTTTAATTTCAAGTGCTTGCTTCTTCAGTTGTAAATATTGTTCTTCAAAATTATCTGAAAATGAAAAAAAAAATTATCTTCGTGCAATACAACTTCGTACAATACTCATATAATCTAATTTCTTACCCCCGTTTCATATCGCCTTTTCCTGCACCATACCGAAGGAGTTGTTGGTATGGTTGATATGGCTGGTCCTATTTCCGGAGCTGGTACCTATGTTTCGATAATGGTGGATGACCCAAACCGAGCTTCGATGTGGATGGCCCCTTCAAATACTATTGTGTCTCACGCACTATGAGCACGTTCCTCCACACCGGTAAGTGTCACTGAAATCGAAGGCCCACCCGTTTGACCCAAACTCGCTAAAATTTTTCTTTTTTTATGTCGAACGGCATTCCGCCAGTTCTCAAAAATTTATATTTACTAGACATTTTTAAATCAAACATAAAAATTAGTTTTATTTTAACAACTAACCTTTTTCCAATCTTTTTTTTTTGCCGACAAGCTCCTCGACCAGCGTTCAGCAAACTGGACAATTGGTCCCAAAGTGTTTGAACCGAATCATCGGAATCTTTTTTTGTACCAATTTGGCTATTGATTTCCATAAAAGAGACAAAAACCTCATACTGCTCATTAGTAGTTTTCGGCTGCCGTTTATCTTTAAAGTAAAAATTATGATTTTCTTATTTCATTATTAAATAAATACAATTCGATTGCAGAAATGCAAGGAATTACAAAATAAAATGCATATTTGTATTTACCAACCTTTTATTATGGTCGCCAAGTTCGGCCAAGTTGGTGGTTTGGTGTCTATTGGAAGGGGCTCCGTATCCTTCCAGTAGGCGCAAGTGTACGTACTGCCTCCTCGTGGCAACCACCGGTAACTGTAACCATTAGGCTGAATATAGACTTTTGTGACAGGCTAAAGTACGGCGCTGAAGGAGAAAACCTTGACAAAAAATCCCTAATCTAAGGTGGAACAGCATATGCCGATGGATGAATGGCTGATAGGTTAATTAGTCTATATATGCGGACTCTGGATACCAGGCACCCTCCAGTTTTATTTAGCCTTCCTGTAGTAAACCTGGGTGACCTACAGGCGACTTTTTTATTCCCAGCAACTCGCAAGAGTCAAATCAAAACGGTAGACGAGGCACGGGAAGGAATACACGGGAGTGGGTCTGCCCTCTCAAAGTCCTTGAGTCCCAATGCTACCGCTTTTCTAGCAGAAGTAAATGTTATTACATCTAGGAGGGAGAGCAATGAGCCCAGATAGTATGTAACGCGTGTAGAAGTATTTCCTACAGTAGACATCTAGGAGGGAGAGCAATGAGCCCAGATAGTATGTATCACGTGTAGAAGTACTTCCAACAGTAAACATCTAGGAGGGAGAGCAATGAGCCCAGATAGTATGTCCCAGCAACTCGCAAGAGTAAAATCAAAACGGTAGACGAGGCACGGATAGGAATATACGGGAGTGGGTCTGCCCTCTCGAAGTCCTTGAATCCCAATGCTACCGCTCTTCTAGCAGAAGTAAATGTTATTACATCTAGGAGGGAGAGCAATGAGCCCAGATAGTATGTATCACGTACCGGTCGGCAGTATTATCAGGTTCATTAAGAGCCTGAATATTGGCTGGACGGATAATTAAAACATCTAGGAGAGAGAGCAATGAGCCCAGATAGTATGTATCACGTACCGTTAGGCAGTATTATCAGGTTCATTAAGAGCCTGAATATTGACTGGACGGATAATTAAGTAGGGCTTATGCACAAAAGATCTTTTAGGTCGCAGTGCGGGGTGGCTTGAGCCCCCACATGGCCCTCAAGTAATAATAATAATAATAATAATGGTCGCCAAGTTGTTTATAAAATATATTTGACAGGGAAAACATTAAGCGTACTAGATTTATTTTAGATATATGTAGTACAAGAGTATTTTAAATAAAATTTAATTTAACATGGAGTGGTTAGAATACATAAAACGTTTGAATCCCGGAATAGGGGCCATTATTTGAATATTTCTAAAATTTTTAATCTCATTGGGCCTATTTTCACGTGTATTTTTTCAGCACCGAGATGTGTTGTCACAACAACAGTGCTGATTTTCACGTGTATTTTTGCATTACATTGTTTACATTGTTTGTAGAGTGAAGAGTAGTGTAGAGTGAAATGAGAATATATTTGTATGTGTTAGTGTGTAACAACGCGATAGACAAAAATAAATTTTGTCGAACATGTGCATCACAAATTTCCCCTCTTCATATTTAGTTTGTAGGTAAAAGTGTAAAAAGCGGAGGAAAAAAAATGACGAAAAAATACACGTGAAAATAGGCCCATAGCCATAGGCGGTGTTCACACGAAGTTAACACTGCAACCAGTGTTGCCATTTGTGAAGTTTTAACTTCTTTTTGAAGTTTTTTTACCCCCGAGAAGGATTTGAAGTTAGATCTTGACAAATGAAGTTTTTTTTAAATTATACTTTTTAAAGTTTTTTGTTTTATATTCTAGCAATTAATTCGAATAATTATTTGATATTGATTTATATTTTATTAAAAAATTAAATTTTTTTAAACCTTATAAACGCAGTTAATTTTGTGCCTTTATTCCGTCATTATTCGTTCTTTTATTGTTTTTAGGGTATTTTTTAAAAATCGAATAGACTGATAGTATAGTCAGATTGCAATAAAAAGGCTAATTCTTTTTATAAATTGAATTTATTTTTGATTTGTTCATTAAATAAAACATTAAAACAACCAAGAAGGTTTCTATTAACAACATGGTATTAAGATAACCAAGGGTTCTGAAAATAATTTATTTACATTTATAGTTGTATGTTTGAAAAAAATAAAAGAAGTTTTTTTTTTTAAATGAAGTTATTTTAAATTTTTTTTGAAGTTTTTATTTTAAAATGTATGGTAACACTGACTGCAACACAACACGACAACTCCTCGCGTTTAGACGAAACAATAAAATTGTTGTTACTTACCTATGTATGTGTTTTGTTATTTTATTTTTTGTAGGAGACGTTTACTGTTCATAATAAAAATTAGAACTAAAACCAGTTTACAAAAAATAAAATCGAACCGCATTCAAATGTTTTATTATTTTATATTTGTATTTGTGAGTTGCAACTTGTTCATCACCTAAAATTTACGTTGAAAAAGTGCAACAAGAATATTCCCCCCCCCCCCCCCCCCCCCCCCAGTTAGTTATAGGCATAGACGTAAGAAACGAGGAAATGATGTGTTGCAGTGTTAACTTCGTGTGAACAGCCGGATAGCCCATGCCACTTTTGTCAAATAAAATGCTTGACATTCTTCTATAGCAAAGTAAAAATAATTTTCATGTTGAAATATTAAAATTATTTTACCAAACTTGGGCAAATTTACATAATTTGCAAACAAGCAAACATAAAAATTGATTCGGTACACAAACCCTGTTTTTAATTTTGTTACTATGTTTATTAAATCTGTTGAATTCAAAAAAAAAAATTCCATAATAATGTTGGGAACCGCACACATTGGCCGAAGCATCATCAGTGTTGGGGGCAGCAACGGGCAGCATCCAGTGATTCTCCTCAACACAAAAACATCTTAACCTAGAAATATAAGAAAGCACACAGAATCATTTCCAAATGTAATTGTAAGTTTAACTTATCTGATAATATTATGTCGTCCATCAGACGCTTATTTTCCTTTTTGTTGTTAGCTATGTATAAAGATAAAAGAAGTTAAAATTAAATTATTTAGAATCAAGAACCGAAAAACTTACCATTAGGAAATTAATTTATTTACATTTTGTTTTGACGTTTACCATCTTTTTTTATGTATTAAAATCAAGCTGAATAGCTTTATATTAGGTATGATGGTACACGTTCAAATTTGTACTAAAATTATTATTAATTTCCCATAAAGCATTAGGTAGTTAAATTATTCATTAATAGATGTCACTATTATTATTTTGCTGTTCTGTAAAATCCATAACTTTTTAATAAAGGAAAAGGCTCTTCTGTTCTGTCCGTTTTACCATCAAGTTGTAAACCATATTTAACCTAAAAATAAAATTATAAAACAAATTAAGTAGTGAAACACAGTAGTTTTTTTATCAAAGTGAATAACCGATACAAACCTTGTTACCATCCCTAACTGACCTCCAAATATACCTGCAATTACCATCAATAATGTCTTTCACAAGATTGGGTAATTCAGATATTGGTATTTGTTTATCTATATCAAACTGGACTTCAAGGTTATATTTATTTGTAATACATGAATTAGCATACAAACATTGATGTTTTATTGCCAAAGTTTTACATATATGTATTAATAAAAGTATGACAGCTGGCTGCCATCCGTTTAAACGTATTATGTTTACCTTCGTACCTCATCGTCCAAAGTTAAATTAATGGACCCATTTGTTCAAGTATTCTTGGGTAATGTATAAGTATGTGTTGTTTTGGAATGATTTTGTGTTCAGGATATTCCGTTTTGAAATTTTGAAGATGGGAAGCAATTAACTGCACACAGAAAAATTATCACTCCAAGAGGGCTAGCTTGTTAATTCAATGTGATAAATCACATTCTTAAAGAGAATTAACTTTTAAGATGATATCCGTTTGATTCCATTTGGAAACACGTAACAATATTTTAAGAGGATTCTTTTTAAATCAAAGTGCCAAGCTACATTATTTAAAGAATGATCAATCTAATGTGATATCTAGTAGTTCTTTTTTCATGTGAAAACTTATTATTAAAACAGGATATTTTAATAGGTATCCACATAAGTTTAAATACAAAACTTTTAATTTCAGGATCATCAATTTCGCAATTCTATACGTTATACATTATAAACTCAATTTTATATATTTTTTTAAAAAAAAATTATTTTTGTAATGTGCTTAGAAGTATTTATAATTACTAGTGGTCGCCCAGTGGGTCGAAATTCGACCGTTATTCATACAATTTTTAAGTTTGAGAGTTATTGAGGTTCTTTTGTCAAAGAGTATACCTCTATAATCATTGCATATAATTTTTTTTGCATTTTGCCCTATTGCGTCAACACGCTGGCAGTACAAATACGTCATTAGCGTGTATTGGTTTGCCTAAATTCCCTGCAATACCTATGAAATTTAAAATATAATGTTAGTAACAATTGAAAAAAAAACAAAATACAGCTTGTAATCGTATTTATTTTTTTATATAGCTACATACATATCATTTTCAGTTTTAATTTTTTTTTGTGTTATTATAGAATCAAATAAACGCTAACATCCTTGGGTTTTTCCTTGCATTTTTTTTATTGCCAAACTGATCAGGTCTCGCCAAAGATACACAGTTATTTTGCCCATCTTTTTCGATTATATAAAATTTAAATAAAAAATTAATACAAAATGAAAAATGAAACAAAAAATGCGTTTCTCATAGATTTTCATATAGTGTTTATTGAAAATAAAATAGTTTAAAAATGAATTTAATGATTCAGAACTTCTGTGCAAACGATGTTTTTTGTAAAAACTCTTTCATCATTTGCTAAATGCCCTTGGCCATTATATTCGGAAATATAAAATCTCAAACCATTGAATGATCGAACTCTATTGCTGCGACGTACAATTGACCATGTGTAAAAACTGGCTGCCTCAATAAAATTCCAATTTTTTCGAATGTTTGTCCTTGAGATTTACTTATTGTCATAGCAAATGCAGGTATAATTGGAAATTGATTTCTTGACCAGGTTGATCTCCCTCTGCACCTAATTCAACAGATGCACTATCATAGCCTTTATACACGTATTTATAAATGTATTTAACACTTTTAACTGTAGCACATACTTCAACATTTATATGGCAGTTAAATTTGGCAAGTAAATACGGATTGTACGGTGCAACATACCGATTGTCGAGGCAACTACCGCGAACTTCAGCATTAATACCATTATCACGCCTTCTGTATGATGGATATCCATTTAATGATTCACATGTAAATTCATTAAATTGTTTTGGATAATCTTTTGTGCATTTGCCATCTCTCATACATACAGAATTTGGATTAAGTACACCGCATAGACCATGCATCATGTGTTTTATAACATATTCATGTAATGTAGGATGTGTTTGAATGTTAGGAATCTCCGCAGATACAACTTTATCAATATCCGTAGCGTTAACAATTTTATCTTGTTCATTTAAAGAGAGTAAAATGTGAGCATGAGGCAATCCTCTCTTTTGAAACTCAATTGTATAAATGAGTGCTTCAACTTTACCGAAGATTTTGTTTATTGTAATGCCCTCAATTAATGCTTTCAGTTTTGACTTGAATACACGCACAACAATTTCAAGTCGAAAATTAGCAGACTCCCCTACACCAATATTGCTAACTATTTCAGGCCAACTTGGATTGCAAGTCATTGTAATAAACAAAGAAGGCTTTCCGAAATGTTGTACAATTGACATTGCATCTAAATAATTATGGTACATATTTCTTGGAGATCCATTGAATGAAGATGGTAAAATTACTCTACGGCCAACATTATTGGCATTGGGGTTTAATTCTAAATGATCTGTTAAATTGTTGTAAACTTCAGACCTAAGAATTGTTTGATTTTGTCGAATGAAATGTAACCTTCTGCCCTCTATTCTTACATACATATCAACTATCCACTGTAGAAATATTTTTTGTGAATGGTGCAACATGCTAAAATTTTCTCTAATTGCAAGTCTATAGGCTACATACTGAAGCATTGTTAGTTTATTTCTGGGCGCTCTTGAATTAGATGTAGTTGGTACATTATGAGAAATATTGATGTGCCACCCAGTATCACCATTTGGAAAAAGTAATGGATACGCTAAAGGGTCTAATGATGAATCCAAAACAGAGATATTTTTGATGGTACCATTAACTTTTGAAAACGAAACCATATTTCGTTCAAAGGGTGGCTCACCATCAACTGTACTAAATATTACTGCTACGTCAGTTTGAATTGCATCGTTATAACGGCGTAGGTCTAAATCACGATTTACTTTAATGAGCATACAAATTTCTTTATTTTGATTTTCAACCCTCTGGCAATGATCTTTCATTGCAATGAATGACTGAACGAAAGGATTAATGAGTCCCAATTCAAAAGAAATTTCGCGCATTATATTGTTATTGCATGTTTGATTAAAGTGTTCATTTAATCTATAATTGACAGCAGTGTCAACATCATAGAAATATAATTGCGCATAGCATGGCGAGCGGCCATATCCAGCAGTCATTGGTCCTGATCTGTGATAAAAAACATCATGTATTTTGAAATGGTACACTCCACGCGTAACTGTATCCGATATTTTAGCTTCTGAGCTAACCATAGCAAATGATGAATTGTACTTACGAATATTTTCAAAATAATTTTTTGACTTTCTTTTTATTGAAGGTTCGTTTGAAGCAAGTCCATCATTTATAATGATTTAAAATAATCATTTTGGCTTAATGCCGGTAATAATGCTTTACCCTTATGACAACATGAAGTGAATGCAGTCCTTTCACCTAAAGTGACTTCAGATTCGAAATGTTTTGCATTGCAAAACCTGCATTGCAAATTAATTAATCCGCAATCAAAACTATTAAAATTTATTTGAACGACATTCAGTGCACATTAAAATGTATCCCCCAAAGTAATATCATCATTTTGTACAATATTTACACTATTTAAATTTAAATTTGGTCTATTATGATTTAGACTTACACGCGAATATATATTCCTTCTTGTTTGTCTCTCACTCCGGCCAGTCAATGTTCTATGTCGTGGCATAATGGAAGTAGGTGTGAATATCTAAATGTAAAAAAAACATGTAATGAAATTACTGAAGCTAAGATTACACAAGGTTTAATTTACCGTATTTGCCGGACGATAAGACGCATCGGATTATGAGACGCACCCCAAAATGTATCTATCAATTTTTCGAAAAAAAATATATATTGTGGACGATAAGACGCACAAAGACACAATTTTTACAAAAACAAAAAAATTAATATATTTTACTTCATAATTGGTGTTTACAAATATTAAACATTCATTTTCCTGCATTATTCAACTCATCTTCACTCGACTCGCTACTGTCGCTTATTAAAATGTTTTCTGAACTGCTGTCGGCTTCTTCGCATTCTTCGAATACAAAATCATCTTCTGTTCCGTCCATCGCGTTACTAATCCCACATTTTTTGAAAGACTTTACAATTGTTTCTTGTTTTATTTTTTCCCAAGAATTTTTCACCCAAGTACACACTTCAATAATTGTAGGTCGTTTTATTCTACGTTGCGGTCCTATCGTGATTTGGTTTTGTCATCCATTTGTTCCACTCCTCCCGCATCAAATCTTTAAATGGCTTGTTAATTGACACATCAAGAGGTTGTAATTGGCTTGTAAGGCCTCCAGGAATGACCGCTATTTCTGTGTTCATTTTTCTTAAAAGCGTTTTAGTTGAATCTGTTGTATGTGCTCTAAATTGATCCCACACTAACAACGCGCGCTTTTTTGACATCGCACCTGGATAATTTAATCCCCATTTCATCCATCCAACCTTTATCTTGAACGTGGATTATAATTCCACGGGGGATTTCATCTTTTAGTAATGTTTTTCTTTTAAAGATTAACATAGGGGTATCTTTTTACCATCCGCACAACATGCTAAAACTACAGTGTAGTGCGTTTTTTCGTGACCTGTTGTCTTTATTGTTACTGATCTGGTGCCTTTAGAATCTACAGTACGATTTGAAGGAACATCAAATGTTAGAGGCACTTCATCCATATTAGCAATTTGGCTAAGATCAAAGTTAAAATTCCGTCTAGCTGATATGATAAATCTATGAAATTCTATAATTTTAGCTTCATAGTCAACCGGCATTTTTTGGGCTAGACTGGTTTTCGTACGCATGGATAGCCCCGTGTCTCTTCATAAATCTGAAGCACCAAGAAGTTGATCCTGTGAAATCACCAATACCATTCGCAGACGCAAATTATCATTTTCGTAGAAACCGATATTCCATTGCTTCGGTGATCTGTTATCCAATTTTTTATTTGTATTTCAAATTCCGGCCATTTTGGTAAGTGTGAACGTAATGTTTTCTTATGTTTACTGAGCAGTTTCAATTGCTCTTCTTGTTCTTTCCATTCACGAATCATTTTTTCTGTAGGTGGTGGACCAAAATGTCTTTCTGCTGCGCGGTTTCCATGTTCTTTGGCATATTTTATCACTTCTAATCAGTGATGAAAAACGGATAAAAAAATTATAACGTTACGGCATTCGGTTTCAAAAAATAATTTCAATTCGAAACGTTATTTATAACGTTATTTTAAGAACAAAAATTCCGTTTCGCTATGTTATAACGTTATTTCTGAAGCTGTTCGCTTAGAGTTCTTAAAATTGACTATAAAAGGCTTTGTTTATTTGGTTGTTCCTTTTGAAATAAAATAAATAATAACATTCATACCTGTTCTATTTGATTTGTAATCGAAGATATTTTTAAAGCAAAATACACCACTCTAACTGTATTTTTGAACCAAAACAGAACGTTTTGTAGTCTATGTAGTTACAGCAATAAATTATCGAGAAATAAAGGTGTATTCACACAGCAGAAAATTATCGATGCCAATTTTTTTTTTTTGTTTTGAATTTATGTTTTGCTTTTAGATAATTTTACTTTAAAGCACGTAACGAAATAACGGAAATAAAAAACGGTCATAACGTTACGGATTTCGTTATGTAAGATTTTTTAAATTGTGTAACGTTTGTAACACTATTTTTAAATAATCAATACGTTATTCCGTTTTTGCGTTACGTTACACGTTACGTTTTTCATCACTGCTTCTAATTTAAAATTCACATTATAAGAAAGTCTCTTTTGTTTTAAACTCATTTTCTGGTTTTATATGATAACATTTAAAGAATAAATTCAAATTATAAAAATACTTTATTAAACCGTACGAAATCACATACGCCACTACACTAACTAATATTGACATTCCCGTGGGGATCCCCGATTCATTTTCATGGTTGCTAAAATTTACGAGAGTCCCCGATTCATTTTATGTGAATTCCCAATTTATGTTCGTAAAATTTCCCAATCGGACTAAAAATTTGCTAAATTTTACGTGAGTCCCCGATTAATTTTATGTAAATCCCTAATTTATTTTCGTGGGATTTCTCGATCGGACTATAAGACGCACTTCGTTCCGTAAGTCGCACCCCAATTTTCGGTTAAATTTTCAGAGTAAAAAGGTGCGTCTTATGGTCCGGCAAATACGGTAAGTAATAAAATGTACTTACCTACTCACTTTGTTGAAAACACTAATAGGTATTATAATATTTAGTCGACAGTTAGTCAATTCAAATTGCTGCTCACAATTTCCTTTTGCAACAGATGTATGTTCAAAATATAAAACAAACGCCTTTTTCACCTGACATACACTCCACAGGCTATTGAAAAAAGGAATATTTGAAATCACACAAAATACACAGCTGATTCAGTTAATCTATCAGTAATTATTTGTTAGGCAACATTTTAAAATTTTTTAACGACAATCTCTACCCTGTGCGACTGTTTGGCCACAGACTATTATGTGTTTGACATTGGCAGTATGAATGTAAGCAAACGACGGACTATTATGTGTTTGACATAAACGTAAACAATGAATGTTTTATTTTATTTTATTTAATGTATTTGCAACACATATTATATATAAATCCGATTATAATTATCCGATTTTGATAAAATTTAGCATGCACGATGGAAATGGGATTCTCAAATTATTATTGGATGAAGTTCTGTAATATGGGCAAGTATGATGAACTTGCCTAGTTCTCAACCGATTATGATGAAATTTGACTTGTTTGTTGCAAATAGGATTCTAAAATGATTCTTAGATGAAATTCTGGAATATGTCCAATTAGGAAGGAACTTGACCATTTTTTATCCGATTATGATGAAATTCAGTATATACGATGGAAAATGGACTCTAAAATGATTTCATCATTCATCGTGATGCTGAATTTCATCAAAATCGAATAAGAAATTTCCAAGTTCCTTCCTAATTATCGATATTCCAGGACTTTATCTAAAATTCAGTGTAGATTCCCATGCAGAATTTCATTAAATTGGATAAATATGGCCAAGTTCTTTCTTCATTATTGGCCATATTTCAGAACTTTATATAAAAGATCATTTTAGAATCAAATTTCCATCGTACGATGGAAATGGGAGATAAGAAATAGCCAAGTATCTGAATTTAATCAAAATCGGATTAGAAATGGCGAAAAGCGTTACTAATTGGCCAGTTCCAGAACTTTATCTAAAATCATTTTAGAATCACATTTCCATCGGACATGCTGAATTTTATCAAAATCAGATAAGAAATGGCGAAGTTTCTTCCTAATTGGCCATATTTCAGAACTTTATTTAAAAATCGTTTTAGAATCGCATTTCCATCGTACATCCTAAATTTCATCTAAATCGGATAAGAATTGCCAAGTACCTGAATTTCTCAAAATCAGATCAGAAATGGCCAAATTCCTTCCTAATTAGCCATATTCCAGAACTTTATCTAAAAACCGTTTTAGAATCCTATTTCCATCGTACAAGCTGAATTTCATGAAAATCGGATAAGAAATAGAATCCCAATAAAATTCTTATAAAAAAAAAATCACAAACCCTCAGTTCAAGGAACCTTACTACAACGGACACCATTTTTGGTTCCGTCGAAGTCCTTTGTAGTGATAGGTTTCTCTGTATAGAGAAAATTTTTATGTTACGTAATAATTGGAGTTACATGTATGTACATATATAACATTTTCGTTGAGGAGTGTAATTAAAAAAAATCTATTTATTTACATTCATA
Organism: Tipula helvola; assembly: GCA_963556165.1. Taxonomy (NCBI): domain Eukaryota; kingdom Metazoa; phylum Arthropoda; class Insecta; order Diptera; family Tipulidae; genus Tipula; species Tipula helvola. The sequence continues at coordinate 284,458,064 of OY744481.1, read as the reverse complement.
CAAACAAACAAAATAATTTTCATTCATTCATTCACAGAATAAAATTAAAGTATTATTGTACTACTTTGATCGTTTGGGTTTTACGTGTATGGATTGTAAAGGAAACTACCTCAGGCGATTTTTCCTGAACTATCCAACCGATTTTCGTCTAACATATTTTGCGCACACCTACAAAAGAATACCTTTCGAATGATGTAATTTTTATGAAAATCCGTTGGGTAGTTTCGTCGTAAAAGGGGTACAAAGTTTTCTCTTCACGTATTAATATATAGATATTTGTTTTTCTTCTGTTTAAAAAAATACAATGTTATAAGTGTTGTACAAGTCTATGTATATATGTACCTAGTGGGTACAAATTTTATATTTTCATTTAATGATATGGCATATAGCCACATTTGTACAAAAAATAATAATTTGATTTTAATATAATTCAATAATATTTGTAATTTTACATAAAATAAAATATATTTAACTAAACCATTTCTTCATAATTAATCTTACTTGAAATAACGCTTTAAACGTACAACTTTTAATCCATTAGCTAGTTTATAAAAATGTACTGGAGGACCGTCAAATGTTAATATATTATACATAAAATAGTGATCCTTATCTTCTCCAATTATAAAAGATTGAAAATGATCTGAGAATCGTGTAACTTGCCATTGTTTACAAATAACGAAGCATTGATCGCTTAAAAGGAAAATATTAATTATTTCAAATACTTTGGTATTGCTAGCTTCTGCGGATATTGTAAGAATATACCCTACTTTATATAAAATACCTCTATAAGTTACCACTCCTATTTGTTCAAAAATAAAATCGTTTATTTCGTCTATTATTTTTAACGATGAATAGTAATCTATATCTCTAATATCGATTTTCTGACTTGGTTTATCTAATAGTATAGGTTGTTGAAAAAATGAATTGGTAGAGACGCAATGAGCAAAACGTAATGCCGCTTTTATGCCTAAAGTAAGAGGTACGTGAACTCTCGAGTTCATCGAAGATGCATATTTCTTATGTTGTTGATTTTCAGATTCAAATCTGAAACACCATAAGTATTTGAGAAGGCCTGCCTAGGTATTGAATAACCGTTGAGTAATGTAAACTAATATGAAATTTAGGTTTTAAATTGTCATTGAATAATTTAATATATTGCTCATGATGACTTTCAATTAACTGCTTTAATTGATTTAATAATTCCACATTGTATGTAGGTAATAGTAGCATATCCAATATTTTTATTAAAATAATCATATATTTGTAAACTTTATCACTCGGAACAACTAAATCTCCAATCATAAGAGTAATGAAATGAAATAAACATTTCATTTGCCGGGCACTTAATTTGAAGGAAGCATTTTCTATGTGTCTTTTTTCGATCAACATACTACTATTCTCTATTTCTGTCTCACCGTAGCAAAACATCTGTTTTCTATAATTAAATGTTTCGAGTGAAAAATATTTTTTGTCATTTATAAAATATGTAATTTAAAATTTTTGATAGTGCATATTTACATATTCCTAGATAATAATCATGCATTATATCACATGCCACATTTGATGTGACATGAAACTCATTTAATTCATTAAATATTGAATTTTGTTTAATTCCAGTCAGTTTTGAATTATTTACTAGTAAATCTTGCTCATAGTTTATTTTATTACGCAAACAGTCAACGTACTCAACAGTATCAGTATTGGTTTCACGCCTATTTCTTTTGCATATACGACAATAATAATCAGAAGAAAACGATTTGTTGTATCCTAAAATTACGTTTAATGCTAAGTTATCCCCTAAAATTTGTCCTAATTTAAACTTTAAGTTGTAAATCTCACCGTCAATATTATATGACATAGTTATTGATTCCAATTCCTTTATGGCATCTAGTAATGGCTTAAGCGACATACGATTACCAAATTCATTAAAATCGCAGGATTTTATAAATCCTGCTACCAAAACATTATTTAATGTTGACTGATGATGTTGAGGAATAACAGGAATCGAATAATAAATTCCGCAAATTGAATGTCTGCCTGATTTAGAACCCAAAGGATCATCTATACCAAAATATAGACTGTTCTCCGACAAAGTAATTTTTTTCCAAAACATTCCATTTATAAAATTTTTTAACTGAACAGATTTTTCTAACATTTTCATATTTTTAATAGTTTCGGCAAGCATATGTTTTACTTTCAAAATATTTTCTTAGTTGAAATTTAATATCTAGTAAACAACCCTCAACTTTATTTGTGGTAATAATGGGTGTCCCTCCCACAATAACTTCAGACAAATTACTGCTAATTAAAAATGTTTTAGGTGTTTTGTACGAAAGATCGTTTTCTAGCTTCTGTAAGAATTTGTATTCTGTACTGATATCAGTAAAAGACTATGCTATAAATTTCAACAGATTATCTACATTTGGTTGGCTAATGCAATTTTTTGTTAAATTTGAAGAAATCAGTCTGGATAAAGGCTCGGTAATTAGTAAAGTAATCGAGTTTTGAATGTCTAATACATCTTTTCACGTGAATCCTACACGCAAAATATGATTTTGCATGTCCGATAAATTAATAACATCTGTGGTTTCCAAATTAGATAAATTATGCTCAGGTATTGCTTTATGTTGAGCCTTAAGTATTTGTGGTTGTTCTGTTGAAACTATTTCAATTATACTGTCACTATCTTCCTTTAAATGGATTGATAAATGTTTCTTATAGGCATAAATATTTGAAAGTTTTCGTTTACAATTTCCATGTGTACATTGGAATTTATATATAGCAGGTACGCCGTGTAATTTTTGAAGGTGCGGAATAATTCTATCTATTGTGAATAAAGTTTCACAGAAAAAACAAGCAAAAGTAGTTTGGGGCATTTTAAATTGTTTATTTATTTTTTTAATTTATTTGTTAAATTAATTACTTCAGAAAATTTTTCTGATTCAAAATCAAAAAAATAATTTTTTAAAAATCCCCAGACTAATTTGCTTATATTTGAGTACCTCAATTGAAAAACATATACCATTTTGATAATGCAATCCAAACATTTTTTAAACGAACCCATTTTAAATTTAAGGCCATCGGCGTGGCGTAGACATAAAAATTGTTTAAGTTTTTGAAGTTCTGGTCCCACAACAATGATTTTTGGCTGAATTGTATTACCTTGCTGTTTATTTGTTGCTGTCATTTGTTGGATTTTCAGCTGCAAATTTTTAAAAGATGTAACGTGCAAGATAAAATCAGTTTGACCTTCCAGTATAGTTGGCTTATAATTTTTGTTGATCCTTCTAGGTTGTAGTAATGCATGTAATAACATGGATATAACGCAATGTTTTGAATCTGAAATGAAATGTAACTCATTAAAAATATAATATCAACATATGTATGTAGGTACAATGACTTCAAGTCATACTTGAAATATATAAAGTGTTGGAAAAATATCTGACTATATATTTTTGAGAAAACATATTCGGGACCAAGAAACAAAAAAAACTGAAGTGTATGAAGCTTTTCGAAAAAGGCCAAACAATAAAAATTAAGTTGTTTTTATTGTTTATTAGCAAAATACACGATTATCCTAATTATTGCCTTCTATTCTATGAAATAAAGATAATAATAATAATAACAATATTTTTCAAACACTCTGCATATAGAATTAAATACGTTTTTATCTCAAACCGATAACATTTTCTGTTTTCTCTGTTAATATGATCTACCTAACATCCACATTGTCAACAAAAAAGTCCTTTATCTTAATAACAAATATCCGGGTATAGATCACGATATTATTAGAAAATTAGAAACATTTTTAACAAAAAACATTTTTTTATTTTATTCCGAAAGTTCTCAAAAATTTAGCCTCAAGTTCAGACGATTTGAAAATCGGTTAAAAACCGAAGAGACATTCAAAAATGTAAAACAAGATCTATACCCAGGTATATACCGACGAGGTGAACGTTAATGCGCCAAATTTATTTTCCATTTCATTTTGGGAAATATAATTAAATATGTAATTACAATCTTATAATAACTAAAAACTGTTAAAATAAAATACATAGCAATAAGCTCATGCAATAGACAAATACTTACTCTGATCTATGTCACCGTTGAGCAAAGTTTTCATAAGATTTAAAGACGCTTTATCTTTAATTTCACATGAAAATATCGGAATAATTTTCAAACAAAATGAGTCAAAGTTTGCCAACAAGTTAGTTCCTTTACCCGCGAAGAGATAATCAAAGTCGATGTAAATCTATAAAAAAAATATCGTTAGGCATATATCAAGGCAAAAACATTAGAAGCTTACTAATTGGTATCCATTGTCATCGTTATATCTGGGCATGCTAAAAGTAGATCTGTATAGCTTACGCCATTGGTTGTATTTTGCAAATCTTTCATCCTAAGTTGACAAGTTTTTTTCTAATTTTCCTGAATTTGTGCCCAAGGTGAGATATTGCTGTAAAGCCAGAGTTTCAAATCTTCTAATTCACCTGTAAAAAGGTTTGTGAATCTCACAAATTAGGAAATACAAATACATAAATTTCAATGTTAGGTTTAAACATACCAATATCTTCATCAATTGTGCTGATTGATGGTTGTGTGGGTACAATTTGGGTTTTATGGGCCTGGTCCAATGAAACGTTAGCCCATTTTGAGTGAAGCTTCCCTGTAGGATTTTTTTTACCAGGTTGACGGGGTAAAACATAAATTGCCTTAAAATAGTTAAAATTATTATTTTAATTTTTGTAAATATATAATATTATAATTAACTTACCGATTTTTCATTCGGAAAACATTTTTAAATAGCATTTGCCCATTTTTCCATTTCCGAACAACTCATTTTCCTATTTTGATTTGTATAAAAATCCACTAAAGTACTTACTAGCTCCTTTTGTTTTTCCGTTAATCCATTTATAAAAAAATTTATTTGAGCATGTACTATGTAAGAGAGAATATATCAAAATAGCAACGTTAATGTGAAATCACATTAATGTTAACATTTATCACTTGATTTTAAAAAAAATCTCTCATTGACAAGAGAAGAAATGTTGATTAATTTCTATCTTACTTTCCTTATTGATTTTAAAAGTTGTCACATTAAAAATCAATGGGATATAATTTTATTTGATTATGTTTTATGTGAAATCTCTAAATTTTGATTTATGTGACGATCCTTTTGAAAAAATGTGGATAATTTTTCTGTGTGTGAGGTAATTTTTTTACTACTGCTTGCGGAATATGGGAAGAGAATACGATTTGCATTATTCCGACGAGGGATAGTATAACATTTAACTTTGATTCCAAAACATTTTTATTTTTATGAAGTATGTACATTTATAAAAATAATAGGCAAGTACCTAATAAGGCACCAAAACTGAGAAACGTTTTGACCCAATAAATTGCCTGGTTTATCAAGGTTTATAAAACTTTGACGATTTGTATTATCCAGAAGTCCATAATTGAAACACGATATTCTATCATTTACTTCTGATGCTGTGATTATTTTTGCTTTCTTAACCATATGTATCAACAATATCTTTAATCCATACTGGCCTATGCCTTCTAAAATGTCATGCATAACAGCAACGCTCAGCGATTTAAATGTATTAAAAAATTTCAGATCATTTAAAACACAGTAAGTTTTAAAGCCAAATTCATTATTCACTAGATGTTGAAACGCATTTTCTGGATTTCTTAAAATTTCTTCATTTTCAAAAAATAAATTTCCAATATTATCTTTGGGGCATAAGCATAATCTACAAAAATATTTGGAATTGAAAGATTTCATTGAAATGGACCCTTTTATAATATATTTATTTGTAAGGTATTGAAATTCTATACCAGTATGTTCAAGATATTTTGAATCATTTACTATTTGTCCTAATATTGCGTTAAATCCAGTGGAATTTATATCTTCAGTGTAGCATAAGGCCACTAGAAATATATTATCAAGGTGTGAGTTTATCTCATTTGGCAGATTTAGTATGGCAAAATAAATTGCACAAATTTTATGAATTTTTGTTTTCGATTCAAGTGGGTTTACTGACAATTGCAATTGAAACGTGAATTGTTCTTGTGAGAAGAAAGCACTATTTTTATATAAAAAAACATCGCTAGGTTTTGAAATAATAGATGGATCGGAAGTATCTTTATTTAAAATATGAGACAGAAAGTGTTTGTTTAATGAAACATATGTAAGGGTCTCGACTATGGACACAAAGATGAATGTGTTGGTTTTTGGTCGAAATACGTACGTGTTTTGTTCTTTGCAAAAATACCGGTCCCTTCGAATTGAGACAGATATTTCTTTTGGTTCTGATATTCCAGATTTCAAAATTAGTTTCCTTCGTTTATAACTGGAATTTACTGATTTAAAAGGATTACTAGGGGACCCCTGTGCAATTGCACAATTTTATTATTTATGTGAAACATTTTTGCTGAACAAAATTAAATGCGTTCTATTTTATTAGAGTTCGAAGTCTTTTTTTCGTCGGGGCAACCTGTAGTGAAGTATTCCTTTTGTTTTTGTATTTATTATGGCAAAAATGTTTCACATAAATAATAAAATTGTGCAATTGCACAGGAGTCCCCTAGTAACCAAATATTTTACTTTAAATTAAACATTCCGCTTTATAGTTATTACAGTAATTACACAATAAAATACGTGGTACGCGTTTATATTGCGCCTAAATGTATGCGAATACTACAACAAATTATTTAAAAACTTTTATATTATGAGTTGTAGTAAGCTATGAAAATTTTTCTGAAAAATTATTTTTTCCTGTCATAAACTTCATAGCATGCTATGTTTGAAATAATATAACAATGAAAATTAAATAAATACCAATTAATTTCAAACAGGCAAGCCATTGTAGTGTGTTGTTTCAGGCAAACCATTGTAGTGAGAGAACGCCTCCTCTGATCGGAGAAATCGGAGAAAAAAAAATAATTACATTAAATTGAAAAAAGCAAAAAAAGACGAAGTTATCGGGAATCGAACTTGAAACCTTTATCTTCATAGAGCATCGCTCTAACACACGAGCTATTGAACTATATTATATAATTGTATATGAAATGGAAATTTATAGCTTAAGAAAATGTTGAACATTCTTGTATTTTATATAATATAGATTTAAAAAAATTTGTAATTCTAAGCCTACATTTTTTCTTTCCTCTAGCGAGAACTTAGTTAGAATACTTTTAGTTAAATTAGTAATTGACCCAATAATTGAATTTATTAATTTATTTTAGGATCAGGTATGTTTAGGTTATGTTTGTGAATTAAGAACAGAACTAGCTCTAGCACTTCAGTTTAATCTATTTTTTGGTTTTTATTCAATTAATTCTTAATGCAAAACTATTAACTCATTCACTGTATTACACAATAAAATCTTTTAAAATCATCTTAGTTGAGCGCAAACTGTCTCCCACGTCATAAATCTAAAAATAAACAAAAACATTAAATTAGAGTAATAACTGTAGACTTACCATTCATTTTGTTGTAGTTGTAACAAAACATAAATTTTAATTAGCATTCATCACCTGTAAAACAAATAATATTTAGTTTATAAGATTGTAACCTATTGATTTATATAATTTATAAAATGTATACTTATCATTGCTAACTAAAAGATGCAAAACCAGAAAACCAAATCGATTTGATTTTATATAAAAAAAACACTAAAGAGCGACTGTCAATTAATTGCAAACAATTTGTCAATCAATTTTGTAATTGTTCTTAGGAACAATTCAGTTCATTAACTTTTATAGTACTTATGCTATAATTTATAAACTTACCCGTTTAAGTTAAGTTTGCCAAACCAAAATTAATAAAACTAAAATACACATAATTAAAATTTATGTTGTTATACCATTGAGGAAGGACTTTACATAGAGAGAGATTTTGCATGACAAAAAGATGCATATGAAAATAATTTTTGTTTGGTTTTGAAATTTTATTTGTGAAGTTGTGAAAAAAGAATATTTTAATTATCTCTTTCTATACGCAATAGGGCTAGTTCGCCTATAAAATACAAAGCAAACTGTTTAAATTCATTTTTTGTAAACACACACACTTTATATATTATTAAAATCCACCTTCTTATGATATGGTAATGGTAGTAATGCCAAAATAAAAAAACAGATTTTTATTTTTTTTATTTCGTTTATTCCTTTGTTCATTTCGTATTTTTTATTTCGTGTTGGTTGTGTGTTTTTGAATTAAAACTTGCCCACGCCCTACGGCCGATGATTTGTTGTGATCATTTTTCACTGTATGCCAATGCACATAGAAATACCATAGGATAACAAGAGATATTAGAAATTTATACTTTCTTTTCATTTTATCGCTCTGAACGGTTTAGATAAAGATGCAAAATTTTATTTCATGTTATTTTTCTTTCATACAAATTACTTCTCTATAGTTATTCCTCAACAGTTATACAATAAGTTATAAATAAATAGAAACTTTGTTTTTGTAATTGGTGTTGAGATACGAGCATAGAACAAGTGGCATACAATTTTTTTTTTTTTTTCGCTGGCGCTACATCCCTTCGAGGGATTTGGCCGCTTCATAGTGAAGTTTCGTAATCATTTTTACAACGGATAATGAGTGATTAATTCATTGATCCTTACATTAACCAGCAGTGATTTTTTCATCACCCGCTGGGAATCGAACCCGGCACCTCCGTAGCTTAAAGCAAGCATGCTAAGAACTGTGCCACCGGGGCGGCAAACAATTACTACGAGATTAAAAGCGACCATCTTCACACATCTTTACATACAATATAATCAAATCGGTGGTTTGGCGTCTATTGGAGGGGGCTCCGTAACCTTCCAGTAGGCGCAAGTGTACGTACTGCCTGCTCGCGGCACCACTGGTAACTGTAACCATTAGGCAGAATGTGGCCTTTTGTGAGTTTGTGACAGGCTAAAGTACGGCGCTAAAGGAAAAAACCTTTACAAAAAATCCCTAATCTAAGTTGGAACAACATATGCCGATGGATGAATGGATGATAGGTTAATCAGTCTATAGCGTACAAGCTACAGCTATTGACATCCACGATTTTTGATACAGTTATTGACACCATCACGATATTTCGTATTTATCTCT